>BOPP01000098.1:962588-975754 GCA_017312745.1 Gryllus bimaculatus
AACGTCAGGCATGAAGTTGCAGCACGTGCTGGAGGTAAAAGTATAAAATAATGAAAACAGAAATTAGGCAGGGAGGATAAATAAACACTACAAAAATCCATGGGAGAAATAAAAAAAATGGAGGAATATAAAGATTGAAGAAATTGGGCTGACCAAATCTGTCCAACTCTAAGGCAAAATACTTCATACACAGTTTCTATAATGAATGTGTTTAATAAACGACTTAAATCAATATTTATAGTTATAGGAACATATTTTTATGGTATTCTGTATGTTATTCTAACATTACTACCACGATCTTAATGTGTCAGGTTAATTTTGATGCCTTGTCTGACTTAAAGGGGCGGGGGAAGAAACTGTAAATACACCTACAGGTTATATAAATTCATTCAATACTAACAGGAGTTTAATTTGGTGTAACTAAAACTGAAGAAAAAATTATATTTGCGTAAAACGTTGTAACTCATGTATTGGCAACTCTTATATTTCCGAGTGGATTCGGTTCACTTCAAAATTATAACTGTGTACAATGCAACATAGGTGCACTTCATGGAAAGTCATATTGTAAAAGATACACATCTAAGCAAAGTAATATTCTTTAAAATTATATAGTGTTACATTTCCAGAATTTTTAATTATTACTTTATTGTATATTATTTGTTGTTTTGAAGAGGTCCACAATTTTACAAGAAAGGTCACAATAAAATGACAGTAAACTAATTTTAAAATCTGAGAACCTATGTGATTAACAAGATGTTTATCTACTTTGTAAATTAATAGATCTATATTGAAGCTATCAGCAGTACCACCAAAAATAAAATACAATATTGTTTTTAATTGAGAAATTGCTTTAAAATAATTCCCATTTAATTTAGTCTTTACCACCGTGGATTGATTTGGTTGATTGAAATCCCTTCTCGGTATTTTCTCGCGTACAATTCAAGACTATCAGAACCAGACAACGTCATGCTGATCCTTCAGGGACTCCTTGTATTTCCCCGAACGATCAATTATCAGATTTTTTTATTTTTACCTTGATATGTTAACATTTTCAAGAATTTGGCAAGGTGACTGTTTGCTTAAAAAGAAGATCCAAAGTGCCTTAGAAACAATCATTAGTCACCATATCGACACATTAGCCTTGGATTACCTTCTCTACGTTTTACGACCCTCCTACAATGTCTCCCAGGTTTCTTCCTATCTGATTACAGCTTCTCTTTGCAGTATTGTCCCTAGTCACTTGGTCTTTGTTTTTGTTTAACCTTGACACCCAGCATTTGTTTTACCTTTCTTTCACCCTCCGTCCTATTAGCACAGGGCCGCCCAGCGATTTGCTTCTGGGAGAAGCCGCTGCTTGCTCGCTGCTGTTTGTAGCTGCTCCACCGGCAGTCGGAGCAGATTATGGCATCCTTTATCGATTGATGGCTTACGGCACAGTGGGTCGCGCTTTGTTTTTTCGGGGTGTTTTCCATTTTCGATTTAAAACGTCTCACTGCTCTGGGAATGGATATTACGACAGAAAAAGAGTAATATATTTGGTTTTCTTTGGAACGTTTACTAGTTATACACTACTTATAGTTTTTGTGGTTTGAAAAGAAAAAAAGACAATTTCCAATGCAGCATAGAAAGAAAAGTTTCTTTTTGCAGATTGCGCCATATATGCTACAATTTTAGTTGCAAAATTGTGCTCAATCACATTAAGAAATTTAATTGCTGCAAAATTACAGTTTATCATTCAGCTGATTATGAAAAGTATTCTAAAGGTAACCGAAAAAAGTAAGTAAAGGAAATTAAAATATAAATAATATAGGTAATTGTGAAATTCATTATTTTTGTTAATGCATTTTTACATTGTTTATCTGTTATGGTACTACTCATTCGAGATTTAAAAATGTTCAAAGAAAAAATCCTGCTCACAAGTTTAGGTCGATCCCAACATACTTAACATTCGAGTAACATTCCGATGCAGTTTCGAAAAATGTTTTTCAAGAACATTCTCATTCAATTCTAATAAATGTTTCCTTTAATTCAGTGTCACACTGCAAATCAGTCACTTCTAATTGAAAATCACAAGGAACAAAACCTACGTCAAGAGGATAAGATGTAAAAAATAAATTAAATTGTAATGGTAAATGAAACAAATCCTTAAATCAGGTTTCAAATTCCGAACGCAATGTTCTGAATACGTCTACACACTCTCCAAAATTCGATTTTTCGTAAATGTTTGACATTAAAGCTAATTTTGAGAAGTACGAGAGGTTCTTCTTTTCCAATGGGACAGTTTTAAAGTAAAATAATCCTCTTTTATATTGTTATATTACTGTTAAAACGACATTAGAACATGGAAATATATCCCAAACATACTTCCTGAGACGCATTCATAGCATTGCAAACTTCCTTTCGTTCTTCTTCAGAGTATTTGTCATATTCGGCAGCATGATTAAACGAATAGTGTTGCAAATTAAACTTTATGAGATCAACTTTTCTGCAAACTTCACATTTGGCATAGATTCCGCAATCTGCGAAAAGATACGTTTCTTTCCACGCTGCATTGAAAATTGTCAGTGCGGACTCGTTGGTTTGCGAAGCGCTGTCGTCGACTTCCATGTTGCCGGGACTGCAGTTATCGGGACACTGTGGAGGTTATCGCAAGCCGCGGAACGCTGCGGCTCCGGTGTCGCGCTCTCGGTAGCCAACACGGCTCCGCGCTCCCGTTCGCTCTGCTTGAGCAGGCCTGAAGTAGCATAACCAAACCCTGTCAAGACGATTTCTTCAACTACAATTTGAGAACGGCCTTCGTTCCACCTGCTGTTTGATTCTCTTAAGCCTCACTTCACCATTTCGAGACTTCTTTGATTTTCTTTTCAAATTTACTAAAGTTTACGAACATTTCTTATGCTTCTCTTGAGACGATAAACTTTCCATTTCAAAATCTGCCTTATTTATAGTCCTATTTAAAAGAAATGTCTCTTCAGGACACGTGTTGGGAGGACATTGCCATCCAATTGGGAGCTACAGTACAAAAAATATTAAGTCGCAACGCATCTCCCGATAGAATGCCAGTGTCGTCCTCTCCTTGCATCTCCTTACCTTCAAGAGTCACTACATTTCAATCTGACTGTAGTTTCATTTCATCAACACTTCACTTCGTTCATTCTTCAACCACCGTTCAGCGCCGATCGCTTGTTTGCCGAGATCCCCAAGCAGCCTTTCTGCCCGTCTCCGAACGTAGCAAATTTCCTTGGGCCTCCGAAGCCCTTTTGCTGCTCGAGGGGTCTCGCTGGCGAACTTCCTGCGGGCGGGCGAGGAGCGGAGGGGGGAGCGGGGTGGGAGGAGGGCGTCGCGACGGCGTGAAGGGCGAGGGGGCCTCCGGAAAACATCCATTTTTTAGGAGGGCGCCGCGACGGCTGTCAGCGGGAGGGGGGGGCGCGTGGCGTCGCTGGTCCCCGGGGACAACGCGGGATCCTGGTCGCCCGCGGGCGTCGCGCCGGCGGCAGCGGCGCCGCCGACGGAGAAATCTGAGCCGGCGACTAATGGACGTGGCGTCTGTGCGCACCGGCCGGCACCCCGGTGCGGGGCGAGGCCACCCAACACCGCTGTTGTCCGCTTCGTGGCCGGCTCCGGTAGCTCAGCGGCAACGCGATTGCCTTTGCAGCTTCGTAGAACGGGATAAATTGATTTGGGTAGGATTCATTATTTCGTATTTCCGGGCTCAACTGCTAGTTCCGGAGGTGTAGTTCATGTTTTTCGTCGAGAGGTGGTGGTTATCTTACCTTGCTGGATGGTGAGATCTGGCGCCAACTATACGGTACTAGCTATTTTTCCCCTTAACCAGGTATCTCCCACCAGCGGGGCACCGCCCTGAGCTCCCGACTGGTCTTCCGGCATGTGTGCTGGTGTAGTGCATGTAAGTGTAAGTGTTTGTAAGTAAAGGGCGAGGATAGGGCGAAGAAAAAGAAGGAAAGATCGCGCGCGGTCCGTGGTTCGTTTGTTATCGTACTGCTGCGACATTTGTTTGGGGTTGTTCAGAGAAGCCATGGAAAACTACCGATGAGAGCAGCCGGTTCCTCCAGGCAGCGGTTGAATACGGCGTGACTATCTAGTTAGTATCGAAAATCCTGTCACTGTCGGGAGTCGAACCCTAGGACCTACCGGCAGAGGCAGGGCAGTGACCTTAGTTTCTGCCCTGAACCACCTACGCCTGTATTTTGTTACGATTCGTGATCCTAAATTGAGGAATTGAATTCCTCTAAAGTCTGAACCGGCTGAGTTGGCTCAGTGATAACCGTTGCCGTCGTCACTGACTGGGAGGTCCTTCGGTTCGAGTTTCGACGGTGACGGATTTTCGACACTAGCTAATATAGTTGGGTTGAATTCACCTGTCTGGGGAAATATTCTAGCGACCGGTCACTCTCATTGACAGTTTTACGCGGTTTTGTCGAATTAATACCAGGTGAATTCTGTAGACATGCCCTAACAAACGGCCTATGGACTGCGCACGATCTTCCCTTCCTCAGTCTTGTCCCCTCCTCTGCCCTGCTCCCTACCACTCTCTTGAACTCGACAGTAGCTTTACACACAGGTGCTAAGCTGTGTCCTTTTCTATCGCATTCAATAATACATGCAGCGTCTCTCACGCACCCACGCCACACATTACAATCAAAGACAGCTCGGAAATGACTCGTCCTATGCTCTTAAAAAGAGGTTTTTGTGTTCTGAAGGGGAACATATTTTGTGAGGACAGGCTAGTTTTCAGGGAAGACTGGTAGTCACGCGAGGAAATGATGAGGGCCAGTCGGACCCTGGATTATGTTTTTTAAGCAGTATTCTACATATTTAGATCTTTTTGAACTGTATATAACATTTTTGGGGGATTTGATTCTTTTGAATGCTCATACTCCATAGTATGAGTTGAGAGAAAAAAAGAATGCAGAAATCTAGATACAATCTCAGACATCATCTGCTGTAAATGTTTTTGTTACTGATTACATTTAAAATATTTTTTTTTAAATTTTGACTGATTCTACAGAGCTGTAGTCTAAATATTACAAGAATATATTTAATAGGAAGTATTTTTTAGCTTCAATATACTCCTTTTTAATGTATTTTATGTCCCACAATTTCAGCAAATTGCTGAGACATGTGAAATTTACTGAAAATTGAGCATATGAATGTAGTTCACTCAGCGTCATCACATTGGAAAATGTTTTTACTGCATTTCAATTAATTTGATAACTATACCTCATTGCCTACATTGTATCCCCTACTTACATCAGTAGCATATGAGTTAAAAATATGAAATTATATTGAAAAAAAGGACGGATGATGCTATATCGCGCAGTTCACAAGTTGGCCGCTCAAAGTTGGGATCTACTATAAAATAAGTTTCGCTTTTAAAACAAAATTTACAAAATGAGGAATTTCGCACGATGCAGCAACTCTGCTTGTTATACGAGTACCTAGAAACATAGTGATAGAGACAACATTTCTTTGTTCGTTTCTCCTGTAGCTTGTATTGTCGATTGGTACGGTTTTCTCGCCTTACGAATTCTTCAGAAGAAGAGAAAGTTATCTAATCGTGCACCAGAAAACGAAATTTCGCAAAAAATGAGAATAATTATAAATATTAATTCAATATCATTCAATTATAAATATTAATTTCATTAATGGTAGCTGTGCACGATACGATACGGCAACATACACGACGTTTGTTACTTCATGTACTATTATTTTTTTAAATACATTTTATTCAAATAACAGATGAGGGTATGTCAAAATAGCCCGGATCTAGGACTATACTATAGAGGAGAGTGCTGCCGTCTCTGAGAGGAGACCCCAGAGACTGCAGAGGAGATGTGTAGTCGTATTGTATAGTTTGAAAATACATGAGGGCAAGATAATTGTACGAGAAAGATGTTCATAGAAGAGTAACTGTAGAGGAAACTAGTGGTGCTATAGAATACCACTGACTTTCCCGTATTAGTTTTCTATTTCCTTTGGTCTGGGCTTGCCACATTCTCTTGCCAGCTGCCACACATTGCCTCCCAAAGTACATTTTTTCCTAATAGTAGATCCGTAATATTATTTTAAGAACATTAAAGAACAGAAAATATTAGTCCTAAATGGCTTTTTTTTCTTCGAAGAATTTGGAGCAGGTTTTTAGAAAATGGCGTTTAAGCGCTACCGTAAATTCGAAATTTGAAGCTCTTTTTCACGAAAAATGTTTGAGTTTTTGAAAAATTTCATTAGAAGTCATCTTAAACACTTTAATTCACTAATACAATGGTGTTTGCAAATTGCTGGAAATATGCATACTAACTAAAGAGATCTTTCAAAAATATTAAATTTGGGTAATTTTTTAAGAAACAAATAGCCCAAAATGAACATTATATCATATTAAAAAGCAAAATTCGCACTATCCGTTCAAAAACTTTGAGGAAAACATTCTTAGCCATTTTTGAGAAAATGGTGTTAAGCGTTTCTGAAAATGCGGAATGTCCAGCTAGTTTTCACAGAAAACGAGAAACTTTATCTGACATTATTTAAAGCACTTGTACTCATAAATGCAATAATGTGATCAAATCGCTACTACTGAAAATATTAACAATGTGAAAGACAAGACAAAAAATTACATTTTTGTAATTTTTAAAAAACAAATGAATAGAGCAAACTGATTTTCATGTCCTCTCATGGAGTACATTGAACACTATTCCCACCTAACGTTTAAAGAAAAAAATTAGAGCTGTTTTTGAGAAAATTTTGAAAATGTTCAACATTGAAAGTACTTCCTAATTTTGAAGAAGGTTTTTCAAAATCGCAGCGCCTCCAGTCGAGCCAGATCGACCGTAGAATATCAATTTTGTAAAAAATCATACGTATGATTTAGGCGCTAGTGGCGTATACAGACGGACGGACCAACGGACAGGCACACGTTTTGTAGGAAACCAAATTTTCGGTATCAGGGGACCCGAAAACGTGTATTTCCGTTGAAATCTCGAAATCATTTTCTACAGCATTACAGAACCTTCCCTATACTACGTAACCTTCCCTATACGTATTTGTACGGGAATATAATAATCACCAGCGACTTTCTCCGGACGTTTAGTATTACTACGTTTCCCCTCTTTCATATTTTGACACACTGTGTGTAATTTTAATCAAACTACGTTTACCCCTTCGACTGTAAAGTGTTGAACTTGTAAGATAAAAAATTATAACTTGTAGCAATATCTCATCCTGACATGTCATCTCGACTTCTCGAAAAAAATATGTACGTGAATAATATTAACTCTGCCTGAAGTATCTGCAATGTTATAATTCAATTTTTTAATACATATTCGTCAATATGCGCATAGATTATTCGAGAGATGAAGTTGACACTTCGTGCAAACTCTGGAGGTCATCAATCTCTACTTGCGGTGTCCTCAACGGGCTTTGTCCCTTTCATCACTCATTTATTGTGAGTAGACGTCTTGACGGGAAGTAACAACGAGTAGCAAAATGGCTTTTTTGAGGCTCCCAGACAACTCGGAAGTTCGCTTAATGAATAATCCGAAAAAAATTGAAGAACTAAAATTGTTTATCTCTTCAGCATTTACTTAGATCCATTATGCATTTGTACGATCTTTCAGTAATGTATTCTCAGCGATTTTTTTGTTGTTCTACGGAAGAGTTTGTTTACAAATAGAAATCTTTACACCCTCGCTAAAACATGTTTGTAGGAGATTAGACTAAAGATCGTATTTTGTTTTTCCAGATAGTAAGTCGCTTGAAACGCGTTTTTACATGAAACGAGAAAAAAAGTTAAGTAGACTTTGCATGCTCATTGAAGACCTAAGAATGTATCATGTATTAAGATATTCTTGTTAAGTTTTGATGGTGCATGAGTTCTGACCAATGTTTCCCCTTCGTGTTCTAGCGATGAAACACTTTTCCTTTTAGAGAATATCTTACTTATAGCCGCCAAGAAAAATTATTCCAGTTTTGGGATAGGTGTACAATTTGTGATACAATTTAAAACGTTCAAGACGGTATTTTACTTTATTTTGCCAGTAGTATTTAAATATTATGTGATTCTGTTTTCTCGTATTATTACCTACTTCAGAGTAAAGAGAAAGTATTTTTGGTACAAATTGGTCGATTTTTTCGAGAGAAAAACTCGTATTGTAGCGCACTGGTATCAAAAAGTGGATATTTCTTGTTCTTGCATGTAGTGAATTACTTCGTCTAACACGATGAGTAGACGAAATTCATGTTTTGTGGGTCCTTCATACCGAAACACTTGATTGACAGCAAAAGGTCGGTCTGTCTGTCGTCCGTCAGACAATTTTCTCAAAAATTGGTATTTCCCGATCTTATCGGTTAATCTAATGATAATAATAATAGTAATAACAGTAATAATAATAATAATAATAGAAAACAACACTTATTTCGGTAATTAACGTGTATGCAATAAATTATTTTAAATTTAAATTGGTAAATTGGATTTAATTTTAGAAGAATGCTATTGTTTTGAAGTATCTTTCAAGGTTAGTGTTACAATTTATCTACTTGCGCAGATAAACGAAAACAAATTTGGTAGCCTCTGCCACATATTTATTATTGAAAATAAAGGGAACCAAATATAAATAAATCTTTTTGAACGATATATCGCACGGTAAATATGTGGGCAAAATTCGTTCAATTTATCGCTGTGTGCTACACACACTAACGGATTTGTTACCCAATAAATTACAAGACAAAAAGGTTGAGGTTCCACAGTCTTCTTTGCCGCGGACGTTCTGACTCGTTGAACCTATATTTCTGGCGATCGTTGTCGGGATTTATCGGCAGGCCGAAACGGTCAACAGATCGTTTAATGTGTTTTCAACTTTTGGTTGTTTGCTGTTCACAGTCGTGTCTGATGCACGCTGTGAGCGTGGAGGGTGGACGAAGTTGTTACTGACTCGACGGAGGCGGTATAAACCAAAAGGATTATGGTTCTGTTTTCTTCGTTGGTCTTGTTTTCACCTCCAGGGTCCTTTGGCTGGATGTATATGTTGCAGTAATTTCTCCCCGTTTGAGCAGGTGTTAACATGATTCAAATCCCCGTTTTTTAATGTTGACTTTCTTATGAATTATGATGGATTGGGTTTCTTGTTGAGAATGCGTGCGATTTGCTGTACGTGTCGTAGTGTAACTTCATGTCGGGCAATGATACTCCAACTGACGGTGATATTTAAGATAGTAAGCAAAGATTTGTTGATATGATAACCACATGCTGAATTTTTAAGTTAGGAATTAATCCACGCGGAAAACCTAAACTTTACCCTGCAATTTTCTTTTGCATTTGTGTCATTTTTAATTGTTTAGATATTCTTTGGAAAACAATCCCCGAAACTGCTGCACGATTATGTAATAAATCCATGTTACAAAAAATTCGTCTGTCAAAAAATATGGACCCTAACCCTTCACAAAATCATAATACTGTTTCATATTAGTATTCTTAGCATAGACTATTATGATAATTAGGATGATAATATTATGATAATAATAAAAAATCTTGAAATTAACTTTTAAAAATATGCTTTATGACCTAAAACTTATTAAATATTCAATTAAACAATATTTCATCAACAATATTTCATTTCCTCTATAAACCTTTCTTGATAAAATTGAGGAGAAACATGCTTGGAATGAAAATATATATTTTTTGTGCAAATATAGTTTAATCTACCCTAATTTACTGGAGAAATATTTGAAATAAATATTCATTTTAGTGAAGTACATTGTGCGCCTTGTTAAATTTCTTCTGACTAATTTAAAAATATGTTATCATGAAATATCCTGCATTTTCACAAGTATTTTATCGTTTTGTGGATTGATACAATGTAAAAGATTTGATGTAAATATGTAATGAAGAATGGAATACAAAATAGCAAAATAATGCAGAAAGAAGAGAGACTATGCATTTTCTTTTTCAATAATTTGCATTAAAAATTTGTCAATTCGAAAAATATGGAAATTTAATATACAGATCGGAGAATCTGAGAAATATCGGGTTATATACCTCTTGAATTCACACAATGTCTTATTACCGCGAAATTGTATAAAGTGTTAGAGGGTTTTATGGTTGCTCAGCTCTAGAGCGCCTTTTTCTCAAATCTATAAGTTTAAATGTCATGACGTGGTCGCCCGTCCAATCCTGTTGGTTCTCTCGAATATCCATATTTAAGTATGAATTATAGTATTTCGCGAACTAACTGAAACTAAGCTGCGGATAACCGGTGTTTCTCAGGCTACTTATATTCTTTTTGTTTGCTACGTTTAAAATTCGTAAAAAAAGTAATATTTGAGATTTCGAGTTGGCTTCTGAAAAAATCGTTCTAACAGAGAGATGGACAAACTCTTGCTAATATAATTGGCATTCACACCTTAAGACGTGGCTCCTATGAACAAGAAAATTAGTTCCTTAGCTTTTCTTTATTTAGTTTCAATAAAGTTTCCATTTTGTTTGGAACACATTTTCTGCATTTATAAGACATCGAACATTAGATCAATGCCAACAACTGTACAAGCAGTTTAATATCGTGCCTTTGTCAACAAAAAATGAACGTTTAATGTGTGCAGGTGTAACTACTTCTTCAACAGAAATGTTTTGTATTGACTTCTGTAAGTACTACCTCTTTGTACTTTGGTCATTTAATGCTAGAACACTGTCCATTACCTCATCGAATGGCTACGATGCAACATGTAATGGACGTTAAGTCCAGGCTGTCGTCGTTAACGACATTGTTTTTGACGGCTGCTCGTGGTTTGCTAATGGAGCGGTGCACAGCTCTGCAGAAGTTACGTAAGCGCTGCATAAGACACACGTCACACATACCACTGATGCACAACACGTTCGAAGGATTCAAGGGCGGACCTAGGAGATAACAGACGGGGCGATATTCATGGTGTTCTCTACCACTAATCCAACAGAAAATTTGTATTGTATATAAGTATGATAAATTATTTTCCATTAAGAACAAAAATAATATCGCAAGTGCAAAAAATTATTTCGTACTTATAAATATTAGTCAGTTGCGAGAAATATCAATGAGAGGTAAAATACGAGTAGTATTAAACTTTTTAAACTTTATAATAAAATTATACAATCCCTTCTGATCTTTAAATCTTGTATACGGAAACTTATTTGACCGGTCGCTTCTGCCAATATTACTATTGCTTAACCAAGTCTTTGATTTGGGAATTGCACCCTTTACTTACAACTTCTTCTTGTTAGAAGTCTTATAAAATTATTATTAAAACAAATAAATGTAATAATTAATTACAAAGTTTTAATACAATTATATATTTTAATGAAAATTTTTCAGGTGTTGTAAATTCGTCCCCCTCCCTGCTCTAGCTATGCCCCTGGGCGGATATCTCGTGATGATAGCAGCTGCTGCGCGTGTTCCGACGAGCCTTATGCAACGTGCAAAGCAAAGACCGAGACAGTGCTTCTTTCACGCCTTCTTTTATGTTCGTCTTAAGTCGCTGTCGCGATCTTGTGTATGGGACGAAATTAATGGCTGTGAGCTGCACTCAGAAGCTTAAGAGCGGCTTAAGAATAGCTACGTGTTAGTCAACTAGAAAGTTAAACTTGTAGTTTTATAGCTGATGCGGCACGTACTTGATAATGTGACCTTCGTGGGTACATTAAAACTCATGGTGTATGTTACTAAAAATTAATGTGCCTAATTTATCAAATCACAGTGCAAAAACGTAATAAAATTATTTCATCCATAATAAAGTGGAAAGCCAAAGTAGTTTGTATCAGTAATGAGTTAAGATTTACTAGTACTCTAATCGAAGTATTTCAAATAAATACGAGGTATTTTCTTCTTTCTAGTTTTTAAGTGCAACAAAAACGCTCGTTCGTACTTTATTTGTAAATCAACTATGTGAAGTAAAAAAGAGGGGTAGGTATTCTGGATACTTCTTCCCATTACGTCACAGACAATTCTGTTTCATTTGTTTACCAATAAATAAAAAAAGAAATATTGTATTCCACAATTGCGAACATCTTTTAGTTGTACTGGACAATACTGCTGCATGGGGTCAAATAAACCTCTATAACACATACTATTGTACATATGTGGCAACAAATTCCGAAAAGCTCCTTTGAGACGTGTGGGACACGGCATCCAAAATTTCATTAAATTTAAAGATGATGATATGGGGAGACCCAGACAATAAACCCTTTCTTAATCGGAAATTGAAAAATAAGTTCGATTTCTGTTCTACCCCACTGTCTGACCCCGACTCCATCAATGTAGGCACATCTTCTCTTATCACGTCACAGTCTTCTCGACTGCTTCTTACAGTACTTCCCCCGTCCCCGCCTTGGACTCGAGAACCTATGCGTCGGTTAAGGAGTCTGATGCCACATCAATGGCGCTGTCTGCGCAGGCCATCGTTGTTGAAAGCAATAGAATTGGAGTAAATCGGTCTAGGGAAAGTAACGCCTTGGCTGCGGCCGGAGTGGATCCGTGTGTCATATATTTGACATTCGGGCGAACACGGCCGAAGTTCCAAGTCTGCAGGACAGTATCCAGGGAACGTGGAATTGACCGATGTGAGCATTGAACATTGTCGTAGACACACTTGTTTCGTCCGTTTATTAACCAGAAGGTCCCCTTGAAGATGACCGATTCAGGATAATAAAAACCACAATAAATCTTACTATAAAGGCACCAAGAGAACAGAACGGAAAAGGCGACGCAACAGACGCTGCAGGAGAAAGCGAAGATGATGACACAGAGAAGATGGCAGCGTGGCCAAAGACAGGTGTGAATGCAGTGATGAAGTGGGTGAAAGAGTTGACGGAGAGAAGACAGAAAAAGGGCGGAGAAGAAGAAAAAAGGCAGAGAAGAAGCAGGCACAAGAATAGGAGAGAGCGGAGGTGTAGAAAAAGAAGGCTGATGTGGAGATGAGAGGAAGGTAACGACGAAGACGAATATGGAGACGAAGTAGGAGACTCTGGCGGAGGCTTCAATGACGAAGACGGCGAAAAACAAAGGCGAAACAGACGGTGACTGGTTACGAGCGGAATGAAGACGTCGACGTCTCCGCCAACGACGACGCCGGTGGCGGTGGCAGAGGTGGCAGTGACGACGACGGCGACGGCGGCGGCGGCGGCGACG
>BOPP01000098.1:975822-989920 GCA_017312745.1 Gryllus bimaculatus
TCAGCGGCATCTGGCCTGAGCACGCTGCTCAGTGGTCCGCAGCCGGAAACCAGCGGCCAAACGACAGACTACAACAACAATGAAACATGTACAAACTGTGTGTGACGTGGTACAGGGAGAAGTGTATTCTGTGCACGTTTCTTAATTTTGCATCCCCTACCCTAAACGAGACATGGTGAATTCTGCGTACAGAAAGAAATGAGCGTTTTTGGCTAGCATTGTTAACAAGACGTTGACTTCGATGTAATAAAATCAATTTTCAGTAGCAAATAACCTATAGATTTACGCTCAGATCCCTCATTATTCCCTTCCTGAAGGTATATTTCCTGCCGCGACAACATGGAGAACGGTAATTTGAACAATCTGTGGTAATTTCAAACGATCACCAATGATGTCGGCTGTTTTGGAGATGGCCGCTTAATCAGTTATGACGTGAAACTGTTTGAAACCGAATATCCTCTTTAACGTAGACCAAAAAGTAGGTAAAAGAAGCATAATATGAAGCAGGGCCTGATCGGTATAATGAAGAGATCAAGTTTCCATTGTTTACTAATAAACATTAATGAAGTTGATATTTGTTTTCTGATTAATTTGTCTACAAAAGATGTAAATCAGATAACAAATCCGCTCCTTTTCTTCCGTATGCATCATTCGTGTTTAGGATGTTTGAAAACCCTAGTAATTACCACTCGCTTTTCTCTTTATTCTTCCCCCAAGAAACAATTATTCCAATATTAAATTCATAAATATTATGGTCAGTTCTTTAAAAAAAATCATCATTTTGTAATCAGGGCGTAACGTTTAAGATTACGTCCTGAAGATTAGTACACCCGGCTACTGATACGCGAATGTACACCCATTATTATCAATGAAATATTTACGAATTTATTGCTATATCGAATTGTTTTCATTAAGTAATTTATGTGCATTTCTTTGTGTTATTATGACAAGTGCCGTTTATTATACAGAAAAAATTAAGGGGTTGTTGAAGCAAACAATTGCGTTAACGTACTTTGAATGAAGCCTTAACATTTTCAAAATTTAACGTGCTCAAAAATTGCTCCAAAAGTTTTGGGATTTTTGTGGTTAGATCAAACGACGCAGCCGATCTCGGACCGAAGTATTGAGTGTTCGAGTTCCGTCTTGGGCATGCTTGTATTGTGTTCGTCCTTTCACCCCCTATCATCATCATCATCATCATCATCATCATCATCATATCGTGTCATCCTCACAGTTATCATATCGTTACAAACAATAGTGGTCGCTAATGACCTAGAAGTTGGTGCGACCTTAAATAACCAAAATAATAATAATAATTAATAATAATTAATAATAATTAATAATAATAAACGACGCTTAAAAGTATTGCACAGGTCTCATTTTCGTTGCTTTTTGTATTCTTGAAATATGCAAAAGTTCAAAATTCATTCGGAGTCTTCCTACAATCTCAATGTTGAAGGGAGCTTTTAATTAATGAAGTAGGTTCTTCAAAGACAACTTTTTTAAATAAGGCCATGTTTTTAAACAACATAATGTTTTAAGAAAACGAGTGTTTTCTGCTAAACGTTTGCATGAAATGAAGGCCAATTTTCAAAAAATATTTTCACAAAAGCGGCTCCAAACTTTTTTCTTTAATTTTTTCTCTAATCTCTTCTAATAGAGCAAAGTACGCTTACAGGGCTGATACAGATTTCACTTTCGCTGAACACTCTGAATTTCCGAAAATTGCAAAAGCTAGAGTGAGGTATTTGTTGAAGATTGGGGATATACAGAAAGTGAAGTTTCGAAAAATGAATGTATTAGTACAAAATAAAAATTATTTTTATTTTATTTAATAGGTAAATATTTCGTTGAATATAGGTAAATATTCGGTATTTAGGTAAATCAGTTAACTAACTTCATACGATGTGGGTAAGCCGAAGGCCTTTCCACCCTACGGCGTTCTAAACTACGGCGTTCTAACCTACCGCGTTCAAACCTTCCGCATTCTAACCTTTCGAATTCTGGTATTCACCCCAAATGGTCTCTCTATCGCACCGAAGCCGCGGAAAACATACCATAAGGTACGGCTGAGGAAAAATACCTGAAGGTAGAAAAACCTACCGTCAGAAACCGAGCATATGGTATTCAACCAAAATTGTTTAACCTATTCATTTCTTTCCTCGCGCGAACGTCGCGCATTCTCCATCTAGTCTTTGGCCTCAGTACCTGAAATCAAACAGCGCTACAGGAGATCGTCCACACCATCACCCTGCATGTACTTTTCGGACACTCACTCCCCTTTGCCCCCTAATGTGTTTATTTATTTGACAGTTTCATTTTATTTATTTGATTTACTTATTTATTTTTTTATTTAATACATAACATTTAACTACGACTTAAGACTTGTTTGCTTAAAAGTTTACTTACTTAACTTAAATTACTGAATAAATTATTCATTGTTTGCTTGTTAACTTATTTATTTCCTCTCCAGCCGAGGCTCTACTCATAATAACCAATGCTGTTTTCCCAGTCCCTAATTTACGTTTTCGTAATGGACTGAACCTTCCCTACAAATGTTCCAAATTCTTTCATGAAGTGAGACTTTTTATCACCTAATTTGTTCTGAAAGAGCGTTACGTTTCTATGGTGGAAGTAATAGTTTCCCATTTCCATCGATTTTCCTCTCCACGTTGCGGTCGCACAGCAATTTAAAAGGATGTGAATCCAATCTTCCTTATCACCGCAAAGCACACAGGTGCCATTACAATTCGAGCTCTTCAATCTACGTTGCATCCACCCTGAACCAAGTGTGTTCCCCTTTCTATTGTAAGTATGTGAACGTAACTTTCGCATCCCCATAAAGGACTCATGTAAATTTGTGCCACTAGCGAACAATTTCTGGCCGTTGTTGTCAGGATATCTTGCCTTTTAATATCCACAAGCTCCCAAAAATTTGCCTTTCTATCTCACGTGTTCCCCTATCCCCAACTATCAACGGAGAGACGTCTCCCAGACCTGCACGTTCTAGTAAAAGTTTAATTTTGTACGACCAGCAGCATTGGTCGCTTCCCTGTAAATGCACTCTAAAGCACCTACGTAAAAAGGTGTCAGCCCGATCACCTGCAAATCTAATCCAAAGTTTAATGGGTTTCATTTTAAAATCTTTCCAAATTCCTAATCTGAAATAAAAATTTACAAGAGGAAGAGCAGCTCCAATTGTAAATACAATCAAATTCAGGGCTTTGCAGTAAGTTGTAGTGCCGTTGGCTCGACCATGCGACAGCCACGGGTGGCGACTAGGCTTGGCAAATGTAGTGCCTATAATTATGTAATGGAGGGGATGAAATGATGGAATAAAATGGCACGATGGAAATCTATTAAATTATGATATAACTACGATTTTTTTTGCTTATGAATATATTTTTATGATTTCGAACAATAATAAATCGATAAAGTATATTATGTAAAAAAATTATCTTGTCTTGGTGTTGCGATCGGAACGTAAAAAGTTTCTGCGTTTTCTTGATACACTGCTACATGTGTACTCACCTTTAGTTTTTATCAACTAGATACTTTGTTTTGTTGTGTTTCAAGATTTTGCCTATATTCTACGTATTTGCTTCTACGTTATTATAGGTGCCTTCCAGAAAACGCGCATTTAAAATGTAATCACGTAAGAGAAGCGAAACTCCTGAAAATGAAAAAAGGCTCCTAGCGAATGAATTAAAACAATGATACACGGGCCCCAAAATATCATCCAGAATGGCAAATAATTTGGGTTTCTGTTTTATTAGCTGGCAACACTATATCACATTTGTTTCAGAGATGAGCGATAAACTGTCTACAGTTCAAGAGGGAGCGAAAACTGTGCAATCTACATATTTAATTTTTTTAAATCAGAAATAACTTGCTGATAATTATTTTTTAGAAATATTTTTAAAATTATGGTACAATTATAGTATTGTAGTATGTTTAGAGGTATCAATTGTAGTACGATCTGGCAACTCTGGTGGCGTCAACCGGCGTATCGACGACTGAAGCGAATAAGCAGAGCTGAGCCGACAGCGCTGACCACGGGCTGTGATGGGCCAGCGGAAGCTGACGGCCAGTAGTGAAGTGCGGTCAGCCTAGACTGATTACCTGGAGCTGCACCTCACAGCGACGATTCGTGATCTGGATTCTACACCTCATTAACGTTCCTGTGGGCGTTGCGTGTACTAATTGTAGCAGAGGAGGGGGAAATATTTTTTATACTTTTTCTGTTTTTCTTTGTATATTATTTATTTATTTATTTATTTATTTATTTATTTATTTATTTATTTATTTATTTATTTATTTATTTATTTATTTGACTTAAAAAATAACACGAGAATGAAAGTATTAAATACGATTGTGAGCAATGTAATTTTAAAGAAACTGCTTACAAGTGAAAATTTGTATTGTAAACAACAATTAATGATAAATATGATTACCCAAATCGGATCTATTGATGAATATCGACTACAACTTTTCTCCTGATTGCAGTCCTTTTCTCTAATAACGAACAACAAATTATGGAAAGATAGTATTATGCAATTCTCCCCATAGGTCGTCACACACATTATAACTGTTTTGACGTTTAAATAAATAAATTTAAATATACAAATAAATTTAAATAAATAAATAAATTTACATAAATAAACAAATACATTTACATAAATAAACAAATAAATTTACATAAATAAACAAACGAGAATAATAGGCATTTTTGTTTTCGCACGCCTAAACAAAATGTCAATCAAATTTACATTATGATGTAAATTTGATTGAAATTTTGTTTACTTGTCGTTTTGTAACTATAATGAAATGTCTTAACAGTAGGTTATTTGGATTTTTAATAGGAATGTATTTGTTTCGGTGTTACTTCACTTCCGCAGGGCAGTATTAACAACAACATCGATTGATAGTAAAATGATATTTAATGCAGTTCGATGCACTAGCTGATTGTCATGCTTAAATAACCATTATTTTTGTGCATAGAGCTGCATGAAATATAAATTGGTTCTGAATCGACATTGTTTATGTACAATTCCAAGGAGAATGAAAATAAAACCCAAATCGGATGCAAAAACAAATAATTTGGTAATAAAAATAGAATAATACAATAACGCAGCGTAACGAATACGATATAGTCCCATTATCCAGGCTCTACGCACGCACTCCGAAGTTACGTAAGGTTGAAGTTCGGAATACACTACACCAGAATTAGCGAATGTTTTCACGTAATTTGTGTATGGTGCACGATACATGCTTCTTGATCGAGGTAATTTTAATTTATCCTTAAATGTGGGGAGTGTGTGAGTTGATATTTCTATATTTGCATGATACAATATGTTTGTGGGCAGCTCTATACGCACTACTGCGAATCAGTAGGACACGGCATTATGAGAATTTAGCGTTAGCAGCACACTGCCGTCACACCGCAGAATTACTTCTATTTATCGAAGGCTTAGGAAGACTATCCGAGAAAGTATTTTCACAAAACTCGGTGACTCGGTAACCCTTCGCCAAGGAGGTCTGGGTTCGATTCCCGGACTATCTCATGTGAAATTTGTTCCAACAAAACGAGTTAATCTGCTTCACAAAGTCTAGTTCAACCCCTGTGAAATGTCCTAAATCCTACCTCAATCCTAATTCCTTCCCAATTCTGGCCGCTGGGTAGTGGCGCAGAAGCGCGTAGTAGGAGGCGCGTGCGCGGATGTACTACCTGGCGGTCCTCTTGACAACTGATTGCGACGAGACGTGACATTAAATGACAGATAATATTAATAGAGGATTACTTCTATAAATAGCGGGATTATTAATGAAAGATTACTCCCAGGCGCAATGCGCTCAGCGCCCCCGGGGTTGGAGACGCGTTGCGTCAATTCAGGCGCAACAACTAAAAAAATAAAAATAAAAGAGAACTCTCGATGAAGTGGGTAGTTTGTTACCTCATATACCTTTACAAAACACCGTTCAATGACTAAAAAAATGAACAGCATTATGCATCAATCAGCCAAGGGACATTCACAACTTTGCGAAGAAAACCTCTTGGAAGTTTAAAAATCTTATGTAAACTTATGGGACACTGCTCAAAATTTATTAATTTATTAAAATATTCACGATTGTTATGAAACTAAAGAATTTCCCGTATAACTAGTTCATGCTCAAACACATAAAAATTACAAAAGATTGCTGATTTTCTGAAATTGGTGCCTAGACTGTTAAGACCCGATGCCAAATGACCTTATCGCTCAGAGTTAAGCTCAGACACATCATTGACGTTGTCTTTGCAGCAATTCTGACTGGGATTACCTAGGGTTCGAACCCTACCAATGATGTATTTTCGGCCCTATCAGTATAGCTACGTCAAATTCAGTCGCTGTCTGGAGAATTCTAGCGGCCGGCTTCTGTGAATGGTAGTTTTCTTTGCGTTCCCCGATCAACACCACGCGAACGCCGGAGCACCAACCTAACACACTAGCTGCGGAATGTTCCCTTCCACATCGTTGTCCTATCCTCTCCCCTTACACAACACACATACAATACACTATCTCACATTCGTGATCCAAGAGTTTGTCTCGGGTGGGACAGTGCTCCGCTTGGGGGAAAACCTAGAGAGGGAATATCTCCACACGGCGTCGTGTTGGTCGGTGCCGCATCTCAACATCCTGTAGGGGAGGGAATCACTGCCGCATGCCGGGATAAAAACATCCACTAAACAAACGGTACTAATGACCGTAGCAGTTGACGTGCCCGGAAACATCAAAAAATCAGTTAATCAATTCAAACGACCTGTTGTAGTGATACTCCGTAGTTTAAAAATATAATTTTGGCCGCTTTTTGCGTCTCTCAAACCACCGTGTGGCGCCGCCGCCGCTGCTGCTGCCACCGCCGCTGCGCGTCGCGACCGTGACGCCCAGTCACGCGTGCGCCCGCGGTGGAGGCGGCGGCGGCGGCGGCGGCGGCGCCGAGCCCCGCGGGCAAAGCGCCGGCACCGGCAAGCGACCGGCTGTCGTTTTCCTCCTGGGGCTGGCGCGAGGAGGGTTCGTGGACGCCGGCGCCGCGCAACGGAAATGAAGGAAAGGCCCCTGGGAAATGAGGAACACCTCTTCGCTTTTGTTCGGCTCCAATGAGGGCTGCTTTTTGTCGTTTGTTTTTAAACGCATTGGTGCTTCTTGCTGTGTAGTTTTAGGTGGGTTTTTTTAGCCTTTTGCGGCTCTTTCGGTGATACCCCCCTCCACCCCCGATTGTCCTTCCGTGCTGAGGGTTCCCGTAATATTGCCCTTGCGCTTCTGCTTGAAAGACTCAGTGAGAGAGATTCATAGGCGGCCCTCATGCAATTTCGAGATGCACCTCATTTAATGTTTGTCGAACACGTGTAAATGAATGCAGAACTAAGACAGTAAGTCAAGCCCTGTGGCTAAAGAATTGAAACTTGTATTACTGAGAGCGAATATCGTTGTTCAGAGATAATCGTGATGGGGTTAACTGGAGGGGAAATTGTGGCTTATGTCTGTTCCTCACTGGCTTATTCATATGAACTACTTGTTCAGAACGGGACTTCCTCCTCCTCAACAAATGAGGCGACCCTTTGTATCATTTCCACATTAATTCCAATTTTTGTGATCACTGTAATTCAAGTGCCAAATACCCATCAATCCTATCTAGGCTGTAATGGCAGGTTTTGGGGAGAGTAATTCTTAGATAATAGGAGGAAGAAGGTTGAAAAACGATACGAGATGGTTCGGAGAACCTCACAATTACACGGCATACAAGCCCGAGGCGGGATTCGAACCCGCGTACTTCCAACATAGATCGTTTCGACGTTCCCTCCTTTATCGAGATCTTGTACCCAGGTCAGCTGTGACTTGCATGGTAGAGGTTTAGATTTTGTAAAAATGTATGTTTCCAAGTTAAATGGGACATCCCTGTGCAATCGAAGCTTGTCAGGTCTTACCGTCTGGTATCGCCGCCGCACTGAATCTTGTTATGCGAACAATGCAACAGGTTACAGCAGCGAGATTCACCAGAGGTATGCTTTTCAATCGTGGTTTGCCCTTTGGTGCCTAGCTTTAGCCTTATCACAATTTGAGGATGTAGATAATTTAGGTACCTAACATGAAACTTGCGGGTGTTGTCCACACCCGTCCCCCGCTAGAGTGTTGTACGTTCTATTAAATGCACCTCTCGCCATGTAAATGATGTTATTATTATCTGTAATTTCATTACAAATGATGTACATGACGTATAATATATCGTATGACCTTTAAGGTAAAATATTATAATGAAGGATTTTTCGTTTAGACATCTGAATATTAACAGAAGTGAATTCTTTCTTTCGTAAGTAAAGGTTTTGTTATAGAAGAAATTCAGAAATGAAATTACTTTTTGTCGGAAATTATAGGAATGGTTAGTATCAAAGATCTGACTGTACGAGTATTACTGCAGGTTTTCTGAAAACATGATAACAATCCACGATAGTTTATATTTCGCTGATGTATTATATTTTCTAAAAACAGCATTTATCATCAGGTATAACCCTTATTGAATGAATTTGTTTAATTATTGCTGTTTTGATATATTTTTCAATCACGACCAGCATGCAAATATGAAACATTGATAATTTAAATAAGTATCACAGCGAATTGCACACGATCTGACATATTCCTTTAAATAAAGCAAAATATTTACTCAGATTCTTTCTGTGCAAAGGCACAAAAGATTCCTCCAAAGAAGGAAAAACATATACTCTTTAATAGGTACAGTCAGCCACCTCTTTCTCCGCTTACTATAGTAAGTTAGAGTAGTATTCAACATACGAAATAGAATTGAAACACGCATTGTCGCAGTTTGTTACGTGTCCATTACCTATCGAGGTAAAGACTTGTTCTGAAAGATAGTTCTACATATTTTTCATTCCTAAAAGAACGCCAACACAACATAAGCATACTTATCTCTCTCCAAAGAGAAACAGAGAGAACGAATTCCATTTAAGAAGGATAAACATGTTTTCTTTAAGAGATACAATTTGACAACTCTCTCCAGATGCACAACGCAAACGAACCGCAGATATGACGCACATTCTTTTACACTGGCTCTGTCGGTTACGGCTTAATTGACTTGTATTTCGTGCAACCGAATAACACACTTGAATAACACACGAAACATTTTTGTTCCATCTCGATTCCCCTTCTACAGTGTTCTACAGTAGCAGGAGAACAGCAAATCGTTTTGATAGTAGTGGGTACTATCCAAGAGCTAATACCTGTCTCCGATGAGTCTCAAAGATTCTAAATATCTCGAATTATTCTACAGTTTTTCTCTTCTGTGGACTGAGTAATGCAATTGACCGTTTCTAGAATTTGTAATGATAAATATGACTATGCTACGCAAATGAATTGAATTGAATACTGTAATTAACAGTGATGTAGATTGTTCTCGTCACAATTTCTCTTAATTAATTTTATGTTAAGAACCAGAAACACACTGTAAATATTTCTGCACCGCACAATGATTCATTTTACTTTCTTGCATTTACGACTACAATTTTGAAGATAGAATTTTTACCCTTAATGCAATCTGTTATGTAAAGACAATCTTGAAAAAAGATCGTGTGCAGTTTTTCGAAAATATAAGTAGTTTTCGATTAATTTTGTGTGAAATAAGGTAATTTTAAACAATTATTTTCTCTAAAACGGATCCAATTTTTTCTTTTCATGTTCTCTTCGTATGTATCAAATGACAGTAAACAATTGTGCTAGTCTTATTTCCTGTGAACTCTCTATTTTCGAAAATTGCAAAAAGTTAACATTTCAAAACTACGAATTTGAAGAAAATGATTTTTGTCTTTAATAAAATCTGTTCTAAAAATGAGCTCATTAAATTGTACGGTCATGTACAATTTTTTAAACAGCAGTTGTTTTTGCGTACTTTATGCTCGAAAGTAATGCACTTGGTAAAAAAAAAAGTTTCCCGATACCTTCCCCAACGGTTTATGCAGTCTGTAAAGAAGAAAATACTTAGAAGGTATATAAAATACATATTTTCTTGCTTTATACAGCTGTTTCAAAATCACATGCACCCACAATATATATATATATATATATATATATATATATATATATATATATATATATATATAATGTGTGTGTGTGTGTGTGTGTGTGTGTGTGAACTGTGATAAAAGTGTTTGTTCCTTTTTGTGCGAATAAAATTGTTGTGGCGTGGAAATGTTTATTTGAAATCGCTGTTTAAAAGCTTTATTTGAGTGTGTGACATATAACTTCCTTTTATTTGTCTGAAGGACAAACATCAAATGGCTTTGCTTCACCACATGCTAAATTTATGAGAACTTCGTGCGTCATTCTTTGTATTGTACAAAGCAGGCCACTCGCTTATTAATAGCAATCGGTTCAAGGGAGTGGGCAAAATCACTCCAATAAGTCCAATGCACGAATATTTCTTGAGGTTTGTCTTTCTCCACGTTATGTAATTTCTTTTTTACAATAGGCTAATTTTAGTGACTTCGTACCTTTAATAAAAATTCTGAAGAAATAAATATACCCTATACACTAATTCTTGGATTAGGTGATGGAACCTATGGTCGTTAGCCTATGTAAAACGAATAGTCGAGGATAACAAGAATATTGAATTTCAATAGCCTACGATGACTAAATGTTCCAAATCTTAAAATACACTTGATCTGTTGGATTTCCTGTGTTTGAGTGAATATTGTTTGGCTGCTTGGCGACGAACGCCGAAATGAAGTGGACATAACATTTGGTCTCGCACAGCTATGGATTTTGAAACTGTCATTTCAATTGACGCTGAATTTGCGCAACTGTCAGGAATAACATTTCTGCCCCTAATACCGACGGAATACTTTATAGAAAGTTTGACCCAAATACCATCACACCATGAATAAAAATTATCTCTTTGGCAAATTATTGGTTTTCTGGTTACTCGCTAATTTATGGGTCTATAACTTTGTTCTCCATTCCAATACAATCTTAGAATTTGAACTTCTATGACACATCTAAATGAGTGTTTACTTTCACAGACTGTTTTACCTACACGATCTAAATCTTTTTTAACAATGTTTCTGTAATATTAAACCTGATTTAATGCTGTTGCATATTTTATGGCGCTTTGCATGACACAGCTTTGAGTTTGCATTGTAAAACTTCACGGTAGCCACTGTACAAATGCGTGCCATTTGAAATTGATTGCATCTTATGAGAAACACAATGTCTCAGTTATAAGATGAAATAAACGTACCGTACAGTTCTGTGGTGTGTTATGTTGATATTGGCCTTAGTTTGTAAAGAAATAGAAATGAAAGGAAACTGAAATTGTCAGTAAACATAGGTGAAATTTGATTTTAATTCACTGATATTGGCTAGATGTGCAGACCCTTCTCGAATGTCATGCTTGCGGTTCTGAATACACTCTTTCCTCTGCCTTCTTGTTTTTACGTGTTCTAAATTTTAGGGGACTGTTAACCGTAACTTATAATTTATTAAATTATAAATTACTATCCGCATACGACTTCTTGAGTTCTCTTCCCGTTAGATGCGATAAGTGTGTGTTTTTTTATTTGAACGGCAGGACTAATATATCAAATCTTTACCTCATTCTTCCATTGAGAATAGTTTCAATTACACAGGAGCGAGTATGTCTGGTCATCAGATAATGTAAAAACGCTTGATGCCATTTTTTAATTATTGATTCAACTAATATTGGTAAAGGAGTGCAGACAGGAGAACTGGGGATCAAGAAAACTTGCACGTGTAATGCATCTTATGAGCGTAACTCAGTATCCATGTTATGCCGTATAGTATCTACGGTTTCTCATCTCTTCGAAGAGATAAAATATTTTTTTTCGGTAAAAAAAAAATGATAGGGCGAAACCTTTGAAGGTTTACCCCTCTTAATCGAACACCCCACTCTACAACCATTTTCTTGGAACGGAGGTTTAAACTCATGTATTGTATGTAAATCGTACCCCTTTTCATACCACTCTCCGCAACCCTCTTCGACCACTGTTCCGTTTTAGTTCAAATTCTTCTAATGTGACTGCGGATATGAAAGTGACCTAACGTTTAATTCTTTGATTTAATAGAGCTTTCCTTACCTTACCTTGCTGAAGAACATCTTATATGATGCAATATCAATGTCGGAAGTTAGAAGTATCGACTTACCTCCTAACACACTAATGTTTATTATGCGTTGGGAATCTGGACGAAGCGCTTACCCGAGACACGCCGCTTGATTTGATTTAATTGTGGGAATAAGTGCGAGAAAAGAAAGGTTTCGGAGTTTATAGGATATAGAATATGTAATGCGTAACTAAATAACAAAATGATGCTCCATATGAATCGATTATAATTGGTACATAACTATTCAGAATACTAAAACTGAAAATGGTTTAAACGTTTATTTTCAACCGAGAGAAGAATAATTTTGAATATTAATTGTTTTTAAATACGTTTAGATAGTATGCCTGAAAAGTCATTTACGTTAAAATATTCAAAAGAAGCAAAATAAAAAACATCGTCAGGCTAAAAGCCATTAAATATTTTAAGTGAAAATAAATAATTTCGTATGACTAGTCGTATTTTCATATGACTAGTAATAATAGCACAAAAAAATTCCGATATTAATAATTTTTTATAGAAATAAATGAATTAGACGTGTTGTTCGGGCCAAAATTATTATTTAGCCAGGCGCGGATTCACGGGGAGGGAAACGTAAATGTACAGCTTGTCCTCCCCTCTTAAAATGCTACTACTCTCTATGTATGTCCTCTATATGTATGTGGTTAGGCGGAAGAACAGGCCCAATGGCCTGAGCCTCGCCATTAATAAAAGCATTATTATTATTATTATTATTATTATTATTATTATTATTATTATTATTATTGCTATTACTATTATTATTGGTATTATTATTATTATTATTATTATTATTATTATTGCTATTACTATTATTATTATTGCTATTATTATTATTATTATTATTATTATTATTATTATTATTATTAGGGAAATGAGAGAAATAAGGGAAACCCACTCTAAAATTTACAGTAGTAACTATTCATTTTAACTTGTAACGAAACTTTGAAGTCGAAATATTTTCAGAAAATAACTAAAACGAATAAAATCGTATCGCAGCATGTCCTGAGTGTTGTCAGCGATATTTTACTGAATATGTAATATGACACATTTGAGGAAAACATTTTTAATTTTCCCTCCCAAATTTGTCTCCGGAACTGCCCTAATTTAACGGAAGGGCAGCTTTCGATGGCTTAGCCATCATCCCCAGTTACATGCTGTTTGGAAGCCAGAAAACATAACACTCAAACCTATGTGGCAGGTCACTGGTGATGGGTGAGCCATCAAAAGCTGCTCTTTGCATTAAATAATAATTTTGGCCTAGACAACGTCTGTACTACTTTTAGTTGGAATGCCGCCAACAACAAATCACCAATAAATCTATATTATTTCACCACAGAACCAACTGTGGTCGCTTAATATAGATTCGCTGTATTTAATTTCATTCGCTGAGATTGGCCCTTGGAGCGGCTTCTCGAATTTCATGCTCGCGCTCCTGAATCTGTGACCGTCCTCCGCCGCCCCTCCCCCGCCTCCACCCCCGACGCCCTCCCCCACTCTCCCGAGGACGAGTGTCGGCCCCCCGAAGCCATCTGCGGCCGCAAAAAACGGCGTTCTTGCCTTCCATTCCGCAGTAGCGGGTCGGCGGACAGCTGGGCCCGCCGGAAAGCGCGGGGGCGGGAACGGGCGGAGGCGGGGACCGCGGCGGGGCGGGGCGAAGCGCGACGTAACAGCTCGCGGCGCGGGCACCCTCAGCACAGAGACGGGGTGGGTGGGTGGGTGGTGGTGGGGGGGAGCGAGGGGGTTGCGATGACGACGCGGCAAGCGTCTTATTGAAGTCCGGCAGCCTGGCGCGGAGGGCGAGCGCGGGGGAGGACGAGCGAGTGAAACGATGGCTCTCGGGCCGGCCAAGCGGGCGAGGGCCTGTATCCCGCCGACAGCACGCGCCTGCGGTAATATGCACCCTGCCCACGTGTTGC
>BOPP01000098.1:991365-1004141 GCA_017312745.1 Gryllus bimaculatus
GGGCTCCCCGCCCCGCCCCCCGGCACGCCGCGCCCGCCTCGCCCCGACACTGCGCGCGTTGGAATCTTCGAATCCCCGCTTGCGCACAGGCGCAAGATTCGCGTGTTGTTGAGGCGTGGATCACGAAATTTCACTGAATCGACTCTTGTGTTTACAATTGGAACTGGCAACGTTAATGCCAGGGTTTGATCTTCATACTGTGTTAGTGTTTTGTAAACAAAAGCTGCATTTTTCGGGAAACTTAAGTTGCCAGCTTCCGCTGCAAAATAATCACCGGGTAGTAATGATCATAAGTGATGACATATTGACAATACGGTATTAAAATAGGTATCTCGTTAATATGTTGTCTAGTGATTTCATTAATGCCATTTGGACGATTGTTTGTGACGAGCGTGTGTTGTGCCAGTCGATAGGAAACCATTATTGGGACTGTCAATAAGTGTGAAATTCATTCGGTGTTATTTCGTGACGCGAAAAATCGTAAAGCTGACATGTGTTTTTGGCCGTGGAATTTGACTATTTTATAAACAGGTTAATAATTTTGAAGGTAATTAACAAAAAACTTTCATCTACGATTAATAATACAAGTCATTTTGTTATGTTCGAATTACATGTTACAATGTTTTTATGTTTCAATGTTTTTATTAGTACTATTATAGAAATGTCAATTTGTTAATGTCTCCTAACAGTCATATTTCATGAAAGGTGGCAATAAACCGAACTGTAGTAGATGAGGCTAACACGTTGAGATGCCCGGTGGCGACATCTACGGAACGTTGAATAACAAACACCTAAAGCGAACCCCAAGTGCTGAAAACGAGACGTATAACTTTCTTCGCTTGTTTAGCACGGTCTCGTTGACGGCGTGCGGGTGTTCGCCGTGTCTGTCATGGGACGTCCTGCAATTTCCCCCTCTGTCGCCACCGTCACCTTTACCGTCACCGTGATCCGTAGTAGCTTTTACCGTGCACCTTTGGCGCCAGTAAAGGGGTCAAAAATGCGCGTAGCCATTCACAGGGCTTACATTTGATATCCTTCCATAATAAAAATATAATATATGATCAAGCTGCATTGTCTTTTGATAGTTGACAGTGCGTATTTTAAATTTACAGCCTCCTTCAATAACAAATATTTCATTTACCTTATCACATATTAATATGATTGTCATAACATAGAATGTCTGGAAAGAGTTTCATGAAATTTGGTAGAAGTTTCCGCCAGTTTAGACTTGGAGATATTTGTTTACTGTTTAATTGTTGGTTTCTTCTGGGAAGAAAAGTTCGGGCTGCGAACCCTAATGACATGACCAATAGTACAAACCTTGTAATGGTGCTAGAATTGCAGAGAATGCGTGACGTGATGAGTAGGCTGATTTCTGAGTTTCGTGATAAGCTTTATGATGTACTCTACTAATATGTAATATAAATATTGAATTTATCAAATCCTGGTGTTCAACGTAATAAAAAAAATCGTTATTTCTTGCAACATAAGAAATGTCTCATGATGCTTTTATCGTATGTTGGATACTTCCACGTTATGCCAACTTCTTTTTTGTGTTGCAATTATACATGAATATACTGTTATGTGTTGGTTTGACATCGATAAAATTCACTTCAGCACTGCATATGCGATATTCTCAAGATTTAATGAATTACATGTCGACAGTAATACGCACGAAGTAGGAAGTAATCTTTTTAATTACTTTATTGAGCCCTTAAGTTTTAATTATTATTTATCTCACCTCAGAAATCTTTATAGCAATTCGACTAATGGATGTATTGAATAGTATCACATGTGTAGCCACGCCGAAGTCTCGTTCATGGCCCATTGTATTCTCCAAATTTGAGGTAAGAGGAAGCCATGTAAGAGGAAGCGAACCGTTGAAACGGTCCCTCGATGAAAAAGGCTATAGCGTGAACGATTTCTTTTCTTTTCAGAAAACGTCCACACTGATTGCCGTACCACTGATTATTACATGCAAGGCTAATCACCAGTTCGCATGCAATACATTCGACTTCGTAGTCCGTGCTTGTATTATGTAGAGTTAGTGGGGGAGTCTCGTCCATCAGTTGCCAACGCTGCTATTCATCGAGAAATTACAAATAGAAACGAACCCGCTGTTATTTGTATTGCTTTCCACTGAAGCCATTTATCAAGTGCAAGGGACAATGTTCAATGGCTTCTCCTCTAGCGCTGTGTACTATTGTCAGAAGGATGGTGTTAGCGTCGTAAGCATTCAGGGAACGTGCTGACGAGGAAAAACATCTTCGAGCGGGGTGACGCGTCAGTGTTCTCGCCTTGCATTGCACTCGACTGAACATTGAGCCTCGAGTACATGTCATACCATGTGAAATTTCTGGTGGCTCTGCTTGTGAAATACAGTAAGTCAATAGAGTTGAATGGTTCCTTCCCTGTGGACAAATCAGAGACGAATTTATCTTCATCGTCGCAGGATAATCGCTTTTGTTTTATCGCATCGTGCTTTTGTTTGTATGTACAGATAAGTCGTGTGGATCATTTACACTGGTCGGACGTAATGTAAACAGCAATCGTTGCTAAGAAGAAACGCGAAGCATTTTGACACGATTTTGAACTCCTAATCGTCATGAAATAATATCAAAAAAGAATTGAAGTTGTTTCTTAATATTCATTCGTGAAATAGTATAAATAAAACGTGTATTTAGAAAATTGTTCAGTAATTTAATAGAGTTTAATCTGAATGAAATAGCGACCCAACAAACTCGGTGAAAAAACATTCAAAACGCCCGATATTGCCTAGTAAATCCGGGTCGACGTAATACATTCGTTTCAGTGTACTTCGGTTTAATCTTGGCATCTCGCCAGTTATTCACACCCAGAGATACTTCCTACAAGTCACAATCCTTTAAAGAAAACCCTCACAATCAATAGCGCTGGATGATTAACATCGGTTAGTTTGTGTGACGTAAGCTCATCTGCCCATTCTGTACAGAAATCTGATGCACCGAAATGAAGATTTTTTATAATTTTACATATCCACAGAATGGTAATAATTCCGGAAGCAGACATACCATTCTGTCGCGTTCATTCCTACCTCCCATTTCTGCCTTGTTTTACAATATAATTCTTAACTCTTGCAGCCAAAGCGAAACATATTGATATAAAATTAGCTAAACTGACGAGAGTGCTGCTAATGGAAGTTTTATTCTCACAATGCTTCTACTACATTTAAGACGTTTTCAGAAATATCGCATACCAATCTGCTGAAACAGTGGCGTGAGAGGCGAAAGAATATTTCTGTGCGACGCAGATCCGTTTCATGGCCATCGATGCTCAGCTGTCGCTGAATTTATCCAGAGGGCTCATTTGAGCTCGTTCCAAGGCAGTTGTATTAGGTTTTTGGTAGACTTACTATTGGTTGGGTTTTACTGCTCATACATGTCAAGATAGGAATATAATGGACTGATGAATAAGGTATTGGTTTATCATTACTTCCCACATTCTTTACACAATGACAAAAATACCTTACCTCAGTCATATGCAACTGTGTTCCCTTCGACTCAATATCCATTGGTGTGTTAGGAGGCGAAATGACCCGCATGGCCGTGAAGAAATGACAGCGTTGCAATGACACGTGTTGCGAATAAAGTACATGCAATTGTAGTAAACTAACGTTTCTTCGACAGGCTTTTAAATGTTTTTTATTTTGGCTTTGAAAATCCAACTAACGAGGATGAATTTATTATTTGTGAACTGTGCAAATGACTTGCGAAATCTAGGAGTGTTGCTTTGTATACCACCTCTTATCATTCTGAGCTAGGCCCTCACTCTCCCTTCGATATTCATCTCTGACAGTGAGAGCGCATCAGCGTCATACGTCCGGCGGTTGAAAATAACTGACCTACGCCGTACTCTTGACACGAGCCAGTAACGCTTGTATATCTACCTCATCTATTTCAGCTTCCGCAGCTATTTCCTGCGTCATGCAGGTCGGGTTACAGCAAGTACTCTTCCTTTTTCCTCGCATGATGTTGATGAAAGATTTCAGGCGGATAGAACGCGCAAATAGAACTCGTATGCGTTTCACGACCATTGCAATGAAACTGCATTCCTTGGACTGTGAATGTGCGAGCCGGCTATCTTCTACGTAGTATCTCTAGGGCTTGATTACTTCATACGCAAATCGAAGTGACGTTGACTGTGGTGAATAATAGACTTTTTTTCATTTTCACGGTTTTCTAATCCCCTCTTCGCAATGCGTGGCGTTGACGGAGATCTATAGCGGCAAATATAAATCTTCCTAAACCAGCACACCATAGAGCGCTCACCACCACCGTAGATTGCGTTTTTAAAGTACTACACGTGCAGAAAAATGCTGGTTAATGTTGCTTTCTCGCGTTTAAAATGGGTAAAAATACTGTAATGATATTATTGAAACTGATGTCAAGTGAAGCCAACGCGTCATTACAATTCTTCATGGTCTCCTGTTTGATTAAATCTAGTCTAGTAGGGGAATAACTTGGTTCACATTTTCACAGAATTTCACCAATTTTTCGTGTACGTTTGTGTTTTGAACGAGGTGTGCGCTCGTGTGATACCATCGCCCCATTTGCCTACGCGTCTTTCACATATATGTACATACATATGAAATGAATGTACATTTATATATATATATATATAATTATATGTGTACATACTTACCAATATGTACGTTCATACAGCTCAAATTGCCTTTTTTATTGTTGATTTATTTTTTAATCATCTCTCTCTTTTTTTCATCTTCGCGAATTGGGGGAGTTGACTTGAGCTGCAATGTAAAGAGTGGCTTTCGCGTTTTCCGTGTGTCACAAAATGGGCGCAAGCTTTCGCGCGGAAGGCCGGTCGGGGCCGCGTCGCACCGGGGGAAGCCCAGCTGGGTTCGCCTCGCTTCGCCTCGCTCGCTGCCACTTGAGCGGGATGCAGCAGCAGTGATGCTGCGGGGTGGAGGGGCACGGGCAGCATCCATCTTCGCGGAGTCCAGCGGCGCCACCCATCTCAGCGGGACGGGACGGGACGGGACGGGACGGGACGGAATGGGATGGGATCGGATCGGATCGGATGGAGGGGAGGGGGGAGGGGAGAGGGCGGCTTGACACGGTTCAGAACGGGACTGGACGGGACGAGACGAGACGGATGACTGCGTTTAGCTCAGAGCCAGCACTGCCGCCGTCTCTGTAGCCGCTAGGACCGGGACGCTCTAGTGATCGAGTCCTGGCAAATTTTCCACACTATATAGCTGGATTGAATTCAGTCGCTGCCTAGAGGAGAATTTTAGAGGCCGTCTGCTCTGATCGGTACTTTCCGGGGTTTCTACGATCAGTATTTGGCAGATGCCGGAGAGGTACACTAGCAAACGCTGCGTCCTGCACGCGATTTTTTTCATATTCCTTGTCCTGTTCTAAAATAGACCTTTCTCTAATCCGGTCGGAAGCTTAGAGATTGCCCCTGGCGCCGCACCCCGCTGGGTGCAGATATCTGGAGGGGGAATTCGCCCGCAAGCCGACGGAGAGATCGGCAACACTGCCATCTTCAGGGCTGGAACATTCACTACGTACTAACGGGACTAGTGACCCGAGGTGGCGTGCCCGGAATCATGATTCATTCAATCATTCAATCAATCATCTCTGACAAGGTCTGTTCGGGATAGGGTGACACGAGGGCAGGGGTCCGTACTCGATCGTCTCCCCCAGCCGCAAAAGACCTCTGTGCACCCATCCGGCGGCCCCCGCTTCGTCCAGCCTACCTCACTCCACCTCGCAATGGCCCTCTCCGCCCCAAACGCACCTATACTTAGGTTTTTATTTCTTGACGCGCGAGCCCTTGTCTTCACGATGGAATATCTCTAGGTATTTCGCGTCTTTCTCAGTCATGCCGCTAGATGTCGCATGATCGCGACCATATCGAGCAGTGCTGGCGATCATGCGACATCTAGAGGCACGGCCAAGAAAGACGCGAAATCCCGTGAGCTATTCCATAGTGAAGACATGGCTTCGCGCGCCAAGAAATGAAAACCCACGTATATGTCACCGCTGGGCCTAAACCAACCGCCATATGCACTTCGCGTCGCCTTGTTTCTCCTCGCCTTGCTGTACCCAGGCCCGCCCCACTTCTGCTTATCCCATCCCATTCCGCCTCTCCTCCACCTGCCGAACTGCTTCTTCTGCTCCGCCCTAACCTCCACCCGATATCCCCATCCCGTCTCCTCTCCACCCTTCCTCGACTCCCTCCTTTATTTCTCGCCCCGCCATTCGTCGCTTCGCTCCGCTTCTCCCCGCTTCGTCCCGCTTTCCCTCGCTTCGCCCCGCTCCCCTCGCTTCGCCTCGAAGAGCATCGTATTGCCCTGCCTTACCCCATTCCGCCAAGCTCAGTTCCTCAAACGTCTCCTGCATCTCTCCTTTCCTCTCTGCACCCTGCCCCGGGGAGCCTGGCCATGTTGATTCGCTGTTCTGTCAGTAATTTCTAACACCCGCCGTCTCTTACGGATATTTTCACATCGCCCGTTTGTTCAGCGTCACCGTCATCCACCTACCGTTCCCGGGCACTGCACGTCATTCATATCTACTCTCATTGTCACAACCACCCAGTCACACAGCCACCCAATCTAACCCACCGCCACCGTCGTCACCCACCGTCAGTCACTAATAGCCATCGTTGCACTGTCGTACACTCATACATGTTGCAGCTCACTGTCCATCGTTCTTGTTACCGACTGTCCCACGCATTCCTCACTTTCTAGCGTCTTATTACTACATACCCAGCCATCGCTTTCCCATTTGAAAGTGCTTCCCCCTTTCGCGTGACATCACATTCCCCTCACAAAATTCTGACCATACTTCCGTTTTCTCCACACCTTCTTACTGTCTTACGACAGTATGCCACTCCTCGCTTTTTCCTTTCCTCTGCCACCTCGGCCTTGTCTGCCCCCAAATCTTATTTCTCCCTGTTCGACGTCTCTTCTGATCATTTCATCGCCATTCCCGATACCTCTCGTTTTCTACTGTCCTTTTGCCCTTTCTCTTCCCACTCCATTTTCTTGTTCACCTCCTTCCACCGCCTTGTGCCTGGATCCCCTCGTCCCTTGTTCGCTTCGACCTTTCCCCTGGCTACCTCGGGGAATCTGCCCCCCTTCGCTCAGCCCGCCATTTCCTGGCAGCCCGCTCGCCGCCCGCTCCGTGCCGCGCCGCGCCGCCGTCAACACCTTCCGTTTACTTCCGCCGCCCTCCCCCCTCTGACGTTCTCCGCCCCTCTCCCCCTTCTTCCTGCCACGCGGCCCGAATATTGCCCGCCGCCGCCGCCACCCCTCGGTTGCTCTTCCCTCGCTGCCTTTGCATATTGCTGTCCATCACCCCCTCCGCCCCCCTCTGCCCGTGGTTTTTTTTGCGTCTCGCTTGCCACAGCTCCCATCTGTCTCACCTTCCTGCAGACTTATTAAAATGAGAATAGGAGTGATGTTTGTACTGCGGGTAATAGGACCGGAAGCTTGAAAATGAAAGTACGAAGCGTCGTGTTTATTTGGGGAATACGTAGAGCAGTGAATACGTAGCGCCATCGACGCCCTGAGATTTGTCGCAACTTGGAGGAGGTGTCAGTCAATGGCAAAATAGTCAGTCGTTGTGCGACGATCATCCGTTGCGTGCCGGATGCCTTGCGCACCCTGTGGGCGAACCCGCGCTATCTCTGTGGATCCCGGCCGACCTCCGTCACGCCCATCTCAGAACCCGCCCCGGCCCTTCGGTGCTTGCGATGCGGAAATCGCTGTCCTCGGCCATCCGCTCTCGGCCGCCGCCGCGCTCCGCGCCTCCGCGGCGCGCCGTCGCGGCCCCACGACGAAAGCTCCTCTTCGCACGCGGCCCGTCACCCGCTGCTGCTGCCGACGCCTCTGCCTTTCTACGCTCTAACATCTGTCTCTCTCCTTTCTCTCGCTTCCTGCTCTCGTTCCTCATCGTGTTCCCCTCTCTTGCTTTCCTCTCGCACTCTATTCTTGTCTGTGTCTCTCTGTGCATATACCCGCTTGCTCTCCCACGGTCTCTCTCGTTGCTCCATCTGCCCACCCCCTTCTTTCCACCTCTTGGTGTTTTCTCTTGGTCTCTGATTCTTCTTTTCGTCGATGTGACTCCGATTCTCTTTTCTTCAAGTTTTTCTCAATTTTTTTGTCTTTTCCTTTCGCTGTACGTATTTCTCCCTCGTTTTCTTTCTTTTCTCTTCCCAATTCACTGTCACTGTTCTATTCATCTTTCGATTCTACCTTCATCTTCGTCTCTGTATCCTTTCCTCAATCCTCATTTCTTATTCTGCTTCAAGATTTGAATGAACCTTATTTGAAAAGGTTGCGGCTTGTGGTGTAGTGCTTGCCAGCTTCATTTGTGTATAGTATGAGGAGCAAATACAAAAACATTATGTTTCCATTATTCGGACGTTCCCACATCGAACACTTGCTACAGTTCAATTTTGAAAATATCTGGAATATTTGAGGTATGAGTCCTATTAAAAACTGTATTTTAAAACTACATTCTAATACTTGTTTGACCTGCAGCCGTGACGCAATGAGCTGGCATATGTGCTAATTTCATGGGACTGTATAGTATATTTTGCTGTCAAATGGCTCTTCCAAGTTTTGACTCACTTGGTTCGCAAGCTGTTCACTAACCATGATTTAGTACTGATTGTTAAATGTATCTCTTCTCAGACACCATCTTCACTCTCCTATTCCTCTGTTTATCCCTGCGCGCTCCTTCTTCCTCCCCCGCCTAGCTCATTTCTTATCCGTCTCCTCTCTTCTGCTTCCTTTTTTCTCTTACCTTAGAAGTGAGAATTGTCAGCCATGATTCATGGAATAGGAGGTGAAATATTGCACTGTTCCCCTCCAAAATCGGACGCATTTCTTTATAGGGGCAATGAATGAAAATTTAATGTTTACCTCCAAGAGGAAAGACGAAAATCACGATGAGGGGGGACTCTGAATGTGAGAATCCTCTTATTGAATTGGTTTGAAATAGTCTTAGCGAATGCTGCGTTGAGACTCTAGCTTCACGCATGCAATTCACTGCTAGTAATTACGTACCCGATTTCAAATTCATGCAAGTGACTGATTTAACTGGTAACTTCACGGCCATCACCCGTATTTTTATAAGCTGGAAATGAACATTGCATCCAACCCAGATGGTAGACCTGGTGTACCAACCCCTCAGTCCGAGAGTCGTGTGTTAAAATATTTTCAGTAATGTATTACGGTTATAGTATCAACACAATACAACCAAATAGGAATGAAAAGCCATTCTTAACAACCGGTAATAGTTGACAATTTTAGTGGCGGCTTATAGTGGTCCAAACCAATCAAAACATGGATGGATTGCAGCAAAAGGTGGCGTATGAGTACTATTCAAAACAAAGATATTTGATTTTGATTTGATGAATGATTTTTCTTGTAAGATTGTGTTTATGGAGTGAACTCCATAGTCTGTAACCCACAACGGACTCTGTTGTAAATCTTGTGTATCACCTTGGTTTACAAATTTCAACTTTGTCCGTTATTTGCTGACTGTCAGCCCATGTATAACTACGTCATGAGCAGAAATGTTTGCCCTCTTCGTGAATCTTGATGTCCTTGCGTCGAGATTGAGGAGGCGGCTTCATTTGTCTGATATTGAATTCAAGAGACGGTTATCAGGGAGTACTGAATAGTAATATTAATTCGTTTCTTTAATTAGGAACAGAGATACCGCATTTCTTTTATTTAAAAGTTACCTTTTTATTTCATCTTACAATATTTATTTCAATGACGTTTCGGAGCTTAATGAAATCGCATCTTAAGACGATAAGATCAAATGGCAAGATTATATATTTGGAAACAAATGAAAGTATATGAAACTAATAAATATGTGATTTAATTACTCTTGTTTGTTACCAAATGTATCATAACCTTGTAATTGTGTCTCCTTATGAACTGAGGATGGGATAACATCAAGTTCGGAAACTACATTATAATATTATATGAAGATGTAATAAAGATGCACATTTGTATTATAAGAAATGAGCAATCTTTGATTATCCGCAATTTAGAAAAAAAATTAATATTATTAGGGATAATCTTACTTTCGCACTGGGAGTACTGCGTATATTCGTCATGTAAAAACGCACTAATAAAAATGCATGGGAGAATCCCTTTCTCTCACATCTCTTCCAAATTAATTCACTTATCAGCATATTTATGTCGTAAAATATCTCCCTTGTAATGAAAAATACGTAGGTCCTGAATTTCCTACTTTTCTGAAAGATGCTTATAGAATATCAAATTTATATGTAGTATTTTTTTCTTTACTGAAGTGTAAATTATCTATTCCTTCCAATATATGGCGGAAAGTACAGTATTGTGTAATATACGCAATAAATGTGCAGTATTTCATGTAATTACATTTGAATCGTTAGTTATTCCAGACAGGATTTGTAACATAGGATCCGTGTTTTTTCGCCCTACTGCTAACCCCTATATGTTCTCAAACCCTATTCTAGTTTGTGCGGTTTCCAGACCGCAAGCGTTTCTGAGAGCCGCATTATCTCCGCAGCTGTCCTTTTTACGAGTAGCCGTTCCACCTCATCCTTCCTCGCTCGCCGTCTACAGTTTCACAAGAGGATGTGATTTTAGTCCTCAGTGTTTCCGAAAGAGCCTAGTCTGAAAATTTCGAGCGAGTCCGAATCCTGGGTGTTGGTGAAAATCCGTCGTTTCTTAGCCGTGAATGCGCAATATTCCAATTTTGAGGAATTTTAGTTAATGGCTGGAAGATGATCGTAGAACAAATGAAGACAGTGAAAACGTTATTCACAGTGATCATTACAGCGGTTCAGGGTTGAGGTACAGTGATTCATGTAACTATGATGGTAGAAATGGAGATCTTGAACATCTCAACAACGGCCACGCAATTAGCAAAGAGACGTCAGTAGATAAGTCTCCAAACACTAAAGAAATGAAAAACAGATTTTTATGACTAAAACGGATTCAATTCAGTGGGCACTCACAAATGCTGTAGCGAATGCGTGAGTAATCATTAAATGTTTAATCTAGAAAAAAAACTTGCGGCTTCAAATTGAATGTATGATTTCATCGTTTTGTTTATAATCATTATTAACAGATACCTTAAGTTACTTTACGTTAAGTGGTACGTAATCGTGCCGACATCAACAAATCCTTTAAAACACGAATTAAAAAATCCGCGTAGTGTAAACATCGGGATAAGAAAAATTTTAAAAATATGTTGTTTTGTTTAAGTCCTAGCTAGATATAATCAAATGCCTAAACCAGATTTAACATTATTACTGTTTAATAGAAAAACTTAATTTTAGACCTGCAATTTTTCCATTTTTTTCTAGCGGTCTGAGTGACCCTACTCGGGTAAGAACCTGACAAATATCAGTCTCGAATATTAGAAAGTTTAACATCCGATCAGAAATACGCTTCTAAGTTTCAGGAAAGTACTAACTTTAATTTCTGGCCATTTTTTAAAAATTGCTTCCTGTGATTAAATTGAGAGGCTTTGCAAGAGTCGAATGATGTCTTTAATACGAGACAGTACTACATGATGAAAAATCTAGGAAAGGAAATGTAGATAATTGTATGCATCAGAACTCTTGAAGTGAAGCTCGCTTCTGCCTTGGTCTGCATTATTTCCTGTGACTGCAAATGAAAAAGAATTAAAATTTCCAACCCGTTCCGTTGCACAAGCGCGTAATTTTGCCGTTAGTGTTACCACTCAGTTCGTGCCAACTGCTGCTCGAAACCCAACGGTTTTCTTGAGGTTCCTTGGAAGCATGATTCTTTCGACTGCTGTGAAAAGATTCTTGCATTCTTACAAGTACCATAGTACCGCGTGCAGTTTTCGCCAGAAAAAGCTAATGGTCAATGATTGATGTTTCCGAGCACCTCAACTGTCGTAAGCTTTGCAGATTGGATAGTTTTCTTTCTTGGCAGATTAGTTCATCTGAGCTTAAAGTTCTGTACTTACGGTTTGGTAATAGTTATTAAAACTCTAGGGGCAGTATAAGTTTGGCAATTACAAACATTTAATTTTTTAAACGAGATTTTACTGTATCGAAATCATAAAACAATTTGTAGCACAATGTGCAAAATCGAAATATAAATTAGTGAATAGGGTCGATTTTTGACTTAGGCCTTTCTTGTAGTGAAATAAGCCCATTTAAATCACACGTTTATCGCCAACTGTCATTGGCCCTCTCTGTTACATCATTAGAACACCCAAGTACGTCTCTCTAAATGGCATGTAAAGCAAATTTGTGTGCCACAGATCCACTTGTGTAACTATGATCAGCAACGTGGACTTATTTAACTCCATTCACGATGACACACTTTCGAGCAGCGAAAAATCGCACATCCTTCATCACTTGAGTTCGGACTCAAGTGACAGCTTACCTCGGTCCTTCTTGCGATTAGAACTTGGCGAGCAGCAACAATTAAAGGCAATCATCGAGTCGCTGGAAAGTTTTTTTATTCTAGAAAAAACCCTAATGAATTTCGGGAAGCTTCTGAACGCTACGACGACCCTCAAGAAAGACCCGAACGCAGTGCAAGTCAGTCGTGTGCGGTCACGTGACATTCTGGGCGCCTGCACACTCGAAGCCACTCTCATCGCGGACTTCGCGGTCGCCGGCCATTGTGCGGCGTCTGGTTTACGAGCTCGGAAGCAAATTCCTCCCGCACGAGACGGGCTCCGGATTGCTCCGAGGGCCTCTCGATTCCTTGATCTGCC
>BOPP01000098.1:1012426-1030323 GCA_017312745.1 Gryllus bimaculatus
TTGGTTTCACTGGTGTTGCCCGATGCAACCCTGCCACTTGCGGTTGTTTTCATTGCCATCGACGTCCTTCCCGCCCCCGCTGATCTTCCTCTCTCACCCCTCTCCTCGTCATCCACGCCGCCCCCCCTGCATCCACCTCACTCGCTTTCTTCGTACTTCTCGCCGCTGATCTAGCGTCGTCGTCACTGTCTTCTCTCTTCACTATCCTCATGGCCTTTCCCTTAATCGCCGCCATTCCCTTAATCGCCCTCGTTCCCATCATCCTGTCCTATTTCCTCCTGTCTCTCTCCGTCCCAACCTTCGGACTCCCCGCCCCTGTCGCCACGCCTCTTCGGATTGCACTCCCTCCATCCACCCGATTTCTATCGATATCTACGCCTTCAACAACCTATTTCCTCTCTCCTCACCTCCACGCGACCTCCGCCCCTTTTGTCCGTCGCCTCTGACAACTCCGTCGATGCCACTGTCCTCCGCGATCCCTGCAGCCCTGCGGCGGCCGCCGAGCTCTCCGCTGCCAGCCTTCCACGCCGCTGCCCCGCACGTCTCCACCGCTCCCCTTTATCGTCGGCCACGTCGGCTCACTTCGATGCTGCCGCCGCCGCCTTCTTTCCTTTGTCTGCGTTTATTAGTCGTTCTAGGTCACTTGCTGCCTTGCACCAGGTTCTTCATGTCTATTATTTTTAACTTTAACTGGCCTATTTATTGGATTTAACGGATTGATAAACGTGGCGACAGTATGAGACATAAGAAAAAAAGTATTTTTGTGAAGTAGTCGATGACTCAATGCTAATTTAAAATCGCTCTTTGTTGTTCTAGTTTATTGTAAGTCATCTAAATAAAATCAAGCAAAAAGGTGGACATGGGGCAGTGGTAAATTAACAAAGGGGTCCCATTGTAGTTCGTAATAAAACATTTTATTTCCGTAAATATTAACAATCCCTGGTAATATCCTTTTTAAGCTGTCACTTCGTGAATTTCACACACGGCATTTGGAAAAGAAGCTTTCAACCCTAAATGGTTCAACATAAATTCACTTGTATTTGTTAACTGTATTATTAAATTGATAGTATTTTTATTCTCATTTTATGTTTAATTTATTTACTAGCAAAGTGTCGAGTGTAATTAAAAGAACCATAATCAAAAAGGAACCTATAAATGTTGGTGGTCGTCCTCATATTGAGGGCTGCGCTCGCCACGGACATCTGTATTATTTAGGCATTTTAAAATGCAAAGCAAAAGGACTTTATCAATGAAGCCGTGTCATTCCAAAGTTTAACCAGATTTTTAAATTATAAAAACGAATAACGAAGTAGTTCATTATGAATTGTGATAATTTGTTTCAAAATGTTTGGACCGAATGAAGGATATAGCAGTTATTAATGGAAGGTATACTAAGTTAAAAATGAAGCTGATCAATGGATATAAAACACGCCTATTCACGAATGGTAGGTTTCACACCACTGATTGGACAGGACTAGATCAACATCGCTCCTATGCTTGGTAAACGTGTGTTGCCGTATGATGCTTCAGGGTGATACGTGACATGTCTGTACTTATCCATTCCAGCGCGATCTCTCGCCACGTTTGTATCGCTTCGCCCCAAACATCATAATATCTCTCACCTTTTCATCTGTCTCCTCTTTTTTCTGTTTCTCATCTTTTTCTCTTTCTCTCCTCTGTTTTTATCTTTACTCTTTCTTTCTCTTTTTCTCTTTCATCTATCCTCCCAATTCTCTTTTATCTCCTGTCCTATCTCTTTTGTATTCGCTCTCCCTTCTCTCTGTTCTCTTCCTCTTCATTTCCCTGAAGTCGCGCATCGTCTCTCCGCCGATGGAGCTCACATCCACGCCACCGCCTACCGCTTCCACTTCCCCCCTTCCCACTCCCCCTCCCCGTCTCCGTCCCGCCTTCGCAGCGAGCACCCTGTATCTATCGCAAGGTCACGCTGCCCTCTGCCCTCCGCCCTCAGGCCCCCGCCCCGCCGGCCTTGGCTTTATCCCCTTCCTATTATCCCGGTCACACTACCCCGCGCCTGCGCTCCGCACACGCCCCCGCCGTTTAGCGCGCGGCCGTTCCCGCCCGCCGGACCGCCGCCGCCCGCCGCCGCCCGCCGTCGCTCGCCCATCCTGCCGCCGCTGAATGCGTTGGCGATGTGGGAAAACGTTTCGTGATGAGATTCTAGCACATTTCTGCACCTAGACTATTATAAATCGGGTGCTTGTTGATTAATCACTTGATGCGACTGCTAAAGTTATCAGTCCCGTTAGTGTAGTACATGTTTTGTCGCGGAAATTGGGTATGATCTGCCCTCACGGACCTCGCCGAACTACCCGTTGACTTGTGGAGGTTATCCCCTACCAAGCAACTCCCGCCAGCGGGGCACCGCCACAGCTGCGAAAAGTTCTAAACTGTCGACTGACCTCCCGGCACGTGTGGCAGTGTAGGGCATTTAAGTGTAAGGAAGGGGCGAGGATAAAACAAGGAAATGGATAGATCGCACGCAGTCTGTGGCCCGTTTGTGAGGGTACTTGCGTTGCCAAACCAGGAAAACAGTGGGGCCTATGTGGGTTTATTTGCCCCTATTTCCTCGTGACTCTCAATTTTAATATATTCTTTCTCTCTAACACCTTCCTAGAGATTGGATTTGTATTATCTTTTGTTCGATGTTCTTTTACGTTTCATTTTAGGTTTGTACGAGGTGCTGTATTCGTACTATAGCGCGGCACGAAAGTGTCCGCTCTGGAACCTTGCTGGTGAGAGTGCTTGCAACAGAAATTGTGCTGGTAGCACGAGCTACTACTTGAAAATGCGCACTCCCTACAATCATATAAGATGCTGGAAGTGAGGTCCCTTTGACTTGTTTCCCAGTGATCTGGTTGCAACCAACATAATTGCAGTTTTTAATAAGAGATTCTGATTCGGTTCAGTGCGGAGAGATATTCCTGGCGAACTGTCGTACTAACGTGTACTCTCGTTACTTTACTGGTCGACCTTAACTGTACCTCAGATAGTCACATTTGTTGAAGCTAACATTTGTTCTTTGAATTGTTTTCCTTTGATAAGCGGCCCTTGTCCCCCCATATATTTTCTGCCCCCTTTCTGGTTGTTTAGGACTTCATCGCTTTTGCCTTCGCTCCTGCCGGATGCTGAAGGCATGGATATGTGCTCTTACCCTTTATTTTGCAAGCAGCAGTGCCTACATCTGATGGACATTGGCGTAGACCCGGTTGTGTCATTGTGTATGTTTTGTATACTTTTTATTATCGTCGAAAAGGCGCTGGGGTTGTAACACTACGCCGTGGTTTCAGGAATGTGAGAAAGACGCTGGGAGTGCAATGCCACCTCTAGTGCTGTGCAGGTCAAAACTCAATTCGCCCATCCTACTGATGCAGAATGTTCTTCACGGATATGCAAATAGCGATGGAGCAACGTCGTATCGGAACGGCTGATGTGGGAAATCTGTTGGGTTGGGAACATACATGTGTCGTGAAGGGTAAGACGTTTACACATTCCTCTTAATTTTTTTCTCGTCGCCTCTCCAAGATTAAATAAACATACAAGATGTAATCAGGATAAAGACAAAAATGTGAAATGCTGCGAACCTCGCTTGCCATATGTGCACCGCGCAAAGCCCATCGGACACCTGTTCCTGTAAACGACACTGGCACGAACAAGAAGCGGTGGAGTTAGGGAAATCAAGTTTGATCCTTCTCTTGTCGCCATCTCTCCTCCGTGAAGTCGGCGCGCAGATCCACTTCACCACCAGGTTCGCCCTCGATCTCCCTCCCCCTCTCCCTCTCGTGGGCACTTTGTCCCCTTCTGGCCATGTCGGCGGTCCTTCACCGACCCCTCCCTCGCCTCGGGTCTTCCCAGCCCCCCTCCCGCTGCGTGCGCGGGCGCCGTCTTCCGGTGGGGCGCGTGGGCGTGCTTTCCGGCGGCGGCGGCCCAGGCGGCCGACGAGACCTGCGTCCGAATCGCAGGACCCGGAACCGTTCCCTCCTGCCCGCCGCTTCCCTCCGCGGGGCCATCGCCCGCCCGGCGTGCGACACCCACGCGCGCTCCTCCGAGACCTCTCGTCCCCGGCACCTCGGCTCCCGTCAACCCCTCGCGCCCTCGTGTCCGCTGCGTCGGCTCCCCGCTTCCTCGTGCCCTCACTCCGCCGCTTCCGCGCTCTTCCGCGTGGGTGCACCCTCAACGCCCGTATCACCTAGTCCCCACTCCCCTCTTTCCCCTTGCTCGAGTCACCACGTCCCCTCGATCCCGCATCCCCATTCCTAGGCGTCAACATTCCCCACATGCCCGCTCCCACCCGCGACTTTTTTTTCCGCATGGTCGCTCCCCCGCGTCCCCGCTCCCTCGCGTCTCCGCTCCCTTGCACCCCGCTGCCCCGCTTCCCCGCGTCCCCACTTTCCCGCACCCACGCGACTAACTCTTTCGCATTCCCACTCGCCCGCGTTCACACTACCCACTTTCGCTCTCTGGCGTTCACACTCTCCGCGTCCCCACTCTCACTCGCGCCTCTCCCGCGTGCTCGGTCGCTCGCGTCCTCGCCATCTGCACCCTCCCCCCCGCCACGCCACAGCCACCCGCTCCAAGTCCCTTTTGTCCTCCCTGCACCCTGGCTCTTGGGCTCATTCGAGTTCTGTCCACTAGCATTACTAGTAAAATGGTGAAGAACCACTCAAATGCGGTCGTTTGGTTCATTCTCTTTTTGCTTTCTTATACTCCCAGCGCCTGCCTCTTCAGCTTGCAACCTAAAACTAATTCTCTTCTGCTCTCGATTCGAGTGCGCCGATACAACTGGGATGTGCTGGATGTCATTCTTTAATGGGAAGTTTGTGCATGCCATGGCGGATAGCGCTATCGATCTTCTGCGCATGCGCAGATGCACTAAAATGAAGCGAAACGTGAACTGCGCATGAGAAGAATATAATGCGTTAACCTTTCAAGGGTGCTCAAAATTCCTTAATTCGGCGGCGTCTCATGAAAACTGCCATTCTTCGTTACTCCATGTAGATCTTCACTCTGTTTTCACCAGACTCGCCCATTCTCCAACCCTTCAGTCATTGCTCTTTCCTGTTTTCACACCATGTGGTGGTCCGTTATTTTGATTCGCCCAGCTCCCTGCTCAACTTCCTCGCTCTCTTTCCGACATTTCTGTTTTCTTGCAGACATACGATAATATTTTGACACAACCTACGCTGCCTTATTTTCATCCTGCCTATGTCGGATTATGGTCTATGGTCGTTCTTTGTCCTCTTTGTTTAACTTTTTCTTATATTTCGGTTACGCACGCGATTAACATTCTACTGTTCGGTAAATTCTCCATCCGGAGGTCTGCGCCACACTCATATACTCCACAAACCAATAGGCATTGATTAATCCTTTGTGAAAGCGAATTTGCGTAACAATAGGAAGCCGTAGAACCTTAAATTATCTGCGTTCACAGCAACTGCGGATGCGTGCGCGAAACCATCACTGATGGCACGCGGTCGCCCCCGCTCCACTCGCTGCTTAAAGGGAATGGCCTCTTCGCGAAACGCAGGCGGGATGTGAACGAAATCTTGACTCGTTTCCTCCGCCTGCTAAGGGGCGACAAGGTCGATTCGACTATAACGATTATCGAGTTAGCGAGTGTGAAAAGGGAGATGCTTATTGTGCATAAAACATGCGCATCTCAGAGCATGAAGATTTTTTTCTTTTTGTGAATAATTGATGAAGCAGTTACTTCTAAATATAGATTTGTCTGAAATTTACTACGCATTAATTTAATTTTAATACATTTCATATAAGGTCAATTCTGTACGTTATATTTAAAATTATGTTTCGCTTTAGCACGTATTATTGAAAAAAACGTACTGCTTAAAGCATTTTATTAAATAAAATGATAGTGAAGTATTAAAAAGTATTTGTTGAATCTTTAATTCAGTCGTTTTCGTTCGGTTCAGCCTTCAGTACGGTAACTTTGAAATTGCCTGAACGATTCACGTCATGAAATAACTCAGATCCTTCCCTGTCAACAATAGTTCTTAAAGTTGTGAAACACGCAACAGCATGAGCTTGCATAATATGGAAGTGCTATCGTCAAATGTAATAACTGATTGGTGTAGTGTTCGTACAGTTGTAATGCACTGTTGGATTTGTTGACCAGTATAGTGGTAAGCGGCTTGTACATTCAATACAACAGCTCAGTGCTTGTTGTGGTTTAATGGTGATAAACCGGTATTGCTTATATTTTCAGCCCAAAATTTCAATAGAACTAGACGGTTTTTAGAAAGCAAGATTTTTACGATTTTGTAATTAATTGTAGTTTAGTAACACGGATTATGAGCATGTCGAATGACTTATTGATTATATATAAATCATCGATATGATAGCTCGATGAGCAAATCTTTTAAAACACTCAACTAACGCTGTCGTTGATGTAAACGTAGAGGAAAAGGCTAGAAATATAGGTCCCTATTACCGTGTACGCAACTACTAAAATATATTTTTCAAAATTCACACACTGAAGGAGAGAATGTTTTTTTGGGGGTGAATAATGAAATCTACAATGCATCCAGGCATTTGATGTTATCAGGACTGACAGGGTATGATCAGGGCAGAGCGGGCGAGACGACGAGCAGTGGCAGGGCGGCGAGGGCAGGTGAGGCGGAGAGTAGCGGGGCGCAGAGGGGTGTCAATGAAATTAATTTCATTCTTCACTAGTCATATATTTGATTCCTTTTCCTGTATAATAGATGACTGTGATGAAAAATGGGCAATCCCGAGTTTCTTTAGCTAGTCGATGACAGCTATTGCTTCCTTTCCGCGCAAGTGATCGCCACTTCTCAGAGAGCAACTGGCGCTCTACTGGCAGCGCAGTCCTATTCGGAGAAAGCAATTCTGCGTGCCGTCCATTTTCGTATTTGCCCTTCATGAATGTTTGCTCGCGCTGCCCGGCTCTCCGCCTCCGCGTGCGCCTCCGCCTCCGCCGTTGTCGCGGCGCCTCGCCAATTGGCCAGCCGAGAGCGTGGCCCCGCGTCCCGACGCCTCCTTTAAACCGCCTCCTCCACCTCGTCCCCCCGCGCCTGCTGCGGCGCGCTGCGCTCGCTGAATAATGATCCATTAAAAATTGAAATTAATATCCTAGTGGGGAGTTTAAATTTTAGTGTGCGTCCGCAGCGGGTTTTACGAAAGCTCACGGCGCGCTGCGTGTTTACGTGAGGCCAAGGCGCACTCCTCCTTCCCTCTCTCCTCTCTCTCTCTCTCTCTCTCTCTCTCTCTCTCTCTCTCTCTCGCCGCCCCCGCACGCGTTACCCTACGCACTGCCACGCGCCGACCGTCATTTCCCCGCGCGCTCCGCACGCCCTCGCGCCGCCGCCTTGCCGTCCCCGCGCCTCGGTGCCTGAGAAACTCCTCGCGAGCACGCACAGCCACTCTGCCAGCCCCTAATAAGGTTTACGGACTGCTTTCTTGACTCGCAAGGTGTGACTCTACAAGGGAGATGAGTGCAGTGGCGCGGTGTCTGTGTGTGCGTGCGTGCCTGCGTGCCTGCGTTTGTTCGTTTGTGTCCGCCTGCACGCGCGAGTGTGTGTGTGTGTGTGTGTGTGTGTGTGTTATAGGAGGGAATTATCAGATACTTCATAACCCGGTTTTTTACGTGTATTATTGTGTTCACTTTTTTATGTTCGATAATTCGATGGATTTTAGTAGAGATAATTATTTTGGAACTTTAAAGGTTTGTCGTTTTCCGTTTCAGAAAAATAATAATTCCAATCACTTTCTTTCGGATGCGCGTTTTTCTTGATACGAGTATTTCTCACCTTAGTTATTTATATGAGAGCTGTTGGCATTCTCTTACACTGGAAATTCCTCTAAACACTTCTCTTTCGGCATTTCACTGCACTCATTCTCTTCACAAGCTTGTATCACTTCACTGCTCTCTTAAGTTGCGAGAAATATAATGTTTGTATTTCCATTTTATTTTAGATTGTTTGTTCTGCTTAATAGATTTGTTTTTTGGAAACATTCTCTCATGACTATTGTAGTATAATTCATAAAATGAATTATTGGTTTTAATTATTTTCCTTGTACAAATAAATTGAGTTGCTATTTAATTATTTTATGAACCCATGATTTGATTGGAACGTATTGAATCTGCCATGATCAGGGCAGAGCGGCCGAGACGACGAGCAGAGGCGGGGCGGCGAATTAAAGTAGTTTTGCCTGCATAATATTTACTACAATTTTAACTGAGCTGAAAGTAGAAATTGTAACTTATAGAAACTTTTTTCTTACTAAACACTGACAAAACAAATAACCCTTCTTTTTGTGAGGGATACGTTGTCGTAACAAGTAATGATAACAAATAACATGCGATCACACGAAATGCTGGACAATTAACTGGATTCCTGAAACACTCTTCCATTGGTGTATACTATACCCGAGCATTGTAGGCGAATAATCAACGTATAATTGATTGTTGGTGTGCGTCGGATAATTAGATAATCTCGAAAAAACATCAATGAGGGTATGATCCTCATGATTCATGAAGAAGTCTATCCGTAGTAGAATTGTGGTTCGACCAGACCAGTGCTAGTGATACTTTTTTCAGTTTGCTGCCGTTCCACCAAAGTTCTCATGGTGTCCAGTATCCCTAGCCTCTACCAGCTTCAGCATCTATGGCTCTTGCGATCTCATCTTTCAGGAGGTGTTTTCGTTCTGACGTACCTGTTTACCTCGCCCACACGGTTTCGGAGCATTTTAAGACACCCACCCACTCACGCACGCACGCGCGCCACACATATATACACACTCGTTCTCAGGGTGTCTGACATAGTCGTGTTACGTGTTCGAATGCAGAAAATCGGCGGCACCTACGGAATCTGAAGGGAAAAGTACAAATTCCGAGTTATCTTGTATTCTGACTTTCGCCGATTTCATCTGACTCATCTTTCTCAATGACATTCCGACATTCGACATTAGGATATCTTGAAGTCACGTCATCTGGGTGTCTGTAGGGAGTTTTTGCACGGCGAAGTGTTAAAGCAATCGACAGCACTATCGATCTTGTGCGTATATGCAGTTCATGTTTCGTATCAGCACATGAGCAGAAGATGGAGTTTGCAGTCGATTGCTGTTCGCTATGCCTTGCATCCTTTTGTAAGTGGACAAGAACGTAAAGCACTATGGATCTTCTGCACATGCGCAGATGCACTAAAGTGGTGCGAAACTTAAACTGCGCATGCGCAGAAGACCGATAGTGCTTTACGTTCGAGGTGGCACAAACTCCGTAGTGTGACATCTCGGTATCTCGCCATATCAACATCGTGGCCCTTCATACCGACACTACAGTCTCTACCTCGCTCACCACCCCCACGATTCCCCGTTCCACGCCCTCGTGGCTGCCAGCGCCACTCGCGGCGTAGGGCGGTGGGCTAGCGGGCGCAAACGAGTCTGAACAGCCGCGGGATGTTTGGGGAGTCTGGCGTTTTCGCTGCTGCGTCGGCAGATAGTGGGCGCCGAACTCGGCTGTTTGTTGGTGCAGCGCGGAGTATCGCTGGGCGCTGGAGCTGGCACGACCTTTCGGACGCGGGGGCGGCCGGGGGGCGGCCGGGGGCGATGCACGGAAAGTGAGGAACCTGCTGCTTCTCCCGACGGAACACGCAACTTCGCCCCAACTGCGCTCACGAATGCTGCTTGTTTTCTCGTGCATTTTATCTTTCCGTTCGATCGTATTTATTACCTCTACGCGAAACCTCCGAATTCATCTTCACCTCACTAATTCGTTTAAACTTGCTGTTTATGTACACACGTATGGGCGCTGAGACCGAAATACGCGGCGCGTGACGTATTCTGAAATATATTTAAAGCCCAGAATATTTCTATAAGCAATATATTATTTTTCGATTATATTTTTGATTTCTCTAGATTTGGATATTTTTCTATATATTTTATATAATATATTACTGTTATATTCGCTGATATTACTATTAATTTATTCGGGAGATCTAGGAACTACTTTGGGTGACGGGGGCACGTACAGGACAACTTCCGTTTACGGCTGTTCTAAATTCTCTTGTAATACACAAATATCCAAATATAATAAATTATTCTTATTGAACGACATTCTGGAATACGTGGGATTAAACACTGAAATATTTATGGGTTCAAGCGGAGGGAGGGGTTCACGCTTTCTAAGACCCCAACTCATATCTCCGAATTCACATACGACGTAATTCCACAGTCTTCTTGTGTTTGTTGGCTTCAGTTTCAGGGATCGACTATTCACAATTGTCTATTAAACAATAAGTAAAAATACACTTACTTTTTTTCATGTTAGTTTGCGAGACAATACGTACTTCTAAAACAGGGTTATGCATGCTCAAAAGTGTCTTCCGAGAACACACATTAAAATGTGTTAAAGCAATATCTGGTATTCCTTCACGTTTTTTTCTATTATTATTGTGTGTTTATTATTATGTGGCTTCATTTCCACATGCACCAACCCCAAGCACACATCAGCCCAAGCTCATGTACAAAATTGTCCTTCGGGAACGGACGTTTTACGGGAATTTACACTTTTGAGTTGTGTTTTTCCAAAGTCGAGATCCAAGCTTGTCAAGTCTACCTCATGCAGCTTTTTGTATCTGACGAGATCCATTGTGCGAACAATGAAGTAGGTAGTGCCTGCAAAATATTTACACCCGGAGTAGGAGGGTTTGAAATATCGTGGATGGTCTCCTTTACCTACACTTCGAGCCGTAGTTAAGTACTCAGGGCACAGACGTTCAATTGTATTTATAGTTTTATACAGGCAACTCATCCTGTGCTAGTGTTTGGCAACTATACTAAATTTCTTTGCGTCAGAACGTGAACCTGAAAAACATGTGACAGATAAATTGTCTACCAGTCAGGAGGGTGATGTTCAAACTCGCATTTGACTAACCATGAAAGAAGATTTTCCATCACATGTTTATTGCCAAAATATTGTTATCTTCGACCCTCCTTCAAGCCTTAGAAATTTGTAACATTTATTGTGAGACATCTGTATATCCGATGTTCCTGCACATTTTAGAAGGAATGAAACGGCTCCATTGCCTTGACCCCAACCAGACCTCGGCGCACTCTCATTTACAAAATTGTCCTTCGGGAACTGGCGAGCTACGGGAATTTACGCGTGGAGTTGTGCGATCGTTTGTCGGAAGACGAGAGCCGGGCGGGGATGTGGCAGGGCCAGGGCGGGCCGTGTTCGCCGCGGGAGCGAGAGCTGATGAATAACTGAACAGCGCCCTGCCGCTGGCGTTTGTTTCCTCCCCTGCCGCCAGCGCCGGCCGCCCGCGACCCTCGCCCGCCGGCCGCCAGCGCAACCCAGCGCTCAGGTAGCGCCGGAATTGCGGATGAGGCCGTGGCGCAATGGACCTCTGGCGCGTGCGACCCAGCGGCGGAACGGGGGTTTCAAACTGGTCGCTTTTACATAATTGCTGTAGGTGGATAGTGTTGCCACCCGTAGATGTGAGTAAAGTTTTTTCCCCCTTTGTTTAAAATGCAATATGGTTATAACGTAATTTTGTACGAAATGATTAGTTAAAGGCTATACCTCGTTGCTCGTAAATGCATGGTGACGAATATTACGGTGACAATGTATTACTTAAGAGTAGTACTTAATAATAATAATAATAATAATAATAATAATAATAATAATAATAATAATAATAATAATAATAAATTTGTGGTAGAGGGCCTACTTTGACTGTTGATTATTAAGTGCACTACAATTGACTTTTTTTTTTTTTCATAGAACAACCGAAATAGCGGAGAACCTGTATATGGTGCTCGTATTCTGAAATAGCAAACACTCGGCTTACGCTTGTTGTAAGATTGAGGTGCTTGTTTCCAAAAGGAACCAAGTACAACAGCAGATTTTTTGCAGTAGAACAAAGAACTTCTATAAAGCTGAAATATTTATTGTATTAAAATGCTTCATTTGCAGTTTCACTGGAACTATTTCGTGGTACATTTAATGTCCTTCAATATTTTAATCCTAATGATTGAAGATTTTATTTTGGTACGTTTTACTATACAAAATTTTAAAAAAATATTTGCTTGATTAAATACGTATCAGGATCGACGTTTGTTGTAATTTTTAGTAATTTTTATAATTAACCTCTACATTAAAACATGTTTAATTATTTTTGAATTTTTAATAATTTTATCTTAACATTATCCATGTGTTATATTTATTCATTATAATATAATCTAATGTTATCAGATCATACTACAGCTTTATGGTTTTCAGTGAAAGGTAAAGCGAATTCGGTATGTTTTGCAGTGAAAGAAGATCTTAGACGAAAATTGAGAGCTTTGGGGTAAAATAACATTGTACATGTCGATCCGGATAGCTGAGATCGCTAAGACAGTAGTGTCGTGGCGATCTCGGATAGAAGGATCGCGGGTTTGAATCCCGCCTTGGGCGTGGATGTGTTTGTAATTGTCTCTTCACCCTTCATCATCAAGCTATCTTTTCATTAAACAAGGATGCATAACTTTCTGCTCGAGCAGGAGGCCTTTGTCATTAATGGGATTGCAATTGGCTAAAAAAAGTGTACATAGATTCTCGACATATGACATGTCCAGCAATGTATTGGTCAATTGACGGAAACTATGGATTTGGTCAATTGGTGGAAACTATGGATTTTGGAAACAAGCTCCTCATGTATTACTTTAAATCTACTTAAATTATTCATTAAAAATCAATACCAAATCCCCTGATAACTGTAATTTATGGCTGCACTCGATATGCCACGGAAAAACCATTAGAGGTAAGAGTGAATGATGGATGTAGATAATATACTACTTATGGATTTCAGGGTTTTTAATTTCTAAATGACACACAATGATGAAAAACGTTTGTGAAATCGCGTTTATCGGTTTTGTGTCCGTTGAAAGTTTGAAACTCCGGAGTACGTAATCAAGGTCGTGAATTTCTTGAGAGTTAAGACGGTAGCAGGAGGTGCGCAGCTCACTGCCACTCATAACAACCGCAGTAAAGTATAATATCACGGCCTTCTGCGCTAGAGATTATTACGGGACGACTCATCCGCATTGACAGTAAAGTTTTTTTATTACTCTTAAACTTTGTCCCCAGAAACTGCTTTAGAGATCTCTAAATCAAACATAATCAAATGTTGTAGATGGAATGCGCGTATTCTCCAAATTTTATTAAATTAAAATCAAAAATTACATTTGAGACCAGATATTGTAATATAGAACATTTAAAGACGTTCATTTTGATCTTAGAATGATATTTTCCGTCGATTATTACAGTTGCGGTCTTGAAATTAAACTGTTGTATACATTAGATGCATTTGAATTTAATTGAATTGTCCATTCTTAGGACATTCTTGTTGAAAGGTGTTATGCAGTGATACCACAATTGGTTATCAGAATTTTATTTGTTTTTATAGTATTCCGCATGTGGCCATTTTCGTGTATCAAAATTTTGTCGAGTTCTTTTTCTGTAGAATTTTACAGAATTACGGACATTTTTGTTAAAATTAGTCAAGTGTTGTGAACAATTAATGAAGGACGAAATGATCGTATATGAATAAAGAAGTGCTTGAGAAATATTTCAGAACCTCCATACGTTTTCCACAATTACTCTACCTATTCGTCAAATACCTTACTGTTTAGTTCTCAACCAACCTAACATCTAAACGTTGGTGAGTATAAAAATGTGTATGGCCGTTTTGTTTATATTATGAGGACATCGTATGCATTCTTCTTCTTTATTTTATAATATTAAGCTGTATTTTCTTCAAACATAATATTAGATTTGCCTTTAAATTATGAATTACAGCAATAAAATATTTTAATTTAATTCTTTAACGTGATGTGAACATTTCCAAATCCTGAAAACTTTTTTTATTAGACGATATTCTATCATGTGTCCAACAATGAACTTGTAACAACGTCGTCATACCAATTTCGTTCATTATCAGTTGCCCGTTTATGCAAGGGTTGTGTAACAAAAACAGCGTCGTCTGCTACTAAACAAAGGCAACCCAGTGGGAGAGAGACAGGGAGTCGCATTCTACGTCATCGTTTCGTCGGAGGGTGCAAACACGCAGCGGAGTCGAGATAATACGCGGGAATCCGCGTCAACATTTCAGTCACTACACAGTGGTGACTACGAACAAACTGTTATTGGGGTCAAGTTTAAACGTTTCAGTAGAAACGACAGGTTCAGCAGAAGTCACTAGCAACGACGTCGCTTACAGCGACGAGCCGTATACATATAACAACAGCATTTAGAATTGTTGTCTGGAGTGTCGTAAAAGCATTGGGGAAATAGTACTTATTATAGCGACATCTGTCATAACAAAGAGTTTGCGTTTTACGACCTGCTTTCATGGACGAACTGGAAAAAAAAATCTATAATGGCTAACGACATGTTTTGGGAATTTATGTAACAATATACATCATGCAATGGATCATTTATTCATTTTCAAGAATTCGCAGTGATATTATATAGCAGTTTCAATTAACTTCAGATGCTATCTGTTGATCAGGGTGCATGAGAATAAGGAAATTATTCCTGGAATTTTTATACAGTGTAACACAACGAAAAGTGTGCAAGAATTTTTTTCTCTGCGCTAATTTTTATTGCTATTACTGTTTTTTCCATGCTTTTTTTTATTTTTTATTTTCAGTATTTTTCGTGCTTAGTGTTTATTAAATTGAAAGGTAATATTTCCGAACATGTTCGTTTTCATGTCATGCATTGCGCAATTTTCATGTCTCCATGCTACCTTATGTGAAAATACAATAGAAAATCTCATTAATATCGTTGATGTACAATGCTTTTATTCTGTCTTTTCTTTGCCCCTGAATTCCGAAATTGCTTATAGTTTAGTATCGGCTTGGAGGTCGTTATAAACGATTTCAACTGTATAGGAACGTAATGATGAATTTTTCATATTTCACCATTATTTTGGTTCCTAAATAAAGGTGATATATTCGTAGTTTTTTATGAAATAAGTCATCTCTGTCAACATAGTATATTTACTTAATGACTCTGCTTCTACGGCTTTGCCATTATCATTAGTCAACATATATAAAATGAGATAAATAAAATACAACGTATATCAAAAACAAAAAGACAATAAGTACAAAAAGGGGATTCATATAAATAATAGATACATTTAAAATTTTAATAATTACAGACCTCTATAAAATGAAATTACAAATGAACTACAAATAAAAGGATGAACATAAATAATATGTGCACTTAAAATTATAATAATTACATACCAATAGTAAATAAAATATATTTGTGAAGTAGTTGTCTGATTCAGTGCTAGGGATTAAACTACTCGCAATTGCCAGCACTATTGCTTTAAGAAAAGAATAAACGATAACCTCGTCAGTACTTTGATTTTACAAAACTGAAAGGGTATGGCGTATATTTTAACTTGATTCGGTGGGAGACCTCGAGACAACCATTCAGTTCTTGGCAAGAGGTGACCCCGACCCAACATTCATTAACTCGCATGTAAGCGTTACTACAGACATCAGATGTAAGGGGATTCTAAAAGGACTGTTTACTTTTTATAAGGTACCAGAAGTTTTGCCGTATTAGTGTACAAGTTTTGCAATGTTTGTGTTCAGTTAAATTGGAAGAGTTAGAATATTTATTAGTTTTAATATTAGTTTTTAATTTTTTTATAATTTATAATTAAGCTTATAATAACTTATAATTAGTGTATAATTATTATAATTATTTTATAGTTTATAATTAGTTTTTAATATTAGTTTTGCTGTATAAGTTTTACAGTATTCACGTTCAATTAAAATGAAAGAATATTTTCGATGTGTTCTCAACTGCAGTTTCTATTTTTATTGCCGCCTTAATTTTATTCTTCTTGTAGAAACGACATTTAGCCCACAACCTCTTATTTCTGGTAATTCTCTTGTGTTCTCTCCACTGCGAAAGTATATTTTCCCTTTAACGAGGAACACGTGTATAATATGTGGTTATAACGGGCGGAGTCGAGTCACATTCTTCCTTTCACCAAATTCATTAATATCAATTATGCCTAATAATTTCCCGCATCGTTGTCACTACGCTTAGGTACTCTTTGTGAATGTACTGCAATGAATCTGACATGAAAAGTCCTTTTCATGAACAGACTTTGTGTGTGTGTGTGTGTGTGTGTATGTGTGTGTGTGTGTGTGTGTGTGTGTGATTATATTATATCTTCATTAGAGTGGTAAATGTTGTGGAAATATTTAAGCTTTTTTATCTTCTCCGCTCATTGTTCGAAATGTGAAAAACCAGGGGTACGAATTTTTAGAGCAATGAAAATTCACACGTGTTATTTATACTTGTAGTTTTCAGAGGATGTTTTTGCATCTTTTTCCTTGATAGAAGCAAAGACTGCTAAAGTGATCGTGCATGTGTAAGAGATCACTTACGACTAGAATTGACAGTTAATTTCCGCCGAAAGTAATATTTCTTAAATAAAAAAAAGTCCGTCGAAATTAGCGAAGCCCGATGTTGAAACTCGACATAAAACGAACGAGTAATTGTTTCTCAGTCAACAATAACTTTTCAATTTATGATCAACGGACAATCGTAATAGCCAAATAACTTTATATTACCATCTACATTATACACATTTCAACATTTACCTCTTCCTAAATTTGATGAACGAAACCTTTGCATCCAAGGATATGAACACTCCTGAAAACAAGAGAAATCAAAGCGCATGAAACTGAAGTTGGGCGCAAAGAGAAGAAACTTCCTGAATGCTCAGGATCTATCACGATCCTCTTTGGAATGTGCAAGCTAGGGTTTGATTTTCGATTCGGATAATTCATTTGCAGCGATGACTTAGCATAGTGACACCGATTTTTAGATATCTGAATTTAATGGTGGCGAAATTCGGTCACGAATTCGAAGAGACCCGGTCGCCGAACCTCACCAGCTGAATACAGCACTAAAAGACTGTTCCGTATGAAAAAAGATGAGATTGCCGAGTAAAGTGTTTTATACCCGCATTACCAGTTCATGCAGAATGCATGGTTATTTCAATTTCGAATACATTTTCCAACATTTTTTACTCGTATTTTTCACGTTCGTTTTCATTTTTCGTGATACTTTTTGCTACAGTCTAAATGATGTGAAGTGAGAAGGCATGGTAATTTGGACTTAAGCTTGTAAGCACTGATGGGTAATCTTTTCTTTTTCTTTTAGTTTTCGTAAGTACGAAGCTAAAAGCCAGCCGTCCATTGCGCTTCACGATATAGTCCGAAAAGTTTCGGAATCTCGCCACTTTTCTGTTCGTACGGAACTCCGAATCTGGTGCCATAACTTTAAACAATAGTAAGCGATTTAAGTGAGAGGAAATAGTGTTTTTTCAAAAAAATATTTTACCTAGAAGTTGCTGTACAAAACATGTTTATGATGACTAGCAGGATTGCATTCGGTATGTGTAACAAAAGCAAAAGACCATATTAGCAATTGCATGAAGGAATTAGGAGGAAGTACCCAATAGTAATAGAGGTCATTAACACAAAAGAAGACATATAATAACAATATTGGTTACAGGCATATTCATTCTTTAAGGTATAAAAATTTTCAAATGTAAGTAATCATTAAAATATAAATATTTTTGTTTGCGAATGCACTTCTGTTTTGGAAGTCAGGACATTTCTGTCGATTGTTGCTTCCCAGTGCGCGGGCTGGGATGACCATAAAGCCGCCTTCCGCAGAAGAGGGACGCCCGAGTATCCGGCGGTGCAGGCGCTCTTGGCGCGAGATCTGAGAGGTTCCGGGAATCGCGTCCGCGTGTTTTCGGCCGCACACGACGCCGACGCCGCCGCCGCCGCCGCCGCGCGAGGCGGGCGACTCG
>BOPP01000098.1:1031015-1045907 GCA_017312745.1 Gryllus bimaculatus
ACGGGGCGGCGGCCGATGCCCCTGAGTACCCTGCCTCCCTCTCCTGGCGGCGGCCTTCTCGTTTGGTCCCAGACGCTCCCTACCTTCAACTGCCTCCGTCTTCTTTTTCGCCCCGGTTTCGTCGCTCCCTGCTTCTCTCCGCCGTCTCATGGCGTCTCCCGACTTCGCCTCCCGTCGTCCTCCGTTGTTCCCGCTGTCCCCTGCTTTCCTCGTACCCTCTTCTCCTCTCTACCGTCCTCTCGACGCTGTCGCTCTCTGTAGTTCACGGCCGTTCACCACTGTCCCTTGCCCTTCTCCGCAGGTCGCCGTTTTTTTCTATTGTTCTCCATTGTTCCTGACAATTTCCTGTCATCCCTGTTGTTTATTGCAGTTTGCTTCCCGCCTTCCTCATCATCCCTCACTTTCCTCAGTGCATTTTGCTGTCCTTCACAGTTCCCCAACCTCTACATTCCCATCAGCTTAAGTGGTTCAGGGAATCAACTGATGTTATTGCAGTGCCTTTGACCGGGAGGTCCTTAAGTTGAAGTTCTGAATGTTCGACACTAGCTAGATAGCTAAGTCGAATTCAGCCGCTGCCTGAAGGCCGGCTGCTTTTATTGGTGGTTTTCCTTGGTTACTCCAAACAACTCCACGCAAATGGCGGAGATCTACTGTAAAAAACGGCCCACGAACCGCACGTTATCTTTCTGACAGGTGGAAAATACCGGCTGTTGAAACCGACGTGACTGGTGGAACCGGTCTCTCTCGTTAAAAAATCTGACCGATTAGTGGAAAATACCTGTTTGAGGAAAACCCTGCAAGGTGATGTGTAGGTCGGCACCGGACCTCGCCGTCCAACGCCGGAAGATCACCGCCACTTCTCACGACAAAACATGCACTTTACTCACGGGGCTAGTGGCCGTGGCAGTCGACGCTCCCGAAAACATCAATTCATATTTCGCCGCTGTCCTTCGCCATCCTCAGTCGTCCATCGCTGCTGCCGCTTCCAACGTCCTACGTCCTCTGGCGTCCCCAGCGATGCCATTCACCCAGCACAGGCCCTTTCCCTCCCAGCCCTTCGCCCCCGCCGCCGGACGGCTTGCTGCCTGCGAGTGGCCTCGATCGTCCGGTCTCCCCCGACAAAGAGAATTGTGGACGCCAACGACATGAAAACGAGTCGCAGGGGGGGAGGGGAGCATTTCACATGAGGTGATGAAGTGAGTGTGCACATCACGAGTGCGCGTGGAACACGATGCAGGCTCTTTGCAAAAGTCGATCCCAGCGTTACTCAGAAATTGCTTGTTGCTCCCTGATTGAACTTAAACCTGCCCCCTGCCCCCACTCCCCTGCTGCCGCCTTCGACTCATTCTGCTACTCTGCTCGCTTCACTACTCTGTCAGTTTATACCGTCGTCGGCCATTCTTCGTCACCTATCGTCGTGACTACTCTGGCATCTTCTGCAACACCCTTTTCCCCTCTACATATTCTGCCTCTTTTGACTCCCTATCGTCCTGCTTGTTCTTCCTCCTTTCAGCTCCTTGCTGTTTCGCACCGCCAGACTGTCGCATCTCTGATGCAGTGTACAAATCAATTTATTATACGCGAATAATCTTGTTTAGTATTGATTGTCCAGCATTGGTAACTGATGTACGGCGTATTGTTATTGTGAAGGTACACGCTTTATCCTAAATTGTAATGTTTATTTCGCAGCAAAAGACTTGTTTTAAACTATTTTTTATACTATATTCTACAATTGAAAAAGACATTCTGACCTAAGGTTCTACAGTTCGTTGAATAAGTATAAAAATAGAAGTAATCTCTGAAAGTACATGAATTTTCTCGATGAGAACCTTCACCGAAGTTTTGTTGATTGTGTTAATACTGTGAAATAATTACTAGAAGGGATAAGAAGGGAGCGTATTCTTTATATCGGATGTTTTGGGAACTAGAAATGGGCTATTCTGTAAAAACATCGAGTCACATTTTAAAATTAATGTGTTTGATTAAATCTTTAATAGAAATGAATTCAGCAAACTGTAAACATGTACAATTTGTGGGGGAAAGTTATCAATTCGAAACATTCAGATTAAATATTTGTAGAATTTATATTTATTAATGTTGCAAAATTATTCTACAAATCTATAAACTGTAACGTTTCAACTTTGCTGAGGATATGTCAAGCAATTGTGCTGAATGCGCAGGAAAAACCGGCTGGATTCTATGATTTCAAGAATCGACTCGCCGATGATTTGACACAGGCAAAAACAGCCAATTAATCGAATTTCATCTAACCATACTTTAATATACACGATTCTCGATCATCGACGAATCTTACCTGCCATATACGAACGTGTTATGGAATATTTATAGTAAAAGCAAACGATTTCCTAAAAATATTTGCTGAAACTCGGGTCAACCAATTCTTTGAACAAATTTAACTATGAAAATTATTTATGTGAGAAGTACTTTTCTTGTGCAACCACGACAGCAACTATCCAGAGTATCGCAGCATCTCGAGACACCTCAGCTGGGTCTCCTCCGTGCGAAGCACCACCAAGCAAGGCTTGTTCCCAGAAGCGACCGAGCCGCTGCAGCGCTCCCCATCGAGCTCCTTCTTCTGCTTCGCCGTCTTCGTCTCGGCCGCTGCCTTCCTCTCGACCGCTCCTGCGAGACACCCTCGTTAGCTACTTCCGCTCGCGACCGCCACGCCCTCCCCTCGCCCCGGCGGACCCTTCCTCTCCGCTACTCTTCCTACGTAAGGGTCGTGCACACGGTCAAGCCGAGCTGGACGGGCCAGCTACGCATAGGTTGTAAAACCCCAGCCGCTGCTACCTCCTTCACATCGCTCACTAAATCTCGATAGTTTTACAGCTGCAGTATTCGTCAAGCCTGGCTTGAAGTGAGTCAGTGTGTATTGATTGTAGGCGCTTTAAGCACTAGGTTGCTAGTCTTGGAAATGTAATACATCTTGGTAGATGGCGGCATTTTCCCCTTCTAGAACTTGAAATCCGGCACCACCCCATGTCAGGGTTTGCCGGGTTTTCCCGAACAAGTGTAGTACTTTATATATATATATATATATATATATATAGTGTGTGTGTGGTTGTGTGTTGTGTGTGTGTTGTGTGTAGGGGAAGGTGAGGGGAAAAGGATTAAGAAGAACAAGATGTAAAGATCTGTTGGTCCGTTTTGTGAACATACTGCATCGGCTTCGCCTTGTATGATTAGAGAACACGGAAAACTACAGATCAAGAGAAGCTCATCAGAATGCCCTGATGCACTTTTGACAGGGTTATTTAAGGTCTTCAAGCGGTAGATGAATTTCAAATGATCGCTGAAGGAATGAAGGATCGATACAATATTTCATCCAACCGTGCGTGTGGTGCAAATGGCTGCTCGCAGTGTGTCGACTATCAATGATACGACAGGCGTTGCGACAGAGAGGAAGTTAATCCCTTCAAGTGTACGTAGATAGGATGCATACAATTCCAATGCGGGTGATGAAGGAATAAGGGCCGTGAGCGGTCATCGCGGTGGCAGGTTTGCTGAACATTGGGCGTGCCCGTACGGCGACCTTGCGTGTCCACAACGGCATCCCCTGCAGAGGGGAAATCCCTTTGACGTGTAGGTACGAATGCTCGACATAGAAGTGACGAACGTTAGTAACGTGAACGAATTCGCGTTGAATAGTTAAAGCTGACTGCCGGCCAAGCAGTGCTTATGGGAGAGGGCATAGCTGCCAGTCATAATGTAGGCCAATGCTCGTGGATCTTTTTTTGCTACACGCGTTCATACTATGGAACACCCACAACCTCATTGTTCTCCGATGCATTCACTTCCGACATGCGCACAAGATATAAACGAATGATCATGTTAAATGTGGGTCCATTTGCGATGGTAATTGAATGGTTCGTTTTTAAACATGAAAACCACGGCAGAAACGCTTGCGAAGATACATCAATTTGTTTAAGTGGTGTAAAGTGCGTTGTAGACAAACGGCAACGATCGGGGCTCTTTAAACCTTACTTGAACTATTCTGAAGTAGCACCCCTGCATCGTAGGAACGAATAAATATTGTGACGTCATGGATACCACAGCGACCACAGAACAGAGCTTTTTCGGTATAACAATATTATTTATTAACAAGAAACAAAAATATATACACTTATAATCATTTAAACCTAGCTTGATACACCTACTATCCCTGATCGCGGAGCGATCCAAAACCACGATTGACGAATGGTTTTGATTGTGGATTCGCCACTCCTACTTTTGAAGCGCCTAACAAGCCTAGGCTTCCGTTGACCTGGATGTCACGCTGGAACAGTTCAAAGTCGTTCTGGCGCACCAACGGCTGGTTTGCCTCGATCGCAGGAGCGATCTTATCGATTGAGAATCGCGTGAATCGTGGGCACTCAACACTCTTCACCTCGGAGCACGCACACAGCATCGTCCCCCGTGACCGCGTCACCAAGGACATAAAGTTCGCAGGCTTTCGTCAAACTAATGACTCCGCCTCGCGAGCTCTGGCCGCATATGCAACGTCTTGGCGCAAGTTTTGTGCAGCGAACGCACGAGTCTCCACCGTCTCCAGAACTGCCTATGGCTTCCGGTACACGCTGTTATATAGGCGAGGCCCACGTGACCTCCTACGTCACGCCACCCCTCGTTGTTAAACAGTGAGGAAAAGCTTCTATAAGGGAGACCCCAAAGCTGGTGTCCTACGTCTCGCGTTTCTTCTTTACGCGAAATAACCTCTACTCCTGTGGCGAGACTAATCGACCAAGCGTCCCCAAATAGATTGCCATGAGGCACGCTGGCTATCGTTACATACATCTCCATATCCCATTTAGAATTTTTATGCAGGAAGACATACAAATAAAAAATTCGTCTCGCAATTAAACTCGTGAACTTGGCAGAAGTACTGAACTTAATCCTGTTCTATGTTTTACATTCTAGCAAAATCCTGTCTACATATTTTACATATATACCATTTTACAAACTAAATTGCTAAAATTCTAATTTTAAACCTAACTTACATATGTTCAACATTTTAAAGTCTGCCTTCTATTTACAATTATTACAATTTTATTACACAATCAATTATTATTACCTTCGTCAATGCATTCACAAAACTATTTTACAACACCCTGAACTTTCTATGCTATCAGAGCTTCACCTAGATCCCAAATTGTACATAACACACAAATACACAACATTCAAATAATACACTTTTCAAAACAACTTGTTACATATAATACAATAATTTTCCTTTAGATTGATAACAATACAATCAGGTGATCCCACTCAGTGTAGCCCTCGATTCTAGTTCAGTTTTTGGTTCCAGTGTATCAATAAAACATCTGCTTAAGCATCTGCATTAACGTAAATTTTCCTTTTCTTGTGAATGAATTTAAAGATTGTAGCCTGAATTAAAAGTGACATGCGCATTAATTAGGATTTTTACTTGAGCAATTGTTCAACCATCGCAATGGATTGGGTCAGTTTTCCACCTTGATTTTGGCGTTTCCATCTAAGTAATATTTTAACTTCTGCAATGCCCAATAATTGGCGTCACTTCTAAACTCGATCGGTGCAATCGCATAACTCAGTATCGTGAATTTCGACTTAAGTTAGTAACACCGGTTTTTCTTCTCCCTGTCGTTATCTGTGCCAAATAATGCGATCCTCTATTTGAGCGCATCACACTGCACGATAAGTCCTATTAAAATTGGGCGCGTGAAGGACGGGTTCGTGACATAATAGCGTTCTCTTTCTCAAATCCACATCACTTCTGGCGACGCATTTTCACCTTGCCTGCGTTCGCGACCTCGCAATAAGCTCCGTTATAGTGCTGAGATACTCGCATAATCGGGAAATAAAATTTCCTGTAATACCCGTCAGCCGAGAAAGGCACGTACTTGTTTTTTTTGTTTGTGGTCTAAGTATGCTCCTTAATGGTTTTCACTTGCCTCTACTGGGCGGCAAAATTGCATTACACCATGTACCAGGTTTGCACATTTCTTCCGTGCATATTTAACATTTGCTCGGCTGCACCATGCAACTTCGCTTTCTCTTAATATTAGAAACACTGCTCCAATGTCTAAGGTGTTCTTGCCCTGTGTCGCTATGATTAATTTGAATAGAATGAATTTGTTACCCTCACGAATTTCGGAAAAGGCCCACCCGTATCGATATTGATTTTGCCAAAGAACTTCGTTATCGGTCGTACTGAAAACTAACGGTGCCTTTTTTCGTATTTGGCCTGCTACCTTTTTTGACACACATCACAAGACTGTCACATATGTCTCCATATCCTGAACACGAGGCCGATAAAAAATATCGCGCATACTGCATTTGCTTCTATGCACCTACATGAGCATTTGCGGTTTTCATGGCAACTTTCAGAATGGGCTCCGCTATTTAGTGGGAAACCACTACATATTAAAATTTTCCGCGCTTGCGTGTCTGGATCGATACAAAATTCTGTTCTACGAATACGCATCTCGCCCTGTTTCTGGTTCACAGTGCTCAATACGTGTCATATAATCTTTTTAATCCTGTCCTTTGTTTGTGACGTGGCGAATCATTCTGGCTACATTTATGGTTCATTTTACTTGGGGATTCAGTACAACCTGCACTTTCATCTTTCACTAATTAGCTTCCTGCGGAATTCTGATCCTGTAATTTGGTACCTGCTCGCTACCTGGTTTCTGGCCGCTCGAGCCTGCCCTCCCCCTCACGGCTCAACTGGCGCCGTTTCAGCGGCTTTGACCGTTGTAGTTACGCTGCAACTAAATTGTGGCCTCAATAATCCTGCCTTTACTTCTTCCAATAACGGCGGCTGTTTCGATTCTTAATAGTAATATCCTCTGTCCATTCTCCGAGGTACGACAGCAGCTTGACCTTCCGAACGATCCTTCTATCTCGACTTCTGCTACTGGGAAGATTGCGAGCTGAGGCATCCAGTGGCTGCAAAATCACACGCTTTCTCACGTAAAATTTTTCTGTGCTGATGAATTTCTCATTTACGAATATCAAAAGAGCGCTCCTGAGTCCCTCAAGAATTTCCGGCTATCCCGTTAATTTGACTCACTCACGTGCGGTAAACAGCAATTCTCGTTAGGCCGTTTGTTCGATCACATGATTAATCCTTTCCGCCTCGCGGCGCTTGCGGGCATTCCACGTATCATGTTGATCGACCGACCCACAACTGTATAATTTCCGCTTGTCCTGGCTTCTCATAAGCGCCCCTGACATGGTTTTTCTACCGCCGCGTTTTTTTCCGCTGATTTCAATGCCTTTCTGACTCGGCTGCTCGCACTCGCTACATGTTCCGCTGCGCGGTTTTCCGGTTTCCTGTACTGTTTACATGTGGGACGGCGTTTCCAGCCTCCCTATTTATTTTCATAATTATCCTAGCTTACGAGCTAACTTCCAGAGGTACTTAAATTCCCCACTCATCAATAAAATGCTCTTTGAATTTCGATAGGCACTCGGCGTTTTCAGTGATCCGTTTACGGATTTAAATTCATTAACTCTTCAAAAGTATGGATTGTCTAATTCCAGTTAACCGCACTCTTTAACAATAATTTGCAATTCCTCGCGTATAAATTCCAGGTAATTTTGCGCTTTTACATGTTTCGTGAACAATTGTGAAACTTCTCGGCGCATTGAATCTATACATTTCCAATGCCTATATTTAATTCGGGCATATTCTATACTCCTCCCTGCCTTCTTACGGTAAGCGACGCATTTATCTGATGTGGGAGTCAGTCCCATAAGATTTGTCCACCCACTCTTCTTTCCGGAATTTCTAATTGTTTCGGCCTGACTTTTTCCCGAACACCATTCAGAAATGCCGTTATGTGTCGTTTTCGCCTTTAAAACGACTCATAACCTGATTTTACTCGAATCTGACTTTACACTCGATCAGCTGCGGACTGCTCTAGTCGCCTGTTCACCCTGTTTTATCCTGAGTTTTCCTAATTGAACGCGCGTTCGGCATTTCGTTCGGGCTCTTTCCTCTCGAATTCGCGTTCGGCCTCTTTCGCGTTCGGCCTACCGTTCTGGCTCTTTCCCTTCTCGAATTCGCGTTCGGCTCTTTCGCGTTCGGCTCGCCGTTCGGCTCTTTCCCTCTCGATTTCGGCGTTCGGTCTTTCCGCGTTCGGCCTCCCGTTCGGGGCTCTTCCCCTCTCTTTTTCTTTTTGATCCTTAATGGGCTGAGCTATCCCTTTCACAACTTCCTCCTCGTAATCGGGATGGCTCCCTCTATCAATTTTCTTAAACACGCTAAAGTTTCCCACCTGTGATTCGTCCTAATTCCCGTGCCACGTGCACTAACACTCTTCCCGAATCTCGGTAAGTAAGCCATAATTAAAACTGAAATGAGCTTAAAAATGCAGATAACTATACTTACGGCCGGATCTTGCTGAATTTGTGATTCTGTCAAAGCCGGGTGGCCTCGAGACGTCCTTCCTTCCTTCCTTCTCCGTCCTTCCTTCTGTCCTTTGGCGTTTAGTGATGGTTGGGCGTCTGGCTCGCTGATTCTCGGCTCTCGTGCGTTTGGTAGGTAATTTATGTCTATCCCGTCGAACACTCCGCCACGCACTGCCCACCACGTTACCACAATTAGCCTATAGTTAATTTGCACTATGTTCTTCCTTCGTAGTAGTTGATACCGTTGCACCCAATTATGTTTTATATTTGTGTGATCTAATCCTCTCCCCCGTGGGATACGTTTACGCTGCCAGACATTATGTTTTCTATTTGGTGGGCAAACTATCCTGCTCCCGTGGGATTCGGATCCGCAGCGTCACAACTAATTATGTCTTCCGTCTGTGACGTCATGGATAATCACAGCGACGCACAGACACAGAGCTTTCGTATAACAATATAATTTATTAACAAGAAACAAAACAAATATATACACTTAATAATCACTTTAACCTAGCTCTGATAGACCTTATCTAATCCCTGATTCGCGGAGCGATCCAAAACCCGATTGAAGATGGTTTTGATTGTGGCATTCGCCACTCCTACTTTTTGAAGCGGCGCCAAGCCTAGCTTCGTGACGGATGTCACGCTGGGGACACAAAAGTCCGTTTGGCGCACAACGGCTGGTTTGCCTCGATCGCAGGAGCGATCTTATCCGATTGGAATCGGCGTGAATCGTGGCACTCAACCCAGTCTGTCACCTCGGAGCACGACATCAGCATCGCTCCGCCCCGAAGTGACCGCAAGTCACCGGAAATAAAGTCCGCAGGCTTCGTCAACTAATGATCCAGCTCGCGAAGCTGGCTCGCAATATGCACCGTCTTGGCGCCAAAGTTTTTGTGCACACGCAACGAGGTTCTCCACCGTCTCCAGAACCTGGCCTACTGGCTCCGTACACGCTGTTATATACGGCGAGGCCACGTGACCTCCTACGCCCCTATCCGTCACGCCACCCCTCGCTTGTTATAACAGTGAAAAGCTTCTATAAAGCCGAAGACACCAAAGCTTGTGTCCCGTCTCCGCGTTTCTTCCCTTTACGGAAAAACCCTACTTCCTGTGGCGAGACTAATCCGCAACCAAGCGTCCCCAAATAGATGCCATGAGGCACGCTGGCTAATACGTTACAATATAGTATCACAAAAATTACAATTTGGAGAGCGGCGTAGGTGGCTCAGGGCAACAATTGATGTCATTGCAGTATCTCTGACCGAGAGATCCTAGGTCTCGAGTTTAGACGGTGGCAGCAGGACAATTCTAGCTGCTCTGATCCATAGTTTTGTTTTTTTGGATCAGTACTTGACGAATTGTGAAGCAGTACAGTAACAAACGGGTCAAAAAAACGCGTGCCATTTTTGTGTTCTTTTCCTTGCTCTTTTCTCACCCCGTACTTGCACACATTTACGAGTACAAGCACTACTACATGTAGGGAGGCCACTCGCCAGCTTAAAGTTTGTCCCGGCTGGGTCAGTGTGCGGCTTATTGCCTGGTTGGGGAAAATCCCTTTGGTCGGAGCTGGATCTTGCCAGCAAACGGAGGAAGATCACCAGAGGAAAATCACCACTTTCCGTGATATAATTGAACTACACTTACTGAACTAATGGCCTAAGCGATTGACTCGCCTGGAAACACTAATCAATCAATTAAGGAGGACCATCGTTTATCCAACTCCTTCACTTAACGAGGAATTATATTCTCCATGGGCGTACTTCCAAGGATGTTGCTGCTCTGACCGGATTTTCGGCTGGCGAGTGAAACGTGAAACGAGGCCGTCGTAGGACTTCGGCTCGCGCTGCCTCCTAGCGCACTTCCGTCCAGGCGCCTGCAGCGACCGCCGGAGGAGGCCCACGTCCTGCGCTTAGACCCGATTTTCACGCTTCCTTTGGACCAACGCGTCTCGATTGTTTGAGTTGCTCATTAGTCGGAATGAAATCCGGTTTACCGAAAAATTAATGTATATATATATATATTCCATTAAATTGATTCCATTCTGCGTGTGAGTCACAAGGGTCTTGTTGCGATAGAGATCTTCGGCACTCAATGGAATCATATTACGCAAGCATGTTTTTTATGGAAATTTACATACTTTGAAATTTAAAAGTTGTGTTCTAATTCTATTTTATTAAATTAATCGTTTTCGATCATTCGAGTTTTCATCAATTCGAGCTAGTCCCGGTCCCGACACCTCGAATTACTGAGTCTCTACTGAAGAGGGAACGCGCCATGCGCAGATTTTTGGTCCCCCAGGCCTGACGCTAAACTGTGCATGAGCGCACTCGCCAAAACTCTGAAATTCGTCAAATGGAGCGTTTAAATTGGGTCTATGGGACCTCACTGCTCCTCCACAAATACTGTTTTGTTTTCGTTGTTAGGCAGGAAGATTATGTATGTAATGCCAGTGAATGACGAGTGCAACTAAATTACACACTCTGCGAAGAAAAAATTGTTGTATCTCCGAGAGATATAGAAACATGATACAAGTGCAAAATAGATATTTTTCAGAAGAGACAGGTTTACTCCCCTGTATCAAAAATCAATAAAATCACGCTTATTATATGAAAGAGCACATGAATGCAGTTTGAAGAGAATATAAATTAACATTTTTTCAACAGCACTGCCCTCTTCTTCGGATAGAACATAATAAACGGAGTGTATTATAGAATAGTTATGATGCAATTCAAATTGATTTCAAGACAGTTTACTTTAGCTGCTGTTTCTGCAGCGACTCTGTATGGAAGGTCCTAGGGATTGAGTCGCAACGGTGGCGGATTTTAGTCACTGGCTGCATATCTAGCTCGAATTCAGTCTCTGAAAGCGAATTCTAGCGCCTGGCTGCCCTGAATGGTAATTTTCCGTGATTTCCTTGATGAAAACCAGACGAATGCCGGAGCGGTACCCTAATAAACGGGCCACGGACCGCGCGTTATCTTTTCTTTCTCTTCCTTGCCCTGTTCTATTCTCGTACACACACTTGCACTTCCATGAACTACACGACCTTCCATGTTGAGAGACTCCCACACATCACTATCCAGCGGAGATGGAATCAAAGGCACCTCCCGGGATAAAACATGCACTACACTAACGGAGCTAATAACCATAACAGTTGTCGTTTGGCGGGAACGAACAAACAAATCAATCAATCAACTTCAAGGGATTTCATTTCGGGCCAAATTAATGTGTTACGGTGTATCCTGAGAGTGATCAATTCTATTGGTCCTTAATGGTACTAAAACTATAAACACAGTGAAAGTAAATCAAATAAAAAGGAATTAGTAGAAAAGTAATCAAAATTATAGTTATCTATCACTTTTACAATTTAAATGTTTAAATGGTAATTGTTCCGCCCTGAATGGCCGAGGTAGCTTAGAACGTGTACCGACTCAGCGCTGTGGTCTTAAGGATCGCGGGTTCGAGTCCCGCCTTGGGCATAATTGTCCCGTGTCTCGCATGTATGTGTTGTCGAGGAACGGAGGGCTTCGCGTTCTGCTGGTGACTGATCAGAGGAACCCGCAAGTGTGTTGGTGTCTGACGTTTGGTCGAAAATGCGTCCCATTGGGTGTAAAGGGTAACTGGCTGTCGTCTGGAAAAAAAAAACCTAGAAAAAAAAAAGATAATTGTGACCCTTATTCAGCGCCTTACGCGCGGCTCTAAGCGCCTTAGAGTCAGATAATAATTGTCAGATAATAATTGTATAATCTTTCAGAGAAGCGTGTGTTATGGGTAGCATTGTATCAGACTCTTCCCCAGTTTTAGTTTATGAGATTTGTTGTTAGACGATACCAACCTCCCCACACATCTAGAAGGATTTACAACATCTACTGCGTCGTATTTTTTTCTAGCCAGTCTTTCCATTTCGTTCTTCCATCGTGTTTTGTTGGTGTCCCTCCTAAATCACTTCCGCTCGCCTCGGCGTGGAAGCACACTTCCGCCCTGCCGCCTTTCCCTCACCCCCGCACAATCGCGGAACGGCTCATCACTGTGGCCTCTCGAGCCAGGGAACGAGCTGTGTCGCGCGATACTCCGCGCTCCGTGAAGACTTTCTTGTTTTCGTGTATAGGATGTCTTTTCATCAGTAATAAAAATTAGTATTGTTTGCATGAAGGATGGACTTTATAGATCTATTAAACAAAGATTACACAGGCACACAAAATAAAGAAAAAGTTGTCACACGCGACGTCACACATGTTTCTCTATTTATTTTGACGTGCTGAATCCTAATATTTTTTAAATCACAAAAAAGCATTTTCCTTCTATCTACTGTGTACTACTACCTTTTTTCTTCATCTGCATCAATGTTGTGGCACTTTCACGTCATTACTTACTTTACTATTTATCTTTTTCTATCACGTGGCTCATTCTTTTCTTTATTTTCTCTTTTGCCTCTGCATCACTAATTTCACTAGACTGACATTCAGTGGTTCCATAAATCTCGTAAGCGATCATTTCCGCTTGCCTGTGCTGTAACTTTAGATGATCAGTGAAAGCTAAGGTGTCAAATCTCTCATTTCTGTGCAATTTAATTCCTTTGTACTCCAATATTTTCTTTATTTACCTTAATTGCAGAATGTAGAAAATGTTAGGAGGCAAATTAATCCTTGAATAACCTCATAGAACAAAAGTGTTGTTTCCCTTTATCTTCACACATCTTTTTATTTCTGTTCACACTTTAATATTTTTTATTGTATGCACATATTTGTATGTTCTCCCTATTACTTTTTCCGTCTTTCCTCAAAGTCTAGTTCGTTTAACTCGAACAAATGCATTTTCCGAGTCTACGAAAGCAATGTTTTTTCACTAAATTATCATCTTTTTACTATCTCTTTACAAAATCCTTTTGCGTTTTCGTAGAAACCATGCTTTTTCATTGCGATTGTCCGATGTTTTGCTATTATTTTCCCCATAAATCTTATCACCAATATCAAGCAAGTTAAATATATCTTTTATTTTTATTTAATAGGTAATTATTATACATTCAAATTAAATAACGACACTAAATAACCTTTCGAATTTTGGTATCCTGGCGAAATTGTCTATCACATCAAAGCCGCGGAAAAGATACCATAACGTACGGCTAAGGAAAAAAAAAAACTGAAGGGGGAAAAAGTGCCGTCAGAATCCGGGTACATGTTAATCTTCCAGACTTTTGAAAACATTTATTTCCTTGCGCTGACGTCAAACATTCTCCTTCCAGTGTTTGGCCTCTTCAGCCACTCGAATCAAACAGCGCCACAGTTCGCGCCATCGCCTCTGAACTTACATTTCTGACACCCATGTGAAATATATCTGTAGTTCATATCATATTCGTTTTTTGCATATTGGTTCAACACTGGCGTGGTTTCATACTTCGTATATATTTGTTGTTCCAACGTAATACAATTTTGTAATTTAATTACGAATTGTTACCTATTATACGCAAAAAGTTATGCATTTACGCCATCGTACTTAAGAGCGTTCTACTTTCATTATTTTATATTTTAGCGTTTTTTAAATGTATTCCTCATTTCCTAATTGCCCGTTGGATTAATTGCTGATTATTTTTGTCTCATCTATTATCCTGCCTCTGGAAAGATTATGAAGGCAATCGTTTCGTCCAGGATCTCCGACTGTAGGATAGCCAGTTGAGAATGAAGTCGCTCCATACGTGGCAGGAGGATGAGGAAAGAATGAAGAATACATGCAGAAGGAAGAATCGCGTGCGTCCGTGGCCCGTTGTTTACGGCACTGCTCAGGCATCGGCGGGGAGATGATCAGAGGGAACCACGCATATGATCGAAGAAAGCGGTCGACTTCTACAGTTCTCGCATCCGGAGGTTAGCTTTCTGTATTTAGCTCTGGCTGAATACCTCGAGGGATCTGAACGTAGGTCTTCACAGTCTATCAAATTTCATTAGCGGGCGGGCCATTACACATGTTGTTGCAGCCGGTTTCTCATTTTCAAAATACCATTCATCTTTTCCTAGCCCCTTTCACTATATCTTTTCCCCCGTTTTAAACGCGTGCTGTTCCTCTTGTAACGTTCGGACGAGCCTTGCAGCCTATTTCTTCCCATCGTATCCATCCCCCCTCTCCCCCCTCATGCGCGGACAACGTTCTCGCAGCCGTCGCCAGCCGGCGACGCGACGATCCGGGGGAAGCGCGTTCATTACAGATTTAACGTTATTTATCTTCCAGGGAGACGATACGCGGTGGCGGCGCCGGGGCGAGCTGTTTGCTAGCGGCAACGCGACACGACGCGACGCCGCGGGAGCGGGGCGGAGGACACGGGCGCCGGATGGTGAAAGGCTGTCGGAGGAGGGATTGGTGCAGGGTGGGTCGGGGCGAAATAGGACAGCGGCGGTGACGGTTACAGTTGCGTGGGCGGGCGAGAGGGCTGGAGTGGAGTGGAGTGGAGTGGAGTAGAGGCAAGGGTGTCGGGGCGAA
>BOPP01000098.1:1055315-1112415 GCA_017312745.1 Gryllus bimaculatus
TTATGAAACCCGCCGCGCCTTTCCTTCCTGCCGTCTTCTGGGCATGATCTTCTGAATGCGCCATCCAGGCATTTTGCATACTCGGTGAGCCGATATCATCACTGCTCTGTAGATAGCATACATTTTTCTCACTACTAACACGGACAGTTGCGATGGTTAAGGCGAGGCCTGGCACTAGAGAGTTCTGATGACCGGGAGATCGCGTGTTCGACCTGGACGGGAGCCAGAAATCTGCTTTATGTGTTATGCACCAGCGAGATATTGTGGCGCCCGCCAGGGTCAACTTCGTAGGTCGACTGCTCTGATGAGCGGTTTCCGAGCTTTTCCTTCACACTTGAGGCAAATTCCGGCGCAGCAATCTCTTCACAACGGGCCACAAACACGCTGTCTGTCCTTCTCATCCCATGCCTAGTAATCCTTCCTCTCCCGTCCATTTCCAGTATTCCGGACTGGGGCGACGTGTGAGGGAGGTCGTCCCGTAGTTTTCCCTTAGTTAGCGGCTTACTTCGGCGGATAAGTCACATAACATACAACAGGAAACTGAAAACTGCTGATAATTTTATTATTACCATGTGTGCATTAGAGGGGCCGTTATTTTCACAAAGTTGCAATTTCGTCTTTTTTCCTCCTCGTTACATTTGACATATCCATATATTCGTATAATTTGTTTTCCTACGTTCGTAGAATATGGAAATTAACCTGTTTTAACTGAAATAAATGCACTCAATGGAGCATAGAGTAACTGATTTATTGATTGTAGAAATGCATTAATTCGATAAATTGGATATTCCGGCGAATATAAGATTGCACGGATAGAATATTTGAGTATCAAAGTTGTACACGCCCTGCCAATGGCATGGTTAATACTTCCCAATAGTCTCCCAAAGAAGCCAGTAACGTAGTCACGAACTACTCTACACCTGCCCTTAAGTTAAATTTGATTTAATTTTTTCTGTTTTCTATTAATATTTTTTATGTATGTCGTCCTCTTTTGGCGATGTTTATCCAATCACCTGAGTTATCTCATATCTGCTCCTATTCTCATTTACGTCACATAATTGGAGTTTTACTGCAGACTGACTCAGTCACCCACGAGCGGAAATATTCGTTGTTGGTAGAGTCCCACCCCATTACATCCCAACCGATCCCTCCTCGCTCTGATCCATCCTCCCGGTCCGGGCTTCCATCGCGTTGTGCAGCGCTGCCGCATACTTCAGAAGTGCGCGACGGCTTCACGCGGCGGGATCGTGCGATCAAAAAACGAAAGCGGACGCAGTGCGCAGTGTACTGAATTTCAATTCTGCCCGAACAAAAATCTGCACGCTCTAAAACGTACCGTGAAAGGTTTTCCCTTCATCCTGCAGAAGAAAACTGAACCGTGCGTGCTAGAAAGTGCTTGCTTCATGATGGAGCGAGGTGAGTCAAGGCGAGGAGGAAGAGGGTGGCGGAAATGGGACAGTGTTCTGGGCGGGTGCGACGGGATAGTGCAAGCAACGATGGGTGAGCGCAAGGTTGAATGGGGATACATCACACAGGAAATTCATTCCTTTTCCGGCCTAACATTTGATTTTGAAATCATTCATGGCACCGCAAAGTACTTCAGCTGGTACGACAAAATGTCTGAACCGTGGAGCTAAGTGAAGCTTATCATACTTAAACTGATGAACTCGTGTCGAACTGAATTGCTTGCCGCGTACGTAGGTGATTCTTATATAGGGTTTGCCTAGACTCTGCTAGGAATATTGGTCCACCTGGTTGCTGCTCCTGTCCCACGTAACTGAAGCCCGCGGGGCGTTCAAACTGGAGTGGTCACGTGTCTTATTTAACGTGCTATCCAGATAATTCACTAAACGCTGTGTGATGACTTCATAGTAAAACAATTTACTTTCCTTTTTGTGTAAAAATATCTCATTAATCACTGCTAATCGCCATTACTTATTGCATTGTGTTTTTGCCATATTTTTACGCTAAATTCCTGCTATTATATCTAAAATTTCTGCTGTTACTTCGAAAGGTTTGTATTTTCTCCGTATAGATTGCAGTTCCGTACACCGTGATGCGGGAATCGACCTAGACGCGCTCAACTAATCGGGGGATATTGCAGAACGAGGTTCCACCTTTAACTGCGTCTAATTTACCATCTCTCGAACCCGTGTGGTCGTGTCAGATGTGCGCGAAACACATTTGAAGAGGTGAAAATTGCTGCTTTTGAGACTTGGGGGATTTCGAGGGCAAAGTTTCTCCTTTAATTGCGAGTATTGTTTACGAGCTGTCGAAGTAAAGTGGTGTAATCAGCGACATTGTCATTGTCGCGTACGCTGGCAGGAGTTTGGACATTTGCAACACAGCTAAGTCGAATTCAGCTGCAGTTTGGAGAAGAGTTCTAGCGGCCGTCTGCTCTGATCGTTAGTTTTCGGTGGTTTCTCCGAACAACACCGGGCCATTGCCGGTGTAGTACCCTAACAAACGGGCCACGGACCGAGAACTAACTTTCATTCTTCCTCGTCCTCTCATCACCCCTTACTAATGCACACTTACAATACTACACATGCACTACACTACCTCACTTGCCGGGACCAGTCGGGAGCTTAGAGCTCGTTCCGTCTGGGGCGGTGCTCTGCTTCTGGATTCTGGGAGATACCTGGTTAGGGAAAATCCCACACGCTGGCGGGTAGATCGGCACCCGAGCTTGCCAGCGGGGTAAGATCTCCACCATCTCCCGCAATAAAAAATGCACTACACGTACGGGACTAATGACCTTACCAGTTGACGTGCTCGAAATCACCTATCAATCGATGCGCGTGAACACGGTAAAAGTCACGATTTTCGTGTGCATCAGTTGCATTCGATATAATTTATTAGAAATTACATATAAATAGTCCTCCAAAACTACAGTTATATGTTACGCCAATAGCAGTGGTCCGGGTTCAATTCATAGATACTACTGGAAAACATGGTATACACCTTCGACTAATCGAGTGTGTTGCAAATCGATGTTCCTTTTTTTATTGTTTTTAATTTTAAATTTTGAGTCAGTAGTCGCACTAGACCCTAGAGCTAACAATACCCACGAAAAACATTGGAGATCTCGTCAGTGCACAAGAAAAGTGGCAAGTCCCGAACAAATAATTTTGCAAGATAACTGAGCGCAGCTGATTTCGTCGACAAAGAAATAGTGTTTTACTCGATATCTCGTCTGTTTTATGAACAAATTAATATTTTCCTAACAAAAGTATTCTGAACAAAGAATTACGATTGTTGAAATGGTTAACTTTCCTTGCCATCGACGATATGAGAATTGCTGCTTTTGGGTGACGAAGTTTCACTTTAAACAGAACCGTGGTTATGATCTCCCCACTTTTTAAATGTCTAATGTCTTTCAATATTGATATGCCAGAAAGACACTGATATGCATTAACCACTACTTTAGAGTAACGTGAATACCACGTCAAAAGTTACATTGAGTTAGTTTCCAAGAATTGATATTTCACTCTATGTCCCTCCTTGGGGAGCCGGGAATTCGGAGATTTAGACAGGACATAGTATCATGTGAAACAATCCCCTAATAGAGTATATATTTCGCTGGAATGCTACAGGGTTTATGTAAGGATATTTGTTTAAGCACGTTCGACTTATCGAGAAGCGTTTCGCAATGAATTTTATTTTTAAATTGAGTCGCACTATCGATAAGCCAGCATCAATTGCTATTTGTGACTCTTGAAACAATTTTTATTAACAAGAATTACATTTAATATTGTTCAAAGAATAACACTTCGTTGTATAACTTTGCTCTTGTGTTGTGGTGCAGAACCATAGATTACGAAGTCAGACACATAAAGTCTCTTACGGTGATGGGCCCATTGCTGCTTCTGTTGTAAAACTCCTGGTTATAAGGAAGTTGCATTTGCCGAACGAGTCCTTTCGACTAATCGAGAGTGGTTGCGAAACGAAGCTCCACTTTTTATCGCGGGTAATTTACGATCTGCAGAACTACAGTCGCACCGAAGCACTGGCTATGTGCTCGAATCATACTGAGATGCACTTTCTGTCCTGAGCCTTTAACGTCACGGTAAGTCCAGAATCCTGGCTGTTTCGACGCATTTCGGGAAAGTTTCATCAACTGATAAATTAGACATTGCTGTATGAAATTCATGGCAAATAAAAACCTGAACTTTCTTAACTATGGAAAAATATTAATTCGGGATGTTTACTGTAACTTAGTATTTATTTGAATACAACCATTTTTTCATAGTTCGAGTGAAATCGACATACTAAGTATAATATAGAAACACAATTTATACATGAAATAGTAATTCCCGTGGCCAGAGTTAATATACTTTAGCTGTTCGGGAAACACCGCGTTGTAGGCACAGACGTCAACGTTTCGGCCGTGATACTGCGACCTTCCTCAGGGCGAAATGCGCGGAGTTGGACCATACCGGTTAGAAATAAGAAATAAAACCCTGTGTGGCCTTCCTCAGGACGAAATGAGCAGCAGTGGGATGCGCACGGAATAAAGATACGAGATGGATTGTACGCAGTCCACATCCGCGCATTTCGCCCTGAGAAAGGTTACAGTGCAGCGATGAACTGGGACATGACTAGGAACATGGAAGGACACTAGGAACATGAAGATCCATTTGGGGTGAATACCAGAATTCGAAAGATTAGAACGCGAAAGGATGTTGGTATTGTAATGGCTTAAAGGCCCTCGGCCTAGCCACATAGGAGCAAGTAAGATAAATTGTTTGTAATAATTACCTATTAAATAAATAAATAATGAAGAACCCGACAAGTTTTTCCACGTAAGCGAAGAACGAACTTTTCCTGTCGATAAAACTTGGTATATGTAATATGTGTTATATAGTCGGGTTCCGTCCACTGGAAACGGTTGTCCGTGCCACGCTCAAACATAAGATTGAAAATGTTAACGATTCTTGGCCCGTCCCCTTGTGTATGAGATTTTATAAATAAGGTATAAATAATGCAATATCGAAGTGCAAAGCCGACGTCTGAGGTGCACGAATCGCTACTTTCGATTCTGAACCGATTTTCATGTCCATAAATTTGAATTTAAATTTTCCCAAGAAATTGAAGTCCTTTGTGTAGCTGTGCTTTAAGGTCATGGAAGAAAGGAGAACCATAAAGTGTATGTACATAAATTGTACGCTGGTCATAAACGCTGCAGTGATCTGTTACACATATTGAACTAATCCGTTTAGAGCCACTGGGTATGAGGAAGTTGCATTCGCGCAACGAGTACTTTCGACTAATCGAGAGTCGTTGGAAAACGACTACCCAGTATTAATCTCCCGGAATTTTACGATCTCTCGAACTCCACTCGTCGCACCAACAGCGTTAGCGATGCGTGCGGAAGACGTTGCGAGAATCGATTACTTTTCGCTTGCGGACAATATTCTGGATGATATTTCGTAATAACATTAACTGAACGTAATTTCCGAACTCGCTTTATGAACGTGTGGGGAAATTTTAGTGTATGGTGAATAACAGATTTCATAAAAGGAATAAAATTCCAAATATAATAACTGGGCTGTGAGGCAACAAACATGTTTGTTTTAAAAACAGTTAAAAGAAACAAATATACATTCACAACATACGTGCAAAATTATGTTTACATGTCACATAGTAGTGTCTCAATCTGTAATCCACTTTCTGCTATTGTTGATGCCTTCGCAAAGATTATTACAGTCCCTTGTAGCTTTCTGAAGGGGAAGTCAGAAGTTATGTACTTCTTAGTTTTCGATCCTATTGAAATATTGTGTCTCACATATACTCAATAACGGAGTGACCGCACCAGCAGTTAACTTCGTATTCGAGTACAACCTAGACTGCTCGAGGAAGATAGAAGTCTTTGGGAGAAGCTTCATTCGTCCAATTTTTTTTCCATATTTCCTTGTCGCATTGTCAGTCCTATCATTGTACCCAATAGTAAGTCCTGGTAATCGAGACGGATGACTTTCCGACAATTTTAGGGTCAAGAACTAAATTAGTTACTACATTAGTCTTCGAATTACCATGTATACGCCATGTTGTCCCTCTAGGATGGTGATAGAACACAAGATATTTCGTACCAGATATACTAAAAAAGGCCCTGTATGAAAGAACTGCTCTATAGGACTGAGGAAGGTACATTCGCATTACGAACTCGCTCGATTATCAGTCGTAAAACGAGACTTCACTTTAGAATGCGAGAAATGTACCATATCTAGAAATGAAGTGGATCATCACCACTTGTGCTAAGATGTAGGAGGTTGGAGAAAGGATACATTTGACTCTCATGCCGTGTGCGGGGCCAAAAGTTAAGAATGCATAATGTTCTCAGGCAATAATGTTTTATTTTTTTTATGTTGAACTTCTTGGAAATCACTTAATATCATAGATACCATCGATTGCGTGTGAAAGTGCTCCATAAGTATTGAGAAGTTGTTAAGTCTTCTGGGTATAAGGAATGTGGATTCGCAGAAGGTGCATATTCGACTAATCGAGACTCATTGCAGAACACGACTACGTTAACTGCTTGTAATTTTCGAGCTCTCAAACTTACGATGTTGAAGCGGCAGTAGTGAAGGGAAGGAAAGACTTTGAAGATGTGGAAATTGATTTTGTACGATATAAACCATTTTCATATCAATTGTTTTCGAGAAGCTATCTAATGAAAATTCGTTCCACGAATTCCGCGATTCTTTACAAGGAAAATAAAGCGATCGTGTCGTAGATTTTCCGTGGATAATTTATCTCCTAATGTACTGTTTACTTCCGACTACGAGAAAAGCAAGTTGACGGAACGTTCAATTGCTTAAAAGCCGTTGTTACGCTAATTTTCACTGCACGTAACCTACAAACTATCGCATAAACAGTACTTGAGCTGTGAGCAAAATATTTCGAAAATAGAGAGTATGGGATTGTCCCTTTCTAATGTCTAGATAAAGATTTGCATTTTATACATATTCAGAAAAAGCTAAATCACTCCTGATTCTCAAAGCATCATTGAAATGTCAACTTTATGATGAGTTTTTGGTACATTCGGAATTCTAAGACTAGTATTCATCCAATATTTTCCCGGAATTCTCAAATTTTATGTTAATTTCAACCCTTTGTTAGTGGAAGGTAATGGTGCAGAACGAAACCGCTCAGTTAATTCACCGTCGTAGTAGGTACGATTACGAATTCCAGGGTTGTAGATACTACCAGAGCTTAACACTGGGAGATCGTGGTTTAGAGACTCTACTTTAGTGCCACTATATTATTTTCAGTTCTGTGTTTTAAATTTCTTGGTGTTGATATGCTAATTATTTGAAAAATATTATTTTTTTGTTTCAGGTAAGCTGATGAACTATAGGACTAACTACACTGGGTAAGCTATATATGTTGATATAGTGATAACGTGATCGATCATTATCACCACATTCTGTAAGATAGGCATCTGCGATTAAGGGGCGATCCCTATCCATGAAAAACAATGGTGCCAACTATGTTCACGTGGTTTTAACGTCGTATTGAGATTTGCATAAAATAAAAGATAACCAGTGTGAACAATTTTGTCAGGAGAGGGGACGTGTTATTTGATTTGCTTTGTTAAATAAGGACAGCTCAACTATTCACTTCGCCACATCCAGAATAGAGTTGTTTTTTTTCTTGCGGGACAACAGATTTTGTGAAACTGACTTTTTACGTATCCAACGCGCGAAATGCGTTAAACTATTGAATAATAGAATATTAGTTCCTGCTTTTTATTATTATGACTGCTGCTACAATTATGTAATTTGTGCTTGGTTAATTGCAAATGCATGTTTTGAAAGAAAATCTGAACGAAGAAAGGACATATGACCTCCAACTCCGATCCTCAGAGCCAAAACTTATCCTGAAGTTATGGATCTCAGTTGCCGACTATCATTACCTATATTCATCTCTCGAATAGATACGTTTCTCTTTGGAGAACTGCTGCGGGTATGAGGAAGAACATGCAGGGAAACTCCACGTGATATTTCCCAAGATATTTTTTAACATTATAACCAGTAAAGAAATGCCGTATGTGATTCTGTACATTTTACACGCATCTGATATTGGACTTCAGAGCAACGAATCATAATTTGGTAAACCATTGGAGTTGCACAAGGAATTTACGTGCACAACCGTCGTTGACTCGTTGATAATGGTGTGCCTTGGCTTCTCCAATGCTGTCCTTTGTGAGCCACAATCTCACAAACTGATCTTGTTTTGGTATAAACATTGCAAACTTCGTGTACTACTCTAATACAATTAGAAGGGTGTTGACAGTTCGTGGTCACGTGGTAATCCGAATACCGTAACATAAGCAATAGTGAATACAATCACAAGTTTCAGCATTTGCACATAGTTGTCTTTTCATACATAGAACAAATTAATCGCATGACCCAAATTAATGTGGATGAACGTCGTAACAACTTGGATAAAGTGAGATTCAAATGCATTGTTGCGTGAACAGAAGTTCAGAGCAGCGTGTACTGTTAATTTGGTTGTTAAGCGGATGTAGAAGCTACGTTGTGACACGTTCAAGAGCGTGGTACGCGACAACACCGTCCCCTCCACATACGACTAGCAACCTCCTCCTAATTTTATGCGTACCTCCCAATCGTAATCGTGAACTGACATCTGACCCTGAAACTATAAACTGCCTGTATTTATCATTATTATTATTATTATTATTATTATTATTATTATTATTATTATTACTACTCCTCCTATTATTATTTGATCTATAACTAAGCGGCTCTTTGCACGTTGCAGTTCCCCCTACATGCTTAGCAATTTACGGTTATTATTGTTTAAGAAGATAAATAAACTAAAAATAAAATGAAAGTAAATTTCAAGTGTAGTTATTTTATTTTCACAACACAAAAATTGTACTCGTATATTTTCAATTCATTATAAACTCTTAATTAACCATCGCCCCTCTATCGGGTTTCCGTCATTCTTCATGTCCGGGTAAATTTTATTTAACAAATGACAGACGCATATAACAAATTATTCTGTCATTGTTTTAGTATGTTTGCGTGTATCACTAGCGATCATTTTGATAATTATTTTGAGTTGATAAATCAGAATTACCGGTACGATACTTGTACTGTAGGTACATTATTATCATTAACTTATTTTAAATATAATAAGTAACTAAATACAATGAGTTATTATTAATATATTAATACATTAGTGTTAATAAATTTGCTCTTCGAGTTCCCAATCGCTGTGACTTATGTGGTTGAAAAAAATTGTTATATTTCTTTGATACTTTTAACAGCAAATTCTCGTTTCCTGGAGAAATCTTCTGATTTTTTCTTGACAATAAATATACCTTTTTATCTGTCCACTTTCAAGTTCTTGGATTTAATATTCATATTTTTATAAAGAATTAATACAAATTTAAATAAAATAAAAACATATAAGAAAAGAAAGCGTTAATAGTTTCCTTTTTGCTAGTTCATGAAATTCACGTTTCGCATTTCGTATCTAATGCCTCAGTCAGATGTTACTCATATTTCTTTGGTTCCTAGAGCTGCTTGTGGAAAACGAAGTGACATCCTTGTCATAATTCGGAAGCTAACTGCACGTGCTTGTTAAGACGGTTCTTCCCAGCCTCTTGCACCCTGTTCCTAAGTGGGGGTCCTTAGTGCATGGTATGCCCGGGCGCCGATAATGGGATTGAATCAGTGGTATCCTGACGAGACCTTGCGTCGTAGATGTAGTTCCTCTCTTTTGTGCGGGGGGAGGGGGGCAGCGGCGGCAAAAACACAAGAAGCCCTGATGCCTGTAACCCAATTAGTAGTCTCCAGATACTAAAATACAAGTAGATACTTGTAATGTACTAGTAGTTACTTGCATTATCTCTGTGTGAAGGAGAAACCATGCCACACTTTATTATTGTTATCATTTATTTTTGACCGATACGTCTGTTTAATAACGAGGCCTTCCTGTTAATGCAAGGAGAAATGACGATTCCATTAACATATTCATAAATAGTAGCCACTAGGAAAGACTTTAATACTTACCAAATAATTGCGAAAATTATAGGTAATAAATAGGTAGCAAAAACACGACAGAAGACACATGTATGACTGAAAGGAGTGTACGTACATGGGCGAAAACATTTGTAAAATACAAAACATTGATTTCTCGTCTTTATTTCTCCAAATAAAACGACAAACTACCGATTACACAAATGATTGTTGCGACTGGAAGATTCGTTGTATACGAATTGCATCCTCACTGCACCTTGCGCCAATTTCATAGATACTTGGCGACTTCTGCACAGTAAAGCAGTTCATTCGAATGCTACGATTCACGTTTTCAGATCTTGTTTACATTTGTGTTCTACACGTCTTGTGATGAGGTTGCCTTCGCTGTCTCATGAGTCATCCCGTGAATAGGATCTACATACACCACTTCGTGCGTTGCTGGATGTATGGATGTCGTCACTCTGCATTTGCGCCAGAAGAAAAATGTTTAGTAAACTGACAGAATGACCTGGCTCAAAATTTTCAGCCGGTGTGACCTACTCCATGATTCACGTCAGTGCATACTTCTAATTTAAGTTTCTCCTGCATCCTTTTCTGCAAGGGGATGATGTGTTGAGATATTTTTAGTAATGTGATTAATCGCGGCATACAATTCTGCTTTTATCGTAAATTTAGCATTGTAATGGAGCCCACATCTGCTTCGTAATCTGTTGAATTGAAAAAAGGTCTTAAGAAAGCAATCAGTTTAAAATTGACCCATCCCATTCAATTGATAAACAGGGTCATTGTTTAATCTATCTGTGTTGTTCCACTTCTTGAAGTAAACATTTAAACTGTCCCATGATAGTTTCATTCTTCATTACACAAACATGTTACCAACATACTTCTGTTATATAAAGTTTGGTAATGGGTTTCAAGAAAATATTTTATTGTCATGTTACAAACATTTCAATTTCTTCATTTCAAGCATACATTATTCTATTTATTTCAATTAATATAGATTTAATAAATAATTATTTTAGAGCAATAAAGTAAAGTGTACAAGTTGGCGAGGAGGAATAATCTAAGTTATTTAATAGAAAAAGTTGTAAAATTAATATCTAATCCATCTCCTTTATTTAATACAATATATGATATATTTTTTAGAAAAAAAATTCTGATTAAACTAGAATACATACTACAGTAAAATTTGGTTGGTTAGATGTAGATATAACTCGCGATCTAATTGTAAGATGATAATTAAGTAATTAAAATTATGTAGAATATCTTAATGTCAAAAAGCTATCTTAAGTAGAAACATTTTTAAATATCAATAGAAAATATATAAAATATTATTAGTTAAATTATTTATAGTTGCAACCCTTGGAAGGCAGCGTGATATCTTTTTCAGCTCCACGCTAATTCCTGGTGTTGCCGTTTAGGTTTGTCTACACTTTATTTATACTATTTAATCATTTCTCGTGAAGTTGCCTGAACCGGCAAATACGTTACTACAAATTTATTTCAATCGTTCATTTTCATTTAAACAATATCTGACCCTCCCAACCCCGATTACGTTGATAGCCTTTGGGTCACGCGACACCATGCCAAAGTCTCATATTTTCTAATAAATAAATGTGATATTTTAAGCTCCTTGAAAATTCAAAGGGATGCTTTGAACGCACCTAGAAGGTGCGGTAACGAAGGTGTAGCTATTTCGTCTTACTGTAGGCGTGTTCAAAACAGCGACCCTTGGGTGAAGCCCAGGATAGCCACTCGCATGTAGTTTGCCAATGGGACCATACGCTACACTGCAAGCTATATTGTGAAGATACTATGTTAGTAGGGCATGGACTTTGGAAATCAGGGGCTGCCGCCACTGTCCGTCCAACGTAATACACTTGTCTTAAACAGATCTCTCACTCTTTAATGATAGGTGTCCTGATCTTATTTTCGAATAACTAATTCGTGGATAGTGTATGTGAGAGGATTAATGTTTTTAATCCAAAAAGGAGAATGCCAAGACATTAACCTTTTTCTTCTGGTTTGTTTGCAGGACTGCAGAACAATCTCTTTCAGCTTTGTCTCGAAAAAGAATCAAAAACAAACGCCTCTCGAATCGCAATAGAAATCGCAATTTCAATCCGGACCACCACACACAGGGGGCGGGGGTGTTAAGAAGATGTGACCCCGGTATTTTTTCGGACCCCGATGCTCTGAAACGAGCACGTTGGGCAGGAAAGCCTGCATGATCATTGGAGCAGGCTTCATGATTGTGTTTTTCGTACAATACAAGGCATTATTACTCTCCAAATGCCAAATAGTAACCATATCGTTTAATTGAACACAGTTCAAGAGGGTGAGTTTATCCAGAAATACATTTCGAATACTTAAACCTTAATAGGTACAATATTGAAGTTATTGTGGAGACATATCAAACGCGTCAATATCTGCGTATGATAATTAATTCATTTTCATAATAATTCATTTCATGAATAATCATGCCCAATTATGTCAGGCATTTGCACGGATGTATATACATTTTTTTGAAGAATATTGAATCCATAAATCTCTCTTTTAACACATACTACAATGTCAGTTAATAAGAGATCATCAAAAGTGTGACCAATATTGAAGCAAAATTACAGTTTTACTTGCTATTTTTTTCTCTTAAATGTCCCTTACTCTATGTGTTCCTAATTGAATTTTTCGAATGATAAATATAAAAACATTGTTAACCGGGAGTATTGTGCTTGTGAAGATCATTGTTTATAAAGCTGCAAATTAGCGTATACTTTCAGTATCTTTAAATTACTTAACCGCTAGCCACTCAGCTTCGAAAATTCTTATCGATCGAGTGTCTTTGCTGTCGTGGAGCACGTCCCTTCGTCTCGTTCTCGCAGTTAAAGGAATGCTTACGAGAATTAAAGAGTATTGCGGGGAGCAGTAATGGCTTTTACGGCCAATAAAAACTCGCAGCAAAAGCAGAGGGCCGAGGCGACGTTTCGTAGTCGATCTAGAGAACAGTGAGTTGCAGCTGTTGGCGCGGCAGCTGCGAAGCTTTATTTATATCTTCTAGAACAACCTGAAAATCGCACAATGTTGCTTTCTGCTGCACAATGTCCGGAAAAAGAAGTGATATCACGCGGAGTTTTCACGGAATTCGCATTTTTTATTTCTTGTATTCTGAAGAAGTGTTTCTGTGTTCACTGATGGTTCAGTTCAATGTTTCAGTGTTCTCTTGAAATTTTAAAGGAGCTTTGCGAAGGGTTGAAGGCAGCAATATTAGTTCATGTCGCAATGCGCATTCTATAGAATTAAATGCTACAAGAAATAAATACTATACATATTATTTTGTGATCATTATGTGGTTATTTTTTTTTTGTTCGCAAAGACTTGCATTAAAGTATCACCACCGGCGGTGCAAAAGAAGAAAAAACCGCTTAAAAAATCTCGATAAGACGCGACACTATTTCTTTGTTTTATATTAGATACATATTGACAAATTGAAAACTGCGTAGGCCTTCACATTACACAACGTTTTATTTTGAAATAGAATAACGAAAGCTTTCAACTTTTACCATTTAGAAATAATAGAAAAATACTGGCATAGCAAATTCACACAATGTGATTACCTGATTCATGTATGCCTTGTTCTACAACTAGAGTTTATCATGAGCCGGAAGAAAGAATGCCGTGATCGCAAGGAAAATAAGTTACTGATTTTTAAACTTGGCTTCTTGCTCCAATAAAATTGAAATTACTGGCACCTTTATTTCACAGCTAAATGTTCACTACAGCGCTATAAATAACGTAAGCCATAATAACAGCCGTTAATTGACTGGTACCTCGGCGGGTCCTTTGCCAGGTCATTCAGCCCGAGAGCTGCGGTAGGTCTGACGCAGTCTCCGTGCCCGTTATTACGAGCCCTGTTCCTTATTAGGGAAGTATCCGGCGAAAGGAGTCGTTGCTGTTTGCCTTCCGGTTGCCGTGTGAGAATGGAACTACGCTCGAAGAATAGCAACTAGGGAGTCCATAGAAATGTAGTTGGGAGACGATCCACGAAGCTTTGAAATTAGTAGGAGACAACAAATGTATTATTGTTTCTAAAATTATTTCTATCGGGTTCAGCACTTCTTGTCAGTTTTTACACAAGTTCTAATAGTCATTTAATGTGTAATATGTTTCAATTAATTGTTATTGACCGTTGCAGCAAATGCTATTTACCTTTTATACAGTGTACCTGTTATACATCTCCATACGTCACATACAGTTTTTGCTGTATGATAAATAATTCAACCTTATACTGTTTCATTGCAAATGCTGACGTCTACCAAAAGAAAGGAGATTGTGGGAAGGTAACTCATGACATGGACTGGTGACCCTGTTATGGAGGCACCCATTTCATTGAATCTGTCACCCCATGGCTTCGAATGAAACAACAATTTGACTGTACCTTTATTGTCTAAGAATTTATTTCTTTGTCTGGATGTAATATACAAACCTGTGATAATAATTATCAAGAAATAAAAACATATTTGGTGTATATTCTATGGAGTTTATATTTTGATTTCCTTCGATTACAAACAGAGAATTCAGTTTCGCAGAAATTGCGAAAATGACTTGCGTAATCAGAAGCACATCCGTGTAGCTGTTTATTGGTAATGAGATTTGAGAGTAAACTTGTATTATTTCAGTCAGAGGTCTTCAGAAAACTAGGGAATTCTGGAGATTCGTGAAATTCTTTTAATTGCAGTTCTGTTCAGTCTGTGCGACGTCTACTTACTTTCCCCTACATATTTTACTAGAACATTTACGCCAATCCTCCATAAATCATAGTACACTTCCTTTGGTTGCTATGGAAGCTTAGGTAGAATTATCCTTCCTGGACTTCTTGCTACTTTGCATGTTGCACCGCTACCTTCCATCATCTTGTTTCTCCCTTACTGAGTTGGCACTTTCAGCGGTTAATGTGGCGTAATGCTGCTAAGAAACATCATTAACAATGGGCATGGTGTTAAATATGTAATTACCATACTTAGCTGCCGAAATGTTTTGCGTTGAGACAATCTATAACCGTATTTAGTAATATAGTGCGGATTGTTTTGTTCCGCTTAAAAGTCCGTTTGTGTGTTTCACGTATCTGCGAGTCTTTGTTTCAATTATCTTCAAGAATATTTCTACAAACTTAATGACTGGCGAGAGTTGAGGCTGTGATACCAATGCTTATACAAAGCTTTGCTGATCTTGATGGGAATCTGACCCATAATTAAATCTGTCCAGGCTTAGTGATCTCTTCAAGGCATGTCGTCTTGCAGATATTCTCGTAGCAAGATAGCCTTTTGCAGATGGTACTTAATAGCAGGGCCTCATGGAATAAGGTCATGGATAATATTTAAAATTTTAGGACGATTACTTTCTGAGATTGAGGTATCTAGTTCGCAAGTACAAGAAATAACGATATAAACATTTAACAGAAAAAATGGTTTCCAATGATTTCGGTGCCATCTAGACCAGAACTGATGTAACAATCTCTGAGACACTTTGATCCTTCCGATTTTTAAATGTCAAATTTCCGAATTTATAAAATTATTTTTTAATCATACCTATTGCACGAGGAACTCGACATTGTGAACTCTGCAACCTGGTGACTGGTTACGTTATTTTAGTGAATTTTATTGCGTATGTACAAATGATATCGAACATAATTATTGCCACTGAAAAAAGAAGAAAAAGTAAAGACCAATGTCGTCCGTGCAAGTAGCTGACTCGCATTATATTAGAAATCACGTACTCGACGTCTCGTAAATGTATTTTGGAAACGGTCCCGAGTTCAACAGTCACAACAAACAGGATGTGATTGGCACGTTTTGTGTAGCTGAAGATGAAAAGAGAATTTGTGAGAAACTTAGAAGAGACTCAAGGAGTAATGCTTGGCATTTACTGACAACGAAATAAATGCCGACAGTGACTCTTCAAAATAGATATATGGGTCCATAGCATGTGTTGACTGACCTGTCAATTCAGTCTCCTCGTAAGAAAATACATGAATTCTTCGCTTATGAACACTACTGTACGGCACATTTATTTTGCCGTAACTGTCAATAATCTTTGCATGAAAATTTATGTTAATGATAATTCATAACAGTTTGATATAATCTACAATATTTCCCTTCCGTAAAATCGTGTAACACTTCACAACGTTTCGTAGTCGGATGTGACTTAATCATGAAGCAAACCTGATGATAAACTGATGTAAACATCAGTTGCTGATGATGCAGAGACATCTGACTGGGACGCGTTCTGAACGAAATTAAAAGTAACATATTCATAATACAAGAAAGTTGATTGTCTTTAATATAATTATCTTGTTGAAGTTGATTGTCTTTAATAACATTATCCGAATATCAAAGTTTGAAATTTGGACAACCTTTCATCGATGTTTAGTTAGCGACGTCGCTTTACTAATCGCGCCGGCGACGATGAAGACGGCGACGACGACGACGACGTCGTTCGTGAACCCGGCGCCGGCAGTGCGTGCTGTTAGGCAACGAAGGGGGCGTGGCGCGGCGCGGCGCGGCGCGGTTATGGCCCAGTATGGTCTTCAGCGTGGTCTTCGCGCTGCCCACGCCCCGCCAGCCACGTGCCCTGCCGCGCAGCTCCGCCGCTCGCCGCTTCTGCTCGCGGAACAGGCACTGCGGCTCGGGCGGCGGGAACTTCGCTCGCTGGTTCACAGAGGCTGGTTGATGGAGCTAGGTTTACGCGAAAAAAAAAATTAAAATGAAGCCACACAAACGAGAATCTCTAATTGAAACGCATTTAATTATTAGCAAAATTTAAATTTAAAAAATCAAACTTGTGAACTTTGTTAGTTCTTTTTGACAAAATCAAAAATGTATTATGTTCCCCTTGAATTTTTAATTTGATTATTAAAACTGGAAGACATTTCCAATGATGAAAGTTTGGATTGTAATTTTTAGTTTTCTGTGTATCATGTGTATTTTTATACTCATCTTATAATAATTTTTAAATTTTTAGCATATCTGTTGTGGAGGGGGTAATATTTTAAGTCGATTCAACATAATCATTTATAATAAAATGCTTTTAGCCAAATTAAAATATTGAGTTTAAAATTTAATGAATACTTTATAGTTGTAAATTAAAAATAGTACTAATTTGTTTTTAAAATTGAATTGATTGATCAAATTCAAAGTATGCAAAACGACGAATGATTAGGGTATTATATTTTTTATTCTACGATACAGATGAGAACAGATAGATTCAAATAAAACGCATGATATCGATTTGCAAATTAAACAATCGCTTACATTCTCTCCCGGACTGAAGGAAGTCGACAGGATTTTACAAAATCTGTCTCTAGACTTTTCTACTTTTTCTTTTTCTTAGATTTCTATATATTTTGTTATTATTCTTTTTAGATATTTTCTTTCTTTTCTTATGTACATATAACCGCGCCGTCTCTTGGCGCATGTAATCGGTCGATTCCCTATTCTTTTGTTTCTGGCATACTGTAATTGCGCAAAATGTCATAGTTTCTCACGATCACTCACATGGCACCTAGAGAGAGAACTCACTCCATCACTCTTGTTTCCGATTTCGTTGGCCGCACTCCAATACGTGGAAGTCGCTGTAGCACCGCTTATCAAGCGGAGTAAGAAAGAAATATTAGCTTTCCCACCCCTGTGGAAAACAGTGGAAGACATTTTCCATTCGTACCACGGGTTAAAAATCCAGCGAGACTCAGGATTCTATTCGTAACATTTCTTTTAGATGGAGTATTTCCCTCATCCCCCTTGTCGATCCCCACGTCCCATCAACCAAGCTTTTTCACAGCAAGTGACTTTCGCCTATGATCGCGAATGTTGGTAAATTGAGGCAGAAGGCGGTCGTAGATTAGTAGTGGCCACTTCGATATCCTTTGGCAATTCCTACTGCAACGATTACGGCCTTGAACGTGAAATAACGACCATATGTACGATTCCAGTGTTTGTTGTTATTCCAAATGATTTTTTAACGACATAGTGCCGAGCCCCAGTTACTGACATGCAGCGTTTATTGACGAGAATTGCCTCTCCTGATCTGATATTGACTGGTTTCTGAAATACACTGGACATAGATGTAGAGACAATCAGAAGGAGAGGAATTTGTTTATGATACTAAAGTAAATTTTCACCTCGTCCTTTTTTCTGAATTACATTAAAGTGAGATACTCTGATATGATTAATTCGGAGCAATTGAGTTTCGAGGAACATACCACATGTCACTTTACTACGATCTCATTACAGTTTCGCTCCAAATTAACTATTTGAAATCCACTGCTGAAATTCTAACGCACAACGCGATTACTAGTACAATTATTAAATCCTGGTAATCCAGCTATTCAATTCATTAGCACCAGTTATTTTTCGAGTATTTTCCCTGCCAAGTGTTTATTCACATGTTAATAAAATTTATGAAGATGGTTAGATAGTAGCTCTTCACTTTCCCATGTACTTTGTATCTTCCTGCAGCACGGCTTCATCACTATTCGCTCCATTCGTTTTTGTTAACCAAGAACTCGAAATATAAGAAAATTTGAATTAAAAGTTTTCTCTGAAATTAACGATTCGAGAGGTCGTTTATTGTCCAAATATTGCTCATGCTTGTCTGTTTTTAGATCTGCCGGTTTTCGCTTCCTTGTCTATGAATCTGAGAAAATGGAATGAAAGCTACTAGTTCCAATTTGCTTGAAGCTACGAAATTAAACAAGGTGCAGCCTGTGTCTTACTGTTTCAGTGCGACCAATCTGGTTGGCTGGCATTTTGGTATATCAAACGTAGGAAGTGAAAATGAAACACGTATCCCCTTTTATTCTTTTATGTGTTTATTACTCCTTTTAATGCTCTTTTGACAATAATTCTCCCCTTTTTATTCGCTGTAGAAAGTATTGCTCCCAGTCCCGTCTGTATCGCTTCCATCGGTTTGGCCTCCTCTTACACGCAGCCCCCTACTGCATATCAGTCGCCAACTCTGCCGCTTCTGCTTTCTCCGGCGTCTCTACTGCCGCCGTTTTCGTTTCTATTTACTTTAAAACATCAGTGTTTAAAAACATCAATAGTTTTTTTTATCGACGCATCATGTTTTAATTTTGAACATCGATATTTGGTTGTCGATGTGGCATCCCTAGCGAGTAACCCCGTCGGCTTTTGCCCCGAGAAGGTAACTTAATTTCGCTGGATTGGCCTTCACTCTCTTAGTTTGGAAGTCCAAATCGCTTTTCGAAGATTATGGCCAAGCCATGGAAAGAAGCTTATCGCAATTACATTTCATTAAAAATGTTTAAAAGTTCAAATCATCTTTCTTGTTATTAACTCTCCCAATCTACTCCTTATCAACGCATTATAAGTTACTTTTATATTACAGCGGCCGGAGAAGTGGAAATTAGCACGTTGAGCTCGTGTGGTTGCAGGTGGTTTGCATGCTGTTGGTAGATCTTCGTAGCAATTCTTACGAGGTCTGGCCAAAATTTTTTACTTGTAATAATGTCATTATTCTCCGTATTATCCCCCTTTGCGTTTGTTTTTTATTATCTTTCGAAGTTCGATCATTTGAAGCCGACGACACGGGAAGATCGTTAGCAGCCGACCTGCTGTGAGTTAGTAGCGGTTCTCGCCATTTGCGCCACTTGAAGAGTCTGGACTTGCGGTGCACAATCCTGCAGCATTCTCCGCATTTCGCGCTTCGGTTCGAGCTCGCGTGAGCCTGGAAGTGTTAAACTGCCACTTCCGTTCTTTTCGGCGCTTTGTTGCGCTGTTGTACATGGTTCCAGGAACATCACTTGCTCGGTGGTAGTAGAAAATGCGGACGATAAAACCACAACGGTAACACTAGGGAACAAGATTTTTACTCCCAGGAAGGTAGAGTGCACAGCATGTTCAATTGTATATGTATATTGCGAATATCACAATAAAAACGTCATAACACGTCACAATACACCATACCTCTATATCGTATCATACCGTATTTTACTATTAATACAAATCATGCGGAACTGTACCTACTGCACGCGTGAAGTTCGTGACTAGTGTGCGTGTGCCACAATTACACGAATACATACAGTTTTGTGGGTTTTATAAAGTGAAATTCGGCAGCTGATCTATTGCATTGAACGAATTCGATAAAATCGTCATTTCACATCGAAAGTGTGCGAATCAACCCGGAAACTTAGTATGTTACATTTGTGGAACATATACACCCAAACTTCAAAGGAAAAAAATATATATGAAATTACAAAACTTGCTTTTTCTTTATACTTCGGCCGTCGTATTCGTGATCAAGACAAACCATGGGCTTCTAATCAGTGTTGTGTCACCTGTGCAATAAACCTTAGGTTGTGGTTGTGTGAAAAACTCAAATAATTGATATTCACACTACCAATGTTGTGGAGAATACCAACAAATTCATTTTAATGACTGTAAATTATTGCACGAATATTTGTGTATCCCCTTTTTAACTTGTTTTTACCTCACATGAAACATGATCATAAAATTTTGTAGTAATATAACCGGAGTGAAAATAATGAAATTAGTATAGGAATATGTTTATTTCAAATACTAAATGTTAATATCTTTTGAACCTTACGTGATAGAAAAAAATTATAAATATTTTCGAATTAGATAGCTTCCTTTGAAATCACCTACTTTTATTTTGGATGTATGAAACATTTTTTTGTTCCCTAATGTAATTAAAACTATAAATAGGTTTCGCGAATGACCCTGTTTTGCCTGCCAAGTTCTTGGTTCAAAGCGAATTATTCAAGGAAGGTCGTAATTCACTTAACGAACTCATGGGATAGTTTTATCGGTTAATTCTTTTTATTTGATATTAAAGCAATGAAAAATTTACTTAGAAGTACTACACTACCTAAAGTTCTACCTCTACTACCCTTTCCATAAAAATGATAAACACTTACGCAATACGAATGAAATAACCAAACGTTGTAAGTAAATTACGAGCTTTTTAATTCCGATTTCACGGTATGTGGCTACTGCCATTGTGTATCATCTCTGCAATAACGAATGTTTTGAACATAAATGCCTAATTGTTTACAACTCTAAGCTATAATATCATAGAATAGTATGATCTGCTTGGTCTTCTAATTAAAATATATTATCCATTAATTAAGACATTTAAAAACCAGAAATGATATTTCTATTGGCATGCTTGCGGTACGTGTGTTGTTCTGTTGGGCCGCCGTTTTTGTGCTTTGTGCTGAAAAGTCTCAGGTCATCTTGGTAGTAGACAATTTTCGCATACTTCATCCCCCCCTAAAAAAGTCCCAGAAAGTGAGACAATTCCACTCTTTCAATTACTGGCTAAGGAAAATTTAATTAAACAAGAAATGAAGTTTATATCTATTAAAGAATTACTGAAAACTTTATCGCATTCTTACGACTTTCTTATTACTTTTGGCCTGTGTGGCACGGCTGGTGAACGAAATGAAGTCGTACCAGTTTTATTCCACTTGAATACACTTTCCACTTTTCCTCGCCTTGTAAAAAACTCAGGGACAAGTGTAACAATATCTATAGCGCACTCGTAGGTCTGAATAAATATTGGTCCTTCAGAGTACTATTTTAATTATGAAGTTTAAAGGTACTCGAAAAAGTTAGAATAATCGAAAATTCAAATTAACAAATATTAATTTACATTGCTAAATAAAATTAATAAAGCAAAGTTACTGTACACAAAAAGGAGCATCAAGGGAATCATACCTTAAGTATTGGACCGGGGAAGGTGGCTCAGGCTATCAACTGATGTCACTGCATTGCCTATAAACGGGAGGCCCTAGGTTCGAGTTCCAACGGTGGTAGGATTATTGACACTGCCTTGTCAGCTATGTTGAATTCATTCGCAGTCTGGAGGTGAATTCTAGAGGTCGGCTTCTGTGATCTGTAGTTTTTCCCGCGGTTTCTCCCATGAACACCGGGCGAATGCCGGAGCAGTACCCTAAAAAACGGGTCACAGACCACGCGCGATCTTATCTTTTTCTTCCTTGTATCTCACCCCTTACACCAGTTACACTAACACTCCCTACACCACCACACATGCACACTAATTAATGTACGTTGTTAATTTAATGTTGAATGTCGAAGTTTATTATTTAAATCCTTTATTCTACCAACCATGACTTACACATGCCCAGTCTGGGGATGAGCTGCCCCTAGACATCGCCTAAAATTAACAACCATTTAAAATATAATTAAATGCTCCTTTGTTCATTTTTTACATTGAGATTCGCAGAGAATGAAAAGTGCCTTCATTAAACGACTACGAAACAAAAATAGCTCAAAATTTTTATCAAAACCTTCCCTGCCGTGCTTTTCAATTTTCGGTTTAATGCTGCATGCCCACGTATCAAATCCAAGTATCCCAAAGACCCTTAAACCTCCGTAAACTGTCAATTTCAATTAAAATTGAAACAGGCTTCAACGTCGCTTAATTTAACTTATTACAATTTTACGTTCTTCCGAGTAATAATAACCACTACTTATAGCTTTCCATCCAAAAGTCTAGAAAGTATGTACTGTATTAACCTCCTTGAAGGACAAAGTCTGTCGAACGAGAAGAAATACATTTTAAATAAGCCATAATAACTTGTGTAAAATAACAGGAGGTGCGGCGCGAGTGAGTCCATAAGCACGGATCGCCTGCATTGATGCGGACTGCACGGACTACATTGATCCATTAGTTTTCAAATTCACCAAAGATGTTCGGAAATTGTTAAAGAGCGACTCGTAATCGAAACATGTCGCTGGGTCCGAGTGGTTTTGAAGCTTGCTCCCATTCCGAGTGGCTCTCCCGCAGCCTGCACCCGCAACACGTCCATTTCCAGAAAGCCTCTCTAAATAGGCTTCGCAAAGGTCAAGGTGGCTCCTTTTCGTGCTCGCTCTCCTCCGCCTGCCCAACCTTCCTCAACGCGCTTCAGCCAGATCTGCGTTTCCTGTCGACTCCGCGAATCCCCGCGCAGCAGCCGTGATCCCTGATCGCACGCCTCGTTAGAAGTAGGGATGCGACATCGGTGTCGATGTTTTCAAACTTTCGATGTTGTATTAACGTCGATGTTTCAAACATACCGATAATCACCACCATCAAATATCGATGTTTTGTGATAGATATTTTTTCTTTTCCGATATTTTGTTTCTGATAAAAAAATCCCATAATCATAATAGTGTAAAAGTTAAAATATGAAATAATAACTGATCGTAACAGTTATTCATGTGTTGGAACCAAAGGAACGCTATTTGCATTACATTCATCGTCGAGATGACCTCCACTCCCCTGTATTCCCTCTTTCATATTCATTTCGCACATTGAGATAGACAACAAATATGCTGTGGGCGTAAGGTCTGCCCCTTTTTATCGTACCGTTATATGGGGAATTGATATACATGATCTTTGTCAAATTACATTTTAATTCGCACAAATTTAATGTTAGAGGTTACTAATCTAGTCTAAAAATCATTGGTTAAAAAAAAAACTTTTAGTCGATATATTTTTAACTTCGATGTTTTCATTTTGAACATCGATGTTTGCTAACATCGATGTTTTCTTATCAATGTCGCATCACTTGTTAGAAGGCGCATTCTGACTGGCCCGGCGCATTCAGACTGCGGGGACTGGCGCGGGCTGGGCGCGCGGGAACAGTGGGTCGTAAAGGGGAGTGCACGGAGACTATTCCATTCATATTCACAATAAAGTCAATTACAAGTTATTATATTTATTTCTAGAGGGCGGCCTGTTATAATCTAAAACATCGCCAAAATTGATCAATAATATGCTCTTTAAGTGTTTTTAGAATACCCTAAATCCAGAGAAAAATGACAAAAAATTTGATCAAAACCACTTCAAATGAATAACTTAAGCAACTTTCTGGCCTAATCAAGTCGTTTTCTTTTTGTTCGAGTGACCTCAGATGACCTACGTTTGATTTAGACTGTTTCTAAACAGGAAATCTGTCTTTAATTATCGTGAAACCGGATGAACCGACAATGGCACAATGATGGGCGTCAGAGGAAACTTAGAGTACTAGTCACAACGGCAGTCATTACAATTTCTGAGTGAAGAAATATAATAGGTTTCTCAAGAATGATGTGGAGAAATTTTGTTGCATCTCGAAAATATTATTTGAATATAGTACCATTAAAATTATATTAAAATCGATGAAAACAGCAAAAAATACTTTAAACATGTAAAAAAGGGCTTATTAGGCGAAGTGTACGAAAAATGCCGAAAAAGCTTATAAAAGTGGGTCATTTCCTTTTGCTATAATACAAAATTAATGTCTAGACTAAAAAGCATTGTACTGAAATGAATAGAAGGAAATTAAATTTAATTAAAATCTTCCCCCTATTTACTACATTATTGACCACTTCACAGGGAGGAAAATGTGCTCCCCCCTCTAGCCTTTCCCCGTCATATCTGAGAGGAATGTGATAATTAAAAATAATAATAGTAATGGAGCAGTATTGGAAAGCGGCAGTGTGATCATGAGAACCCCGAGAAAGCTTGTCGCGAATCCGATTGGTTAATCCCAAATCTCAAAATCTAATGGGATTTAAACCCACGATACCCAGTGGTGCAGAATGAAGGGCATTACCACTACATCTCGTAGCGCCCCAGTTAGTAAATATTGTTTGAATATAAATGGTTGAGGAAGTTAAGCTGCTCCAATTCACTATCTTGTTTCAAAGAGTCCTATGTTCCAATCTCTTCTTGAGCATGGATGTTGGTTACTTGCACTTCGTGTGTGTATTGTCGCGGATTGTTTTGCGTTCTGCTGATCCCCGATCCGAGAAGCCTGCAAGTGGGTTAGTGTCTAGTGCAGAAGTGTCCAACTTGCAAGGCCTCAAGGGCCACAGCTAAAACCTTTAATATGGTTGCGGGCCGTATTTACATTACCCGGGCGATCCACGCGTCACTTCTCACTACTGTTGATCTCGGCAGTTTGCGCGGCTGCTCGGAAATAGAATAGGAGGGTGGTTGGAACCATAATATCAGGACGTACCATGCATAACGCTAGGAAACACGCTGGGATCATTTTAAATTTATGAATTTACTAGAAAAAATATGAAATCTAAACTTAACCCTTTTTTACGTTATATGGTGACAGGGCATAGGCGCTCTAGTTCTCGCCCGACGTGGATCAAAGGGACTTTCAGTTTTCACTAATTACCGTTTACGGGCCACAATAAATGGCTATTTGGACACACCTGATCTAGTGTACGTCCCTAGTGCAGTGTTTAACGGTAACTGTCTTCGGCTTAAAATGCCGTAAAACAGGCTCTGAACAGTACCTGTCTCTTTTTGCTGTGTTTTTCCTTGGACCATGGAAATCTTTTTTTTTAAATTGTGTCGAATTAAATGTGTTAAAATTGTTGTAATACTGTCTGAATAGAATATGTTGGTTTTAATTAACCTACCACAACGGAGTAAACTCTTTTTGCCTACAGTTACTAAACGAAATATTTGGTCCAGTGTCTGTTGGTTTGCCTTTGTCATATTTATTTTTAGAACTTCCATTTCAATTTTCCTATAAATTAAATGATAAAGTTATTATCGGTAATACCTTTTTGCATGGTGCGTGAAATTTGTCCCCGAAGACAGCGCTTAGGCCTATTTGGAATTGTGGCTAGCCCTCAACATGTGTCTTTATTCCTACCAATTTGGGGATTGTTACGTAATAAAAACAATCTATATTTATTTTCTTGACCTTTATTGATAATGGACGACACCACCGGAAGCGAACGAAAGTACGCGTCCCTCAATATTTTTGCATGTATGCGGTATATCAGAGGGGACTTCCCGGTAAACTGTACCGTACCTATTGAATCGCCCTCCTCTTCCCCTAATTATCAGGTGCTGGTGACGCCCGTGCTTATTTATTAACATTGACAATATTTACACTCATTGTAAATCAATCTATTAAACCGAAAATATTATGTAGCAATGCCAAGTTGGTATATTTATTTATCATCCAAAAAATGTGTTGTAAAGCAATCATATTGTAATGCATGTAAAGATCACTGAACTCCAAAATAACTATTGTTAACAATCTTGGACATTCATTAAAGTCCTATTAATAAATGTTAACTTTCTCTCTTCCAAACGTCATTTACAGGTTTTACTGTTGTTTGTAGTAAATTATTTACAAATAAACGTTGATGAAAAGAAAAGTCGAATTCTCTATTTATCTGTTTATTTCCATTCGAGAAATGACCCATTGTGCAATATGGACTGGATGGTTCCTTCAATTCATTAATTTTGATTTATTATAATGAAGTATACATTATCTTTCTGTGATAACATAATTATTTTATAACGATGTTTCGTTGCGGGTAATGTATTTGGTTCTGTCTCATTCACTTCGCGTTTTCTTTGAACAAATAGAATTTCGTGCGCAGAATATGAAGCAGCGTTTCTTATCAGTGCACTGAGAAGTGGGGAAGGTTATCATCAGCTGACTTCAGATTCTTGATGCTTTAATTGTGGGTTATGTTGGGGCATCTACGACGAGTATCGTCATACACCGCCTGTTCAACCGAAGCCTTTTCCGCAATGACTGAAGAACGGGATGTTTCAGCAGCTCCAAAGAAAATGTAAGTGCACGTCAAAATGGAAATTTTGTGAAAATCTATAATTATTAATCGCTTTCCATCATGCTAGGCCAGTCCCATAAAATTATAGATTTGCGAGTTCTGGCGTATACTCTTCCGATGCACTTAGCTATGGGCATCCGTTTTGTAACGGAAATTCAGAAGGGATTGCTGTATTTTGACATGACTCATTTTCTGTAAATGAAGTTCGTATTGTTTACAGCTCGTGAAATAATTCTCTGTTCACGTACTCTAAGCTCCACTCTTTGCAGTTTCATTCATGAAACGGCGTGTTTTATAGCGGTTGTGATCGTTGTTATGCAAAAACCAACAACAGGCTAAAAGGGGTTACAAGATGCAAGATCTTGCCAGACGGTAGACGTAAATTTTATTGACGCTTCGTGGCAAAACAATAGTAGGAATGTTGCGCTAGGGACCTAGATGATAGCATCTTCACTGCAGTCATGCGAACGAATTGCGGTGGGAATGCTAGTTCCGCAGCGGTTGCTCTAACGCATGGAACGAGATCATTGCGTGCGTTTTACTGGAACTAATGCGACCTTGCCCGCCTGTGACATGTCATGTCATGTCATGTCATGTCATGTCCTTTATGACATGTCAAGGAGGATACTGTGGCGTCAACAACGCGACGAAGTAAGGTCTTCTTATCCACTTAAGCCTCTCAAGCACAAACTCTCTTTGAATTGCCTTGAAGCGAAGAATACTAAAACTACGTATCTTAATTGTCAAAGTATATGTCAGGAAATTACTATTGTGGCTCGATTTACAGGTACGTGCAGCATATGTAATTCTCTAAGACCCGTGCAAAGATACAGGAACAATAGATCAAGACAGTTGATTTAAAAAAAAATTGTTGAAATAGTGTTCAGTGTACATACGGCTTATATATATTAATTTTTTTGCGTCGATTATCGCACATTGATTTTCACGTACCAGTATTCGCAAGTTGATACATTTGTGCATTTTACGCAACCATTTTATAAGCAGTTCCCGTATTAATGTACAAGATATTTGTTATTCGAATTAATGTGTGATTCGCTAATAATAATAATAATAATAATAATAATTATTATTATTATTATTATTATTTATTATTATTTATTATTATTATTATTATTATTATTATTATTATTATTATTATTATTATTATTAACGTAAGAATCTCCGAATTTGACAAAACCTCACGCCTTTCATTAACCAGTCTCTTTCATGAAAGCTAACACTTCATAAATGTTTATAGACTGCTATGTACAAATTTTCAGTTAATTGAATTAGAGTTGCCAATGTTATCAAAGATGCCTTTTTATCATTTTTGTTAGATTTAATGATAATTATTATTACAGAGGTCCACAATAGATTTGTCATATTAAGAGTTTTATTAACATTTCTGAAGCCAAATTAATATGAATTGTGTCTTTCTGAGAAAAATCTCTAAAGAAAAAAACTCCTTGAGATAAGGGACTTCACCTGCTGCCTTGTAGGGATTCTCGATATCGAATAATCGTTAATGAAATCGGATTACTTATAGGATTCAAAAGGAAGCCTGCTCTACATATTAGTCGTCGAATTTCCGATACGAAGTTGACGTTTCAAAAACGTGGGAATGGATATCACGTTCTATCGAAGTTCTGAATCACAAGAACTGTTTGAATTTTTATTAATAAATGTAAACTGATTTGAGTTATCTTATTTCCTTCGTGTAATTGCAGAATGTGATACGTTTGTTTCAAACGTATAAAATATTGTTGGCCATATTTTAACGAGCCTTTCCAAAACCTTCCGGGAGAATGTTCCTGAAACGAATGGATAGTCAATATCTATTTTCTATTTAGTGATTTAAAATATTTTTACATCGATTTCAAATTATGATTCAAATGTGTAGATAAGTATAGAAGTTCTTTTTTTGTATTTGCCATTTTTTCTGTAATTACAATTTTCGTTGACGTATTTTACAATGGAACTTAAAATAATGAATTCAGTTTCTTCTTTTTTAAGAATGGGAAATATGCTGGTAACGCGTCCTAGAGAAGAGAGACAAACCTCTCGTAATCGAACCCTTCCGTTCAGCCGGAAGCACTCACGGAAGTCATGATTCACAAAGGAAATGAAAAGAGCTTCCTCGTCTACTGCTGTGTGACTCTCTCTCTCTCATCGCGTGATGGTGGTTTCCGCAGAAAAATGTTAATGTGCCGAATTGATAAACGCGATTTAATATTGATATGATACCAGAGGTAGAAATCGAACCATACATTACCTGCTCAATCGACTGATACTGTAATGGAGAAAATGTGTAATAATAATAATAATAATAATAATAATAATAATAATAATAATAATAATAATAATGATAATAATAATTTCACACTGACCGTTCTTCTGAAAAAATTATTGCCACCGCAGGTTGTAAGGTCTGGACGAAAGTTCATTGTTTCTTGAATTAAATGCTTTCTCTTCTCAGATTCGTTCCACATCAGTTTTAAGATTAAAGCTAGTAGAAAGATCTTCTAATAATTAATTTGACCTAGTTAAAACCATGCTATACTATTTGGAAGTAATCAATGTTCAGTTAAGAATTCATAGATGTGTCGAATTAAGACATTTTGGGGTAGTGCTGGATCAGAGAACTCGATCAACCAAAGACGTGAAGAAGGAGTAGCTAAAACATTTCCCTCAAACAAATATATTTTTATTATGAGTTAAATTAAAATTTTTGATTCTTGAAAAAATAAACCGTAGACACATTGCGTTTCTGTGAATTTACTTAGTGAAATCCTACCATGTAATATGAATGGAAGCCTTATAATCACTGGAACTAGAGGGCCTATACGTTTTCACCCGGTTCTACCTCGGTGTATTCATGGTGTGATTTGGGAACGCTATTAACTGCAAGCAAGACTGTAGTAAGAGTTAACTGTTTTCCATGTACAGCAATTGCACGATTCAGTACTCTCATACACGCTTATCGGCACGATAGGATCATAAGAAACCCCTCAGCATTGGGTAATATTATATTGTCTGCTTAATGGATAACTTTATTTCTGTGGAAATTCACTGTTTTATAGAATACAATATTCGTCACATTTTTAGTTCGAAAATAGGTACAATGATAACATGAGTTGTTGAGTTGTAGTATTGTATGAGTTGTTTCGGAAGTTGAGTAATTGCTTCGCGGATTGCGTATCAGCGCTTTGTTTATGCATTCTATTCGAAATCTATAATGTAATCTTTCGTGATGTTATGCGATTTGTGGTTTTTTACTGTGATGTGTCAACTGATCTGTACGCAGCAGAACACAATCGCTAGCAATGTATTAAACCTAACAAGTCACCCGTAATCAAATCAGAAGGAATACTTCATATCCATGCCTTGTTACAGAATACCATCAGTGGGCAAAATGCCTGAATTTTGTACCCAACGATGGAGCAGTCTTCACCTTTCCAAACAAACAAATCTAGTCTGGTCGGTTATGTTTTTTATACAAGCAAAATCGGATGGAAATTATACCTTGTGAAACAACCTTTATCTATCACGTGGGTCTGAACCGCAGTTATTTGGGGACGTGAACACCCTCATGTTCCTCTGCCGATTCGGAAAATTGGTGCTCGCCCACATTTACTCCGGCATTTAAAAGTCGCGTGCAAACATTTGCATGGAATTTATCTGGCGGCCGGCCTTCGAAATTGTCAGCGTGCGTGGGTGCGGCCGCAGCCGCAGCTGTGGAAAACGCGATGCATCGTGCAGTCCGCGAGGTCCCCACTGCACCACGCCACCCCCGCGCGCCTCCGTCGCCGCTGGAGATAGGAATCGATCATGTGTGGCCGTGAAACGACGTGACGGGCAAGGGCGGCTGCGGAAGTTATTTATGAGTGGGGCATTTAAAACAATTCAAAGGAACCATTATTTTAGTTCAATGCATTTATGATATGAATAAATTAATTCGTATATTACATTCAATTAGTATAATTTAATGGGTAAGCAGTTGAAAATAAGATATTTAAAGGTTTTTATGCGAATTAATTTCTGTTATTTTCTGGGGGCATTTAACGTGTTATATTGTTAAAATATAAACTTATTAATAGTATTTAAATAAATTTTACAAATATATTTGAAGTTCGTTAATAATATTTTCAAACTATTTGTGTATTCGGTACATTTTCAATGAAGAGAACCCTACCCTCTCGGGACCCACCATTGCCTGACGGTTACTGACATTTGTGACATTTGTAATTCTTGGGAATTATTAATCAAGGATTGCGCAGGCATCAACCTAATATATTACAATATAAATTTTAATAAAAATATAACAGCCATATACGTGTTTCAGGACTAGTTCATCCCTTCTTCGGCGGCTCTACAATGATGAAAATGAACGAACAAATATAATAAACATTTGAATAAACAAAGAAACACAAATTAACACTAAAATTATTTATATAAATATAATACATACCCTAGGAAGGTCTTGGAAATGCATTTGAGAATAAAATCATATGGTTTCTATGTTATAAAGTACGAATATTTCGATAAAGTAATATTCTGTCGAATGAAATACAAAGCCGACCTTTGTGACCTTGCTTACTCGAAGGAGTGTGTATGTAGCCGACGGCTGCAGATTGGAGTCCGGCGAAAGGAATGTGAGTTTTCACTATGCAGTTGTGGTTTGGTTGTTTGGTCGACTGCTCAGACGTATTACGAAACACTCCTGTAGCTTCGCCCTGTATCATCCATTATTCGTCTTTCAACAAACTACCATTGCCGTCAATTTTCAAGAGGAGGCAGATCATTAAAACGTAAGGCCCTTCTACACTCAGAAACAAGTTTTCGTTTTCAAATATAGTACAAGAATCATATGCTGAAACATTTTTAGGGTTGTAAGACGAGTGATCATTAGGAACCCGGCCGGGAATCGAACCCAGGGTTGCTCCGAGGAAAATGAACACGCTAAACAACGAGCCACCGAAGGCCGTTCATTAAGGTACAAGTAAAATATAAATGATATTTACGTATTAATTCAACAATGAATTTCCTACGTTCTGTTGTCAGACGAAAGTAAATTCTCGTTATTCTCGGGAAGTAAAAAACTTCCCTTTACATCCAACAATTATTCAATTGAGGAAAATACAGACGTTCTACATGCGTCACTTCAGTTTTTTAGGAAAACGCAAATTTTTCACAACAATTAATTTTAATTCATAATTTTACCGTTGCTTAGAGTGTTCATCGATGTATCTTATTATATTTGGGGTAACCAATGTCATTAAGAAGTTTTGTAAATGTTTATTTTTTGACTGTTTTGGCAGTTAAAACGTTATTTTATTATAAACACAGCTACAGGATCAAATTAATCCCCCGCCCCCAGGAATAACAATGTTAGATGCATGCCTCCATATACCTGAATGTGTAAACCAGTTATAAAAACATGTACGATTTTTGGGCGATTTGTCGTTCGTTGGATGCATGTTTCGAAACGCCGATGTTCGGTCGGCGATGCACCTCTTGCACGTCCGCCCATGCGCGTGCTTGGCCGGTGCTTCGCTTGGGCGTGACCGTCGCTGCCGCAGTCGCCGGCGCCGCCGCCAGCCCGGAAGGGCGCCGGCGGTGCGCTATCGCGATGGCGCGTGGGCGGCGCCGCCCCGCTGACCGAGTGGCGCTCGCGTGTCGACCTCGAGCGCCCGCTGCCCGCCGCGCACCTCTGGCAACCGCCCCGCCCCGCCCCGTCCCCCCCCGCCCCGCCCCGCAGAGGCCTGCCCCCGCCGCCCGAGAGGTGTGCCACTCGCGCCCGGGCCCCTTCGGCGGGGCACGCTGCGCCGCCCGCCGTTTCGTTGGACTTTTTGCGCCTCCGGTATCCACACTCGTCCGCTTCTCGTCGTCGCCGATACCAGAGTATGCATTTTTAAGGGTTCCCTTAAGTTCCATTCCGTCAATTCCATTGTTGGATAGAATAATTTAGAATCAATGGTTCAACCACATGTTCCATTTTTTAAACTATGAATGCCCGTAGTTCTTGACGCCTCTCGCCCAATCGTCTTCCATTATCGATACCGCTCCACCGTCTCATTTCCTTCATCGTAACCCATGCCGCTGTCCCCAGCCCCAGCACCCATGCCGCCCCGTCACCACGCTGCTCCTCTCCCGCCCCCGCCACCCACGCCGCCCCATCTCGACCGTCAGTGCCCGTTTTAGCGCTCAGGTATTAGTAGCAGTTCTAGCATCTCCGTACCCCGTAGTGATGCCACATCAACAACTAAATATTGATATTTTCAAGCATCAATTTTCAAAATTAAAACATCGATATTAATGATACATTGAACAGACAACATCGATGATGTCAGTGATTTAAAGGTGGTTTATTGGCCTCAAACATTAAATTCAATAATGTAATTTGACAGTGGCCCAGTTTATTAATTTATAATTCAATTTTAGATGAAAACGAAACTAAAAGCACGTAAACTGTCAGTGATACCGTCAATTATTATTTCATTTTATAGCATTAGCGAAATTATGATTTTAGGAAATTTTCATTCACAAATTTGAACACATCGGATTTAATATATCAATGTTTCTATAAAAACATCGACGTTTTTTAAAACATCAATATCGATGTCGCGACCCTTCTCATTCGCGCTTTTTTCGCCCTCCTCGCCGCCCTGGATTTCCTTCCTGCATTCAACGCCCACATATTCGCTGACAAGCCTCCCTCGGCGACTTCGCAGCCCTTGTCGCCATTGCCGTTCTCAGTCTCGGGTGTTAACGCCGATGTCGCTGCCCACGCTTTTTTCACCGCCCTCGCTGCCCTCGTCTCCCAGTCTGTGAACAACGCTAGCGGCAAAACCGTTCAGCCGGTTTTCTCCAAAATCGATATTCCCCGATCGATCTAGCTGATGTCGTGTCGCCTTGAATTTGAAACCGATTTTTCAATTTGCGGGAACTGTACATGAACCGCTTGAGTCATTTTCCAAATTTTCAAAGTAATGCCCCTATCGTTTTTTAATTAAATTGTTATATTGTTGATGGATAGTGTGAAGAACGTATAAGAGGATAATGCGAAATCCTCATATTTCGAAATTTGCAAAAATTATTACAAAAAACTTTCTTCTTCCGTCTTCCTACGTATACTTACAACTGCAATTATGAAGATAGAGATTTCTTCCCTTAATGAAATCTGTTCCTTAAAGATAGATTTTGAAATAAGATCACGTATACTTTTGCGAAAATTTGAGTTATTTTTGCGTAATTTTGCATGCAAATACGGGCGAGAAAGTACGTGCTGTTTTAGCACCACTAGTTTCTTATGCGGCTCTGCAATAACCGTCAATACCGCTTGCCTTTTCGTCGGCGACCTCTGCCTGCATTGACTGCACCTGCTCTTCCTCGTGGCATCCCTCCACCTCCCTTACCGCCCCTTCTCTTGCTGCACTTCCCGGTTCAGTAGCTGCGTCTCTCCCGCACTACCTCCCTCCCCCGCTCCCCCCGCCTCCTCCCACGCAACCCCTGCTCGGGGACGTCGCGCGTTATCGATGACTTTGATGTCCTTAAGTACGGCTCACGGTCAAAGAGAAGCGTTCATCAATTTTTTTGTGCACATGCTCTTTGTTCTGGAAGCTTCTTGCAATTCGTTAACAATTCCTGTATTTATTAACAAAAGGAGCACTCTGTATATATAGACGGCGCATCCTATGTGTACTGTCACGAAAGGAGTAATTTTTAAAGCTCGTAGCCATATTGACTCTACATGCTTTGTTATACGATGACAAAAATTGTTTGTCGTGTTATGAATAGTGCTTGTTCGTATTCACTTAATTGTATTGCCTTTGCTATTTAGGCCTGCTGGACATCTCCGAGATCGCGTAATCGTAACCTCGGTCTCTTTTTATCGCGCCTTTTACATTGAAGAGCGGTTTTGGTGGATAATTATCGTTCATTATTTCGCTTTTTTAAACTTTCCTGAACTAAGATAATGTTAGGTTCTCTTCTAATATGATTATCAGAGCCCCACATAGATTTCATTGGCCCTGAGCCTATCTTTTGTGACCCCTTCCCCCCCACCCGCAATTCCACTGCCCTCCTCTCTATGATTTATTTCAAATTATCAAAAGAGTATTGATTTGATGTGAGCTGAATAAAGAATTTAAAAAGTACAGAATAAATAAATGGAGAAAGAACTTATTCTATTGGATTCCTCCCCTCCTTATGAACGGTCCATTGATTTTTCCTGAGTTGATCCCAATAGCCGCTACACTTTACGGCCTCTAAGAACTTCATTTTACCCTCTCGAATGTGGCTATTAAGTTTTGTTTTCTAATTGTCCATCATTCACATACATGCAGGATAACTACCATTGCAATTGCCTTCAAAAACTGTTCTCTCTTCTCTCGTACACGTTTTCTTGGAGTAAGGCAGTCTCCTCCCTGTTCTTCGGCATATATTCTCGTAGTCATTTCGTCGAAATGCAGTGGTTCTTCAATGAAGTTTGGAGCACGGATGCTGAATGTAAGTGGCATATGACGTCGTTTTTGACAATCGATTTAATTACATTTGATTATTAGTGATAAATCGATAATATAGAGGGTCGTACTTCATCTCTTATGGAGCCCCTTTGAAACTGCTCGAATGAGATTATGTTTATTTGTGGCGAAGTAATGTTATAACCAGTGCAGATATTGATTGCCTCACGTGTTAAACAGTTTCTAAAAGCTCTACAATATTTCTGTTTGAATATTTCTATGATACCAGAGTTATTCTAATGAAATCTCTCTCACCAAAATGATGTACTGAAAGATATGGTTCTATTTTGTCAGCTGACTCACGTGAACAAACTGATATTCTGAGAGTATGTATACACGAAACAGCTCACTCCTTCGTTCCCAACCCCAAATTAAATACTTGTGTCCGGTTGAAAATAGTACTTACCCATAGATTTTGCTATTCGTCAATAAAGAGAACTGTTTCCTTCCGAATCGACGAAGAAATATCGTTTATGTATAGTAGGAAGGGAATAGTCTATTTTTTTCGGTATGTCCTTGTCATATAGTATATTGTATTTAATAACGCAGGCATTATGTCTCGGGTCCAAAATGACTACGTTCTATCTGACAGTTTTGGCCAAAATTGTATTTGACATGTTCAAATTCTTTCGTATAACCTAGATGATTATATATCATATGAGTTTCCATATCAGAGTTCATGAAAAAAATCACTATTTTTTGTACTTATTTAAGGTTGTTTTTCAACTACTAAAGTCATATAGCGACCACTGTAAGTAACGTTGGGGTAAACGTCACACACAGTTTTTAACTGTTTTTGATGTAAAATAAAAATAACGGTAACGGTCTCACTCAAACATCGATGCCTCGGGTGGGATTCGAATCCACGACCCTCCAAACACGAGATAACTACTACTCTTCAGCCTTAGCGACCTCGGCGGAAATGACTTTGTTCCATTTTTTCTTTACATACCTTAATTTGATGGCTCCAAACTTTCAAAATTTGCTCTAAATCAGAAATAATCTTGTCAATCTGACATGGCGGTATGGGTTGCCCAAATGAAACTGGGTCATCTGCCGTTTTCCACGGACAGCGGACAATCTTACCTTCCTTTCCTTTCAACCCATACTTTCACCCTTTCACGAACATGCAGTACAGCACCACACATGTGAGACCAATCGGGAGCATAGAGCGTGTCCCAGCTGGGGAGGTGGCCCATTGGTGGGAGATAGCTGAATGGGGAAAATCCCTCAAGCCGACATGTAGATCGGCGCCGAATATCGCCATCCAGCGAGGAAAAGAAATCGTCTCCTCCCCTGATAAAAACATGCACTATACTTACGAAAGTAATGGCCGTAATAGTTGAATCGCCCGGAAACACGAAATAGTCAACCAGCTCAGCCGTCACCCTCACTCCCCTCTCCTACTCCGGTCGTGCGCTACGTCAGCCACACTGCCCCGCCCACGTCTTAATCAACCCAGGACACGCCTCCGTCGCCACCCACACCGCCCGTGCCGCACTGCACCGGCCGCGCCCCCGCCCCCGCCTCTGACCGTCGCTCCACTGCCCTGCTGCCGGGCGGCTGACCTTCAGCGAAATGGGGTCAACTGCAGTATTTTGCAGCGCGCACCGCACGTTGGCGCGCTGCGCCGCACGGGGAAGACTGTAAAGTTCCCGTTGGGTGTCAACAGGTCAAGTGCTGCGCATGGAATGCCCGTATTTCTCACCTGGCCATTCGATAATGTCGGCGCTAGACTGGCGTAGCGCAGATTCGGACCGGAAAAAAATGCTCGGTGTGAAACAATCTGCACGTATTTTAACCACTCATGTATGTCACTTCAGATAAATAAGTTTGCTTGTCAGCTATTATGTATTTGAAGCGATTTTAAAGATACATGGAGTGACCTGAAAATATTAGAACAATTACCATTTTATGTGGTTAATTTCGCGAATGTGTGCAAGTGTTCGAAAACATTGATTCGTTTCTCTGAATACTGTGACAATTGTTTGATAATTCAAAATTAGAATTTTGCTTCAGCATTATTTCTCCTGTTGTTAGTTTGTTTCCTCGGTTGCGTACTAAGCATTTGGGTATTATAGCTCCAAAACGAAACTGATGCTCTTTCCGGAATATGATGTTAAATTCTACCCCTTCTCAGATTAAAATTTTTAATGGTGAATTGTATGTGATTGAGTCATTTACATGAATAAAACCTATTTAGCAAATGCAAAAGATAACGGTATAAATCAATAAGTATGCGCGCGTTCATTCTAATCGTCGGTTGGTTGGCTGTACAGCTTTGTGCACTTACCACCCTTTAGATGACATCGTTCTCTTTGCTAATGGTAGGTTTAGGGGTTATTACCCAATGTACGCTTGAGTTGTTGCGACATAAACTTGGCTGAAAACCTTATACTGAAATACTTTCAGCTCGACGTGAGAATGTTTTCCCTTGGCAGCGTGTTTTAATAGTGGATTGATCCACTCACAAGCAGCCAAATAAGCATGCAGGACGAGAAAAGTGCATGATGTCCAACTTCATTCACCCGTGATCCCAATATTGACCTCATCCGTGCCCTGATTCTCAATAATCGATGAGTAAATATTAATGGCACGTCTAATTACCATCTGTTAGGTCCACTGAAAGATACTTTAAGAGACCGACGATTTGATACAAAAAACATTGAAAAGCATGGAGTCTTAAAAATAGTTTCATTGTAAATTTTGTACTGTTGTAAACAATTAAAACCAATAATTACAGATTCTTAATCACTTACCGTCGTATTTTATTATCCATTCGCACATTTCTAGAATTATGGTGTACTAATTCCTTCGTGACCTTTCTTTGTACAGAATAATGTTGACCAAACGCACGCGCATAGTGCAGTAAAATTTGCCCTGCCCATTTGCATGGCATATACTTGATGTTAAACGAGAAAAATACAGTTGAGTAACAAAATAAAGATACCTCGCGGTCCCAGGCATGATTTAAAGGCCAATTGACTTAGCTAAAAGGAATGACACGGTAACCCACAGCCAGATTTGGATGTGTGTCTTTCATGGTCGGATGACTCCATCTTGGTGGGCGGTGGACTCTCTGCAAATAAAAGTTGATGGTCAGTGCGACGTGCGTCGACAAGTGCTTAGCGTCTTTACTCTTCCCCACCCACTTTCGCCCACACGCAACCTTCACTAGCACACACGTCTTGCATCATCTGTCGCCCACTCCAATTGGCTTCCGCTCACTTAAACAACAGCTGCACAATTGTATGCAGTAGGAAAATGCCAAGAACGAAAACAGTGATGTGTTCACTTAAGATTAGAGGTTAGATGTAAACTGAAGTTGTGTTATGTTGTAACTACATTCTCTATGAAATGCAAAGTTGAACCCGAACCTATTCACAATTAGTTAGTTAGCAGTAAATTAGATCGAAACAAATGATATTACACCACCTACATATTTAAGACTCTTATCATCGGGCCTGCCGTATGATTAATTTAACTTCAGGCAAATACTGTTATTGCCTCTTGATCGACGTACTCTTCTTTTCTGGGAGATGTTTTAACGAGATTGTGAAGTGAGTCTCTAATCAAAGGAGAGATCAACATTTGGGAAGTTGTGCAGTTTCCTGCTTTTTCGGAGTAATCCTGTTGAGATGGCCATGCACACGTACTATCTCACCAAAGTTTGTATTTCATTTTGGGGGATTGGGAACCTACTCACTTGTTGGGCCCCTTCTACTTGCTTTATTAATCTTCGTTACAGCGCCTTCCCATCTACCGTTGGTCTTTGGTCTGCTCCGTTCCGTTTGTCCCTTTAGCCAGAGATATCTAGCGGTCTAGCTTGTGCATTGCTGTTTCGATCCGTGCCATCCCATCCAACGTGATCTTTTATTTATTACTCTTTATTTCCTTGGCGTGAAGTGGATATGTATTGAGTTATCGCGCCCATTCAAAGGCTTCCTTGATCTGTCCCGTCCTACACACGCATTTTGTATTGACGACTGAAGTCCTTATGTTACGTGTTTTCGGATTTTCTAACCCTCCCATCCACGAAATCGGAAATCTCTCCCCGTCCTTTCCTGTTTCTCCTTTTTCTTGTTCCTTCGAAGTTACCTGTAGAGTATAACAGCATATCTGCCTTAAGTGTCTCTGACATTGTTGTCCCCGCTACCACACCATCACTGTCGCGTTCGCACCTTTCCTCTTCCACGAAATATTTTCATATGTCTATACCTTCGGTCGTTTCTTTTTGTTCAGTTCATTCTTCTTTATTCAGACTTTCCAGCATAGTTCCCATAACGTTCAATGACATTGTTACCCACACTGTCCCACCATCACTGACACCCTTCGTGTACCACGGAATCTAACTTCGCGTCCTTTCCTGTTTCTTCTTCTTCTTCTTCTTCTTCTTCTTCTTTTTCTTTCGAGGCCCCTGTCTGATTCTCTACAGCATATCCGCTTTAATTCTCACTGACATTGTTATTTACGTTGCCACATCAACTCCGTCCTTTTCGTCCGTTTCCTGTTCCGTGGAAACCCTTTCCGTCCTCTCTGTTGCTTCTCTTTCTCGTCCCTTTGTGGCCAATTTGACCTGCTCGTTCCATCTCGTATGTCTCGTGCTCCGCGCCCCGTCTCTTGCCCGCGTCGTGCATCTGTCGCGGCTGCCTGCGCCCCACCCCTTCCGCCCGTTTGTGTTCCGGCCCATCTCGCTCCGCGCGCGCTGACGCCGCCGCCGCCGACTGCCACGCCTCCGCGAAGGCGATTCCCTGGGCGAGCACGCGAGACGTCGCGCCGCGCTGATTTGTTTACTTATTTATATACTTAACATCAATTTAATTTTATTTATATTTAATTATTTAATTATATATAATTAAAATAAATATTTACTTATATTTAACGTTTATTTATATACTTAACGTCGACGTACTGTGGAGAGAAGGGCAAACTGTCCACATTTTCTTGAGCTCTGAGATTCTTACCATAACTCAAATGCATATGAAGTTGAATTATGAATACAGGTAGCTACGGTGGTTTTCGGTAAGAATTGATTAGGAAATATTTGCACCTGTGCAAATGAAAACGATTTGCCAAAGGCAAATCAACTACTGATTTGGGTTATTATCCTTCATATGCCCCTATGTGAAGGAAGCGACTTAATTCCACGAGAACAGGGAGAATTGATTATTTGAAAAGCTATATCCCTCACTGTGCAGGGACAGTGGGACTGCCTTCTAGACTCCTCGCAGGAGTCCAATGCTTTTGAATTGCTTGGATGTAGGGGACCACTACGCAACGACATACTGCAGTATCTTCCACTGTAATCGGCCACGTAGTGCCAGCGCCCTGGCATGCTGTCACATAGGTTTGTGTTGCATAACAACGCCCGCACTTACATTGCCCAAGTGTGGAGTGATCTGCTTTGGCGTGTCCGCTGACGGACTTATTTCAATAGGGGTAACCATAAACGTATGACTCGCTGCTACACTTGCTTCAACATAAAAGTCCCTATAGAGGATATGTCACCCATTTATTACTCTTACTTCCTTTATATTCATTTGTTCGAACCAATAAATCATTACAAAAATGACATCTCTCACTTTCATTTGGGAAAGATTTATATTTCATTCTTGCTCCCTCACGTATTGTTATAATCCTCACACCAGCTAAGCGGTCTTAACTTCCAGGCAATATTATTTACAACCCATCAGTGCTGTCACAGTCACCACGACCACCGTGACTTATACTACCGTCATTATATATTATTACCTCCGGTGTCTGTTTCATCACCATTGAAAACATTTCTGCCAACTTCAGCAATATAGACACCAGAATGACCACCATCACTATAGAATAAAATACACAGACTTCAGTATTGCTACTGCGATTGGCAGTAGCTTCAGAACCATCAACGTCATGGAGAATAGCACCAGTGCGATTTCCGTAAATATCCACTCTCAGTCTCACCCTCGCAATTGCTTCTCTGGTTGGTTGATAGTTAGTGATTCCGAGGTCATGAGTCCCGTGAGTGTGGTACATGTTTTCCTGGAGGGGGAGGCTGTGGTGGTGATCTTCCCCCGCTGGTGGGTGAGATCCGGCGCCGTCTTACTGTTGGCTAGCGGGGTTTCCCCAACTAGGTATCTTTCACCAGCGGAGCACCGTCCCAGCCGGGCAAGTTCTAAACTCCCGCCCGGTCTCCCGGCATGTGTTTGCACGTTAGTGTAAGTGTATGTGAGGGGTGAGGATAGGACAACGAAGAGGTAGGAAAGATCGCGCGCGGTCTGTGGCCCGTTTGTTCGGGAAGTGTTCCGGTATTCGCCTGGTGTTGATCGGAGAAACCACGGGAAACTACTGAACAGAGCAGCCGGCCTCTAGAATTCTCCTCCAGACAGCGACAGAATTCCATCTAGCTGACAAGCTAAAAAATCTTGCCACTGTCGGGACTCGGTCGTAGGACCTCCAAATCAGAGGCACTGCAGTAACATCAGTTGACGCACTGAGCCACCTCTCGCGTTCAATGGCTTCGCGTTCACCTTCACCACCACCCTGGACTATCTACACCACAGCCTCCTTCGCTGCCTGGTCTCTGCCACTGCCGCCGCCGCCGGTTGACTGCGGCCGAGATTGATGCCGCGCGCCGGCCGCGTTTGGCTGCGAGCCACGCGGGACGCCCGCGGAGGCGGCGGCAGGCGCAGAGGCTCGCGACCGCCGTGACCGCGCGCCGGCGGAGGCGGTAGAGGTGGCGATGGCGATGGCGATGGCGAAGGCGATGACGATGGTGGAGGCGGCGGCGGATGACGGCGACGGAGTGGTGGCGCCAGCATCGGTGGCGGAGCTGCCGGCAGACCGGCGGTCGGCCAGATCGGTGAAGCGGAGCGGGGCGGAAGCGGGAGGGGTGGAGCGGGGCGCGTTGGAACGGGTTGGAGCTGAGTGAGGTGCGACTGGAATGAGGAGTAGGGCGATCTCTGGCGAGGCGGAGCGGATCTACACTGGGTAATGCATAGTGGAACAGGGTAATGCATAGTGGAGCAGGGTAATGCATAGTGGAGCAGGGTAAAGCTGAGTGAGGTAAAGCAGGCCGCGATAAAGCTGGCCAGGGTAAAGCTGGTGGTTAAACTAGCTGGGGTAATATGGGGGTGGTGAAGGTGGCAGGGGTAAAACTGAGTGTGGTAAAGCTGCCTGGGGTAAAACTGGGTGGGGTAAATGTGGCTGGAGTATAGTCGGGTGGCCTAGAGTCGAGTGGGGTAACGCTGAGTGTAGTAATGGTATGTGGGGTGGAGGTGGGTATGGCAAAGTTGCGTGGGGAAATACTGTGCAGGGTGTGGTGCGGCGTGCAGCATTGCCAAAAGATGCTCTGTTCCTTTCTTCGCCTGGGCCGGCGGCGCGCGCGAGGGAGACGGCTGAAAAGGGCGGCGCAGGGAGCGCGATGGTGAATATGGTCAGCGCTGTACCACTTCCAAATGCAAAGAACCTCTTTATGGACTTTATACTTACATACCTAAGATTGGCTTCCTGCAATTTAATATTTTCGTTCGTACTCAATGTGATGATAATAATAATAATAATAATAATAATAATTAATAATAATAATAATAATAATAATAATAATAATAATAATAATAATAATAATAATAATAATAATCTATCATCCTTGACATGCTGTCCTCCAGAAGTTGAGATGTTTGACATCTTGTTTGTGTCCATTCCGAAATACACATTTGTATCTTCCATACTACTAGTACTACTACTTCTATATTAACATTTATGTAACTCCTGTGTTTATTCATCAAGGAGAAGAGAAATGTAATGAATGGTAGCGAGACTTGTAAAGCCGGGATAATCAAGCATAATTTCTGGCTCCCTTCTTATGAATTTATTCATTAGCTCTTAATTACTGAGTGCTTGGGAACGATGCCATAGCAAATTGTTTGATAACTTGAAAATTACGATGTATACGATCTTGCAAATCATACTTTGGAGGGAATTTTTTTGCAAATTGTGCTGACAAAATACTGTGTTAATGTGTATGTAGCACACTTATTATTCTCCCAATCACGTGCGTTATTCATGAGGAGGTAGAATATGAGATCGGTTTCGCCATTATGAGCAATTATCACAGCCCGTCGTTAGAAGTGAGCGGTTGAGTTTTCAAAATAATTTGATGGGAATTACATTTGAGGATAAATAGATAGATAGATGTAAAGTCAGGTGTTCTGATTCCTCTGCTTTAGAGTGTTTTCCATTATTTTAGGAAAAAATGCTCTTTTAAGAAAATTACACATTATTTTTAATAACTTTATTTGTGTGGTGAGGATCCATTCGTTGCCGCTCAACCTCTTTTCACTAAATATAATTAACAACATTTGAGATGAGTGGCAATCGATAAATAACTAAAGTTTCTCCTGTCGCTGCATATATTTATTAGTATGATAATGAGCGCCTAATGGCCAAGCCTTGTGTCCATACCTGAAAATGAATGATTGGTTTTTTGAAACATGTGTGTTCATTAAAATATAGTAGGAATGATATAGCAACGGTAGAATAAAGTGGGGAAGCAGGGGATACTCGAGAAAACCAGAAGCGCAGCACTCTACACCACGAATTGCGCATCGATCGGCCGGCCGAGCGGAGTACAAACCCCACATTCCCACTGTCTCTGCTGCGATTGTGACCTGGAGATCCTAAGGTTCGATTCTGACCGTGTATTTTGGTGCCGCTATTGCGCTAGGTCGAATTCAATCCCAGAGTGGAGGAGAATTCTCGTGGTCGGCTATTCTGATCGCTAGTTTTTCATTGTTTATCCTATGAATACCAAACCCAAACCGGAGCAACCTTAAGACACGGAAGACGGATCGCGTGCGATCATTTTTTCCCTTATTTACTCTTACGATTACATGCTATACTCTACAACTCATGTCTGGAACTTAGAGTTTACCAACAGGGTGGTGCCTTGCTGGGGGAGATACATAGAGAGGAAATACCACAAACGTATATGTTGGTCGAAGCAGGATCTCACCATCCAGCGTGGGAGGAGCATCACTACTCCAAACATTAAAAAATTCCGCCTTATGAAACATAAAAACGTTCATTACTGCAACAAGACCAATCACGTAGCAGTTGACGCGGTCAGAAACATCAGTTACTCAACCGCGTAGATCGATCGGTATTTGTACCGAGATCCCAGCGGTGGAAGGCGAGTAGTCTGACCGTTACATCAGGTGCCGCCCGAAATATAAAGTGCACCTCTCGATGGAGCCCAAGCGTTGCAACTTACGTGTGTTATGCAGCGTCACCTCCCTTCGACCTTTTCCGCGCTCCGCTGGTCGCCTCCGCTGCCGCCGCCGGCGGTGACAGGCTGACAGGTGTCGGCACGCGGGGACGACGTCCGGGCGCCGCGACGCCCGCAAATACGCCGGCCGGGGGCGGCGCCGGCGGTGGTTGCGTAGGCATGGGGCCAGCACCCACGCAGCCGACGAACCGGCCGGCGCCGCCTCGACGTGCCACTGGACCAGTGGAGTGGTGACCTGTGGTAAAGTGGACCATCCTCCTTCCGCCTGAGGATACGAACCTACCAATCGAATCCGATTAACTCCCTTGCGGGTCCATGTGGAATCTGTTCCCACAACCGGTTCGCCGGAAGTTTTCTTGACGTTCTGCCCCCTCGCTCTAGCTACCCTCGCCCTTTCCTCTTTCCTTTTCTACAATTTCTCAATTAACAGCCTTATCAATATCATTACCCTTCATCCATCAATTAAAACTAGTCATCTCATGTATGTTTGCAAATGCAAGGTAGTACTGTAAATGACAACAAATAGTGACTACGAGAGCAGTGGTGGAGCGACGTCTGCTCCTGTGAACAGGCCTCTTTTCTTCCGCTTCTGAATACGCAGGTACAAAGCCCAATTGATCCATGTGGATCTTGAGATGGACAAAGCGCATTCGTGGTATGTATTTTTTTGGGGTGGTTAGTGTCAATGGAGTTTTCCAAGTACTTCTCGAGGTATAGGGGGGCTCGCCATACTTATTATTTGTTTTAACAGTTATTGACTGGCGCACATGCGAAATTGAATAGTTTTAGAAATAAGTAATTTACAATTCCTTGTAAACTTCCTACATGCATTCTACGTCAAAGTAGAATGCCATACGTCGAGAAATTGTAATTGTAGGGGCAAATTAGGTGGGAATATTGGAAGATGGAGAAGAAAGATTCGGAAGCAGATATAAATAAGTGAAGGAAATACAAAATAGAGCATTATGGGCAATATTTGATTGAAATCTGTGTAAATACAGCTCTACAAAGAATGAGATATAACGAGCCAATTTTAATTTCTGTAAATTGCAATCAGAAAAACGTTTGCTCTACTTTTAACCCGTTTTCATTGTATATGCCCATGCTTAGACTACCCTTGCCATAGAGGAGGTCCTACAGATCAAAATAAATTAAAAATGTATTTTTAAAGGTAACTGCCCAAGTGCTATGGGAACAGTCACAGAATATTTTGTTTGTCATCTTGTTACGAACCGGTTCGTGGAAAGTAGATGCTGGTAAAGCAAATCATCGGCTATGCAAAGAATCGGCCCACCCGTGGGGTAGCGGCCAGACTGGTCGTTTTCACTTCTGGAACCAGGTTCAAAGCCCGATCGATCCAGCTAGAATTTGCGGGTTAGCAGCAAATTATGTCGGGGTTCTCTCGTTCCCCCTTCCTCTTATTTCACAGTCCATCGTCATTCTTATCGTACCTTTATAATCACCCATGAAAATCATTCACCCGCAACCCGATATAGCTATCAGACGTAGGCACTGGTATAATAATAAAGGAAGAATATACACAGCGAAGGAAACACGTAGCCTTTGCCTGAGCGGCGGAGGCGCGGGAGGGCCAGCTCAGTGCTCAGGCTGGCCCAGTGCCGCCGCCTCCGCCGCCACCAGCGCCGCCCGCCAGCTGACACGCCCTTCTTCGCCTTCTTTTTGCGTGAAGCCAGTAATGGTCTGCAGAGCCGCCTCCGGCGTTGGAATGCGTGGATATGTGTTGCTGGTGCGACCCAAATGGCGCACAGTGCGAAATTTTGCTCAGTCAGTGGGTCGAAATTCAGACGTCTTACTCGTACAACTAGTGTAAAATTATTAGTACTATTAAAAAAATAGCTATTTTGTATAGGTACGACACTAGTAGATAGACTATGATTTAACGATATTCAAGACTGATGTACTATAAGAGAAGATGCATATTCATATTTTTTCATTAAACCACACTAATTGTGGAACCACAATTAGTTTCCCCCATAGTTTTGATTACTGATTTAGCGTAGAAATCTGTACGTGAATTTGTGATCGGGTAAAAGTTAATTTTTATGTGCAGAACTGCACGGGACAATCTTTGTATTTTCTCAATGGAGAAAATGCTAAAAGTCCGATGAAGTTACGATGATTTTGCGGGAGGTCTTTGCTAGCTCTTTCTATCGAAGTTTGCATACTGCCAGAAAAAGAAAAAAAAATAACAATATTTGGTTTATGTGAGGGTTTCTGAAGTCATTCATATTTAATTCACATCTAAACAGTGCATCTCATTTGTATGTCAGGAAATTTCTAAACTTTATGGATTATTTTTTTATATCTTGCTACAGTGCAAGCGAATTTTCATTTTGTATCGGGAGACTCTTGGTAGTCATTTACAGGTGACAAACGTTTTGAAATCAGGGGAAAATTTAAATTCAGTAAAACAAATTGAAAAATGTCCAGGATAACGCGAGAAGATGAATTGTTCCAGCAAAAATTAAAAAATAAGTGTATGGGTCCGAATTGACACTCAAGTCAAGTGGAAAGGAAGAGAACTAGTCATCATTATTACTAGACTAGAAAGACAATTGAAGGTGAAATGTGAAATTCACATATTCAACGTCAATAGGAATATATACGAGATCTCTGTTAAAGCTTGAAGGTATTATAAAGACTATACCAAATTCAGAGTAATCGTAAGTAATATGATACAGTTATTCACAATTTTGAATGTTCACGTTTAAAAGTGTGAACAATTTCATTATTCACAAACTGTTGAGCTCTTAATCCATCAAAACGTTCTTATCCGCATTTTGCACCCGCTTTAGTGGCCCAGGGCATCAACTGATGTCGTTGCAGTGCCTCTGACCGGCAGTTCCTAGTGTTTGAATCCTGACGGTGGCAGAGTTTCGATGCTAGCTTGGTGAAATTAAGCTAGAGGAGACTGCCAGCGGCCGACTGCTCTGATTAGTAGTTTTCTGTGATTTTCGGCGATCAGCACCAGGCGAATTCCGGAACAGTACCCTTACAAATGTGCCCCGGACCGTGCGCGTTCTGTCCTTCCTTGTCCTATCCTCACACCTTTACACATTGAAGTGCAATTGCACTACACTACCACACATGTCAGAAGACCAGTCGGGAACTTGGTGCTTGTCCCGGCTGGGGCGGTGCCCAGCGGGGCACTCCTACTAGAGAGTAGCCCTACTACTATATACTACTACTACTAGCGAGCACTCCTACTACTATCTCCTGCTAGCGAGTAGGAGATATCTGAGAGAAGCCCTCGCAAGCCCACGGGGAGGTTGGCGCAGAATCTTCAGCGGGGAAAGATCACCGCTACCACCTGTGAGTTTATTATACACTACTCTTCACGGGACCAATGACCTGAGACGCCAGTGACCCAGGAGACCAGTGAGCTAAGAGACCAGTGAGCTAAGAGACCAGTGAGCTAAGAGACCAGTGACCTAAGAGACCAGTGACCTAAGAGACCAGTGAGCTAAGAAGCCAGTGACCTAATAGACCAGGAACCTACCTGGAGTTGTACCCAGAATTCCTAATCAATGCTTCAACGCATTTTGCCCGCTTGGACGCGACGCGGTGGCACTGCGCAGCGGCGGCGGGGGCGGCGGGGGGCGGCGGCGCGCGCAGGCTGGGAGGCAGAGGCAGAGGCGCCGCGCCGGGGCGGCCATTGCCGCCGCGCCGCCTTTTTTGCCTCCGCGCCGCCGCGATTCGCAAAGTGCGGTTGCTGCCCCGCAAATCAATTTGTCAGCATGTCCGCGAAGCTTTACTGCGCTGTGGATCCGACGATGAATGCTCGCGCCCTCTGAAGAGCAGTTGCGTGGCAGTTGTTTATTGGGTCGTGTGATGTGTTACATTGTAAAAGCTGAGAGGATGTGGATTTTGAAGCCCGTATGCTGAGTAACTTCGAAGTTTCGGGCGTATCTAGAAATTGTCGATTCCATTCTTCCGTTCGTTGCTATTCGTTTGAAGTGGTTGATGAATTGCACATACGCGCAGTAGGTTTGACCATATGAGAATGCTAAAGTTAGCGCTTGTTAAAAAGATACATATAAATAAATTTCACTGGTAATGAGTGTGGAAGATTGACTCAAATATTAATGTGTTTGTGACATTCAAAGGATGGAAAACTGACATGAAAAGGATTTCTGGGAAGGATTTTAAAGGTGGATAATTGTGTTAAAGAGTAAATGGGCTTTCCCTCAGGCGAAACTTTTATGTTATTCCTCAGAAGCCCATGTAGACTTTATTCAAGGTGTTCCAGAGAGAAATCGGTATATTTTTCCCAATGCTATTAAATACTTAGATGGCCAAAAATTTGCATGAAGATTTTCTTGCTTCAGTAATTTATTTGACACGGTTGTTTCTAACAGCAAACACTATTTTTTTGATGATTTTGTATTCGATTCTTTCCGGATGTGCATTTTTATTACACACAAATCGAGCTCAGTATCCAACTTTTTTTTGTTTTTATTTGCTCTCTGTGATTTTGAGAACAAACTACTGAAACGCACTCATGGCATCGACATAAACGATTCTCAACTTCTACGAGTAATAAAGTAACAGGAGTTATTCAATTAATTAAATACGATACCTCTGTAAGCCATGGCCATCATCCAGCTCAGCACATTCAAGACTACCCAATGAATAAACATGATATGTTTCCCTCATCTCTAGCAACCATGTAACCTTGCAAACCTGTTCACGTATCGAATTAAATAAAAAATAAGTAATTTGATAACCATTTAATACTTCAAATGTAAAAACTGACTTGTAACAAAAGTAACTCTCGTGTGACAAAGGGTCGTAAGCCCTTCATTCTTGTCTAAGGGTTAGTACGAGTACACCCTGAAGAGAGATGAAAATGAAGAGGGATGAGAATGCTCCCAAGTTGCGTCGTCTATCTCAGGGACTTCAGCTCTCCCCCTTGGGACAAAATGGAACGGTACATAATGGAAACTCCTCTCAAAATTCGCTTCAGTAAGGCAACTTTTTGTAGCTTGCTGCCGTACCGGCAGACCCAACCTTATCACGACAAAATAGTTTAGCGTCAGTCTTTAGAAGCTTCCATATCCTGCAATGGTTTCTACTTGTAGCGTGTTTTGTGTATTATTATTATTATTATTGTTATTATTATTATTTTTGGTTACGTGATTTAATAGAATAACGATAATGTTTATACATTTATGCGTGAGATATTTAAATCATACATGTGCCTTCAAATATTTTTCGAAGGTAAATATTTACAGCTTACGTTGAGTAATGAAATTATACTTTTAGGTTGTGCTTTACAGGGAGAACAAATTGTGTGCTAGTCAGGTGAAATACGACTCACTTGCAAGGCCTTCGGGTTGTGATGACGTTTGCAGTACTGACCTGTTTACCCTGGGCGGTCTCTTTAAAACGTACAAAGACAAACGCCTCGCCTGCCGCCAAGATGGTGCTGGCACTGGTTTGTTGATGGTAATCGATACGAGTTAGGTCGTCGGCAATGTTTGTGTGGGTATGTTGACGTTGTTGTGAATGAACATAATCACACCCGTTGATCTTATGAAAGAGTTATTCATCCATGTATGAATCGTGGTGTAGAAGACATATTTAAAGAAAGCAGTTTCTTTTTGATGTCGAGGCCATTCACTTTTAGAGATTTCTTTTTAGGGTAGAAAGGATTGAATACAAAGGAGCTGTCGTCCGTGTAAAAGTCGATCTCGAAGCCAGTTGCTCCTTGAAAAAGTAGTTGCCTTTCCTTTTAGGAAAGTGGACTGAAGCGATAACCAGTTCCACCCCATTAAATGCGTGAAGAACAATAATTCAGAGATTATTGGAGTATTCTCCCTTAATTGGTTTTAATAGTGATATAATAGGCACTAATGTAAGAAAAAATTTCAGGAATATAAACTTTTTTCTGGAACAGCTTCAAGTTGAAGTAAAGGAAAGCTAAATTTGGCTTTTATGTCTCCTAAATATGACACAAATTTTTCATAAGTTCAGTGAATATATCGTAAGCCCCATGGATCAAAACGAAAGTGTATTTTCAAGCTTTTGTTTGTATTAAGATGACCCCTAATTCTAATTAGAAACTTAGGTTATGAATTAGTTTTAGCGTTAAGCAGAGGTCAATAGTTTTTCCATTATAACCAGATCTAAAGAACAACCTGAAATAATTTGAAGGGGATCACGACTCAAAATGTTCACCCATTCGGTGCAACATCTTATAATTTCAAATTGGAATTAAATTTTTTAGTGGTGTTGCTTACTGGAGGTAACCGGGAGCCTTTCAATTCAAAACGAGGCCAAAAGTCACAATGCCTCTGTGTAAAACGTATCTGTTAACTGATACGCCTTGCGGAAGCATTTCAAATTCCGAAATGGAGGGAATCTGGCACCGAAACTTGTCTTTGTGGTAGATGTTTAGCTTGCTGAGGGGTGCAGCAAGCCTAGCGGCGCCGTTGGATCTACTTTATGGACGTCTGCTTGTTCTCTCCGCCGACCTTATCGCCATGTTTCTCAAAACACAGGCCTCAAACCTCTGGGAGAGTTTATGCAGAGTCCACTGTTACGCAACACAAGTCGAGACGGCACGTTTACACGAAGGGAACGCTATACGACGGAGGCGGCGGCGACGGCAGCGGCGACGGCGGCACCGGCAAAAACCGGGGAGAGGGAACAAGTCTCGCTTTCTTTCGCCCTGATCCCGATGTGGGCGGCATCACTTGCAGTCGCAGACAGAACTTTCACCGCTGCCGCCCGTGGGTGTGCTCGGGCGTCGATGCCCGGCCTCTCCGGCGCGGGAGCTGGGCGGGCGGCGGAGAGGCGGGGCGGACGCTCCGAAGAGGTCGCAGAGCGTTGGCTGCAGTCGCCGTCTGGCCGAGAGAGGAGCAGCGGGTGGGTGGAAGGGGGGAGGGGCTGACGAGAAAGTTCGCTCGGCAGGAATGCGGAGACCCCGCTCTGGCCCCGACGGGGCCGCGGGGTTCGCAGACGGAGATCGCGACCACGAAGAGTGCCGGGATTCTCAGAATCGCTGCGGGCGGACTTTAAAGGATTTCGAGGTTCCCCGCCGCTCGACATCTTCGTTCCGATCTATCCTTTTTATTGAATATTGAGAACAGTCTGGCAATTCTGTAGATTTATTCGAGACGTATGTACACGTCGTACATTGTTCTGTTTGTACCTGTCAAAAAATTTTCTTGAGAATTGTATTTTATTTATTTTAGTACTTAAAAAGTATGCGTAACATATCACTATGTAAAATTCTTCTCTGGAGCTTAATACTTGGAACATTTGTATGATTCCTTCAATTTCTGATTTAGACTTGTAACGTAGCTTCTTTTTTTATAGACTACACGTTTATTACCGATATATAAATTTTTTACCCACTATATATGTGTTCTTTGTTTTCTGCTTCATATATTAATGTCCTGTTTATACCAATAAATAATGATTTGAAAAAAATAAGAAGGACATTTGAATTCACTTAGAAGTAGGTGTCGCATTCTGCAGATAGTGCCTTACTCTGTGATCATGGAAAATGCAAACACAATTTCTGTGAACTAATGCGTTAATTAACAACGCTATGCGTACGTAAAAAAATGACTGAGGTAATCAAGATAATTCTTCTTCTTATTCGACGGTTTCTACCCCTTAGAGTTTGCCGTTTTCGATTTCCATAATTCTCGGTCCTCCCATTGACCCTCTTCCAAACCTTTCTCCTCCATTACTTCATGTATATGTCTTCCAGGTTAAACCAGGTCTACCTCTTCAACGTCTTCTTTCAGGTATCCAATTTAAAATTTGTTTTGGCCATCTCTCATTTCGTATCCTCTGGACATGTCCATACCATAGAAAATAAAGCTCTTCAAGTCTTCTGGTTATGGTTGTTTGAACCCCAGCTCTTTCCCACACAACTTCGTTTCTTATTTTATCCAGTCTTGTTATCTGCAAAGATCTTCTCATAAAGTCGAGCTCTACCGACCGTATTCTGTCTCTACGGCGTTTTGTTAACGGCCACATTTCTGCTCCATATAATATAATACTTTCCACGATACTGTGGAATTTGTGTCGTTTTGTGTCTTGCCTTAAAACACTATTCCATATAAGGCCATGCAGAGCTTTGATTGCATTCCTCCCCATTGCGAGTCTAATAGTTATATCTTCATCAGTTTTCCCATCGTCAGATAATTTCAGAAGTAAAACATGCCCCTTCAACCAAGACCGACTTTTTCCTTGAACGAACGACAGCAAAAACTGAAGTTACAACTGCGGCGACGATATTGGCAGACACAGCGACATAGTCCATCCCTTCAGAAAGTCTTTGAGTGCGCCGAACCATAAAGCTCGCGCTGACATATCGCGTAAAAAACGCTGCTGTGGCCTGAAAACACGCGACCTTTGGCGGAAGTATCCGTCGGCGGGAGCAGATTTTGCTGCGCCACGAAAGGTCAGAGAAATGCGTGGAACCGGAAGAGGTTAAAACGAAAAGCCACAGCGCTCCCTGGGGAATGAACAGCAGGTCATTTTGATGAGGAACGTGTGCTAATTCTGTTTTTTGCCTAACATCATTTGTTCAATATATCGACGGAAATGAAATGGAAAAACCACAAGATGTCATAAAACGTGGGGGAGAAGGGAAAAAATCTGCACTCTTCGTGTCACGAGTATTTACTATTATTGTAAAACATGATATTAAGCGATTTAAAAATGGGCTCATGACAGTATTATCAAATTTTATGGTATTTTCATTTATTTATTGTAAAGTGTAAAAAGTGTATCTATCGTTTTGGGGGTCAGCAAGAAGGCGTCCAGTTTTGTTTTTGAAATTAGTTTGGAAAATTCAATTGTAGTAGTACACCATATTATACCGATGAATTGGATTAGGATACTAATTAAATCACAATGGGAAGAAGTTTCCATACTCTTTCACTAAAGCAATTTCGCACTGAAATTATAATGTATCACCAATGTTACTTTATATGTTTCTTCATTAGAGGAATTAAGTTAAACATGTAATAATAATTACCTACGTCAATAACAGATTGCAAAGACTTAACGATGTTGATTTTTTGACTGCTTACGAATGTCTACAGACGCTGCACCAGTATCTGGAGAACTCCAATGGGAGGCTGTAAACGGCCTCCTCCGAAATAAATTGAAATTTAATTGAAGAAAAATGTAGTGCATATAAGTAGAGGAACATACATTAGGCAGTATATAATGTAATTTTCTACAAGATGTGTTGAAATATTTTCAGATTTTGTGTTATGGAAGTCTTTTCTGCGAGGAGACGGATGGCTACGTCCTTTTTTTTTTTTTTTTAGAACTAGATCTGTGTACACGATATTCCTCCGTATGGAGACATATCTTCTATATCCACATAGAGTGGATATATAGAGTGGTGTAGACGCCGGTGTGCGGTCGTGTAAAGTGCCGGTAGATGGCGACAGGATTTGTACAAAGAGACTTCGCATGGCGACGGTGCCGAATTGTTTTGTAAACAACCGATAAACTTTGAAAAATGGAACTGTCAATTAGGGATAATTAGGGATTTAATTTTACAAGGCCTCAATTTTGAAACTGTAACTCCTTACTCAAGCAAAGACGAAAAAATCCCTCACTGCCCCCTCCCTCTCCATGTTTGCATCTGTTACTGTAAATATGGATTTCCATCATTTGATTTTAAAAACTATTCATGAAATAATTGTTATACTTTTAAGAAGTAATGTGCAAGTAAATACATATGATTATAATTAAAAGTTATATATATATATATATATATATATACACCAACCACTTCAGTTCCGTACTATTTAATAAAGGAAACATCCATTGTGTACACATATGTTGAGGCCCATGTTCTTACACTGTGGTAAAATCTCCGAGGCAGAGAGGTTATATCTATCCTGCCACTGCGTCATGAAATTTGCCACTGACGACAATCCTTATTTGTTCTAATTTTGTATCGCTGCGAGGCGCTGTGCTGCCACCGACCGGGAGCGGTTTTGGCACAGTTGTGGCAGGATTAATCGCGTACTATTTACTCTCAAGAAAAAAGTCGGCATCTTTTGAAGCGTCCACTGACAACAGCTAACTCTTTGAGTATTCTCTGTCCGACTGAAAGACGTGTTGAAAAGATAGAAAACGTAGTGAATTGTCCAAAGAGTATTGTAGAATTTTTTTTAAGTTCTTGATTTGATGAGATTGCAGTTTGTCTGACGGTTCCTTTCTACGAGGGAATTTCTAATTAGCTACAACTATCTGTATACTGAGTTAGGTGATAATGTCGTTTCATAAATCTGTTATCGACCATGTGAAAGAGCAAAAAATGTGCTTAATATCCTATTGGTCAATAACACTGGACGATTAATAATTTTCTGCCATCATATTAAAAACACTGATCTTCCTTGCACTTTCTCAGCGCGGAAGACTTCTGAATTACTCGACTGCAATACAAATCCACGTAAAGATACTGTTATTATTACAGTTTTACTACCAGTTCTTTTTCTCGTACATTTCACTGTTGATTGTATAGATCTAACTGCCGCGTGCGTATCTTGTTTAGATCTAGGGAATTTTCTATCTCTCCTATTTTATTAAAGGATGAAGATAGCTAATGATGTTGCACATTCGCAGATGTTTGATAGAGTACATTAACTACTGTACTGTTGACAAAATTACTTTTTTGGATTTCAAGATTCAATTTATCTTAATACATTGGATTCTATACAGCACGTGAAGTATGGTATTTTTAAAGTCGACATTTTCACCGTAGTGGAGTTTTATCAGGGCTTACTAAATTGCTATCAGGTCTTTCTAAAACACTTAATAAAAATATCCGCTTATGCTATTATCTGTCGTGGTAATGCGTTCTGTGTACACATGGCGTGTTGAACAACTCCATTCTGTTAACCAGAAATGACATTTATGTAAACACGAAAGCCGCAGAAAGATTCGAAAAATTTGAAAAAAATATCCTATGCTTCCATGTTTCAGAATAATGTGTTTTTACTAACACTGTTGCTCACTGCGAGTTCCGAAGTGCGAGAATTCCCGGAAGAAAGTCATTTAAGCGAGGACACTGGCGGTGGTTTCGCGATTGCCGATGGGGTCACGTGATCTCGGACTGTTGTGGCCCCTGGGGGCTCCCTTTGCATCTGGCGGTGGGCGTTTGTCACGCCGGGCAGAAGCAGGTGTCGGCGGTAGGCGGGGGCGGGTGAAGGAACTGGGGCAGTGACGGGCAGTTGCGGCGGCAAACGAGAAGTGTGAAGAGGAGAGAGGAGCAGGGGGCAGTGGCGCGCTCGCGTCTCTGTCGCGACTATTTTGTTGACAAACAGCTCAAGCTCGTCGATGCCTAAAATGTAAGAACACATATTTCATAATGGGTTGGTTTTGAAATAGTGTCTTCAGAAAGATAAGATCATCTACCGAATTCTGGCAACATATATCTCAGAAATTAAATGAAAATTTCTTAAAACGACAGGAATTTGTTTAATTTGTATTAGATTGAAATGGAAACTTTTCAACGTGTTCTCTCTCTCTCTCTCTCTCTCTCTCTCTTCTCTCTTTCCTCTCTCTCTCCTCTATCTCCGCTTTTCCTCTCTCTTTTCCTCTCTCCTCTCTTTTCCTCTCTCTCCTCTATCTCCGCTTTTCCTCTCTCTTTTCCTCTCTCTTTTCCTCTCTCCTCTCTTTTCCTCTCTCTCCTCTCTCTCTCACGTGTAAAAATCTATGTAAGGGATCAAGCAGGAATTCTTTCGTGGTCGTTACGCCAGGCGAGTCAACAGAAGCTGTCTAACTATTTTCGCGTAAGTGTGAACATTTAGCATGTACTCCGCTCGACGATGTGAAATGTTAATCGCGTGAGTCGAAGGCAGGAGTCCCACCGTCGATGTGACAAATGCGCATGCGAAAGGAGTGAAATTGGCCAAATCAAATCGGCCATTTTTTTGCTAAACCATCTTAACCAAACTACCTTAACACGTACACCAACTGCGCATTCACCACGTGGGTGGGTAGTCGAGGGCAGGGACGAGACCATTCAGGCGAATAGTGAGAAGGGCTGTTGCGATAGCGGATGGTGACGGATAGTAGGAGTGAGTGACCGTCTTAGGTGTCTCCGTTGATGTCACTGCAATGCCTATCACCGGGAGGGCCTAGGGTTCGAGTCCCCAAGGTGGCATGAATTTCTAAACTAGCTACATAGCTACGACGAATTCAACTGCTGTCTGCAGGAGAATTCTAGCGGACATCTGCCCTGAACGCTAGTTTCCCGTAGTTTCTCCGATCAACGCCAGGCGTGGAAGTGCCTAACAAACGGACCTCGTATTGCGCGCGACCTTCCTCTTCCTTGTTCTATCCTCACCATTACTTACACACACACTTACATGCACTTCACTACCATACACGTCAGGAGCATAGAGCTTCTCCCGGTTGGGGTGAATCCCCGCTTGTGTGGGATAACTTGGAGAAAACCCCGCTAACCGACGTGTATGTCGGCGCCGAATCCATCGGGAGGTCAGTCACATACCACGATAAAACATGCACTAGACTTACGGAACTAATGATCGTTGTAGTTGCCGCGTCACAATCAATTATTCAAACGGTGAGGGGGACCGGGGGGGAGAGGCGATAGCGAGCAGTGGCATGTCAGCGATGGGTAGA
>BOPP01000098.1:1112476-1177657 GCA_017312745.1 Gryllus bimaculatus
CCACCCGCCGCCCGCCAGCCGCTGCCGGCCATGGCAGTGACAATAACCATTGTCAGTGCCACTCGCACTGCCATTGCCTCTGCCACGGCCACCGCGAGTGTTTTCACTACGTTTTTTGAGTGTTTCTTACTTTGGTTGGATATAAAATGAATTGCTTTGTACTTAAGCGGTGGGACTTTGGTATCATTTAACATTTTTACACTGTTTTCGTGTTGTACCACTTCTGATTTTCTGATAAATTTTCTGCTGGATGGTATGTCTTTTATATTGATTTTGTTGTTTGTCCGCTACATTTAGTAAACTTTCGGTAATTCTTGTCTTTTTCTACCAAGACGATTCCTTTGTACAACTTTCTCGTCTTTTTGCAACTGCAAATGCCGCTGCTACCGTTGCCATGGTCACTATAGCAACCTTGCTGTATTCGATATATTCGATGTTACTGTAATATGCACAATCTCTATTGGAACACAAAACAATACAACTGTCTCCCACACTCACAATGTATAAGGTATGCAAAATGAACACATTTGTAAAAGGCCTATTTTTCAATTTTGGTCATAAACGCAAATTGCGCTGTGAATGTGCCTTACCAAAGCACTCGCCGATTCTGCGCGAGCTTCTCTGTTGCAGCTCTTTGCTTTCACTACTTTTATAGACGTCATTGTCCTATCCACTACTAATGCCACCCTCTTCCCCCAGCCTTTGTCACTACTATCAGCTGCTACATCTCTTTCACCGTTATTGTCCTGTCGCTACCCTCTGCACTTCCACTACCTCTTCTGCAGTCACCGTCTCTAGTACTGCCTCCCCAGTTCGACGACTTCGTGATATAAATAGGTGCGGTCTTCAAATATGCATAATCTCGTATGTTTCAGAAATGATTAAAATTGGATATGGAAATCCTCGGATTCAAAGCGACGCGTGTATTCGTGCATTTCTCGCAAACATGATTTAAATTGTCACTGCCTCCAACATCCAGTTATACGATGAAGATGTGTTGTGACTTTCAATTGCCGAAGAACTTTTGCCCAGAAGGAATCCGTTGGCGCATAATACGCTCCCAGCGAATCCCCCCATTCCCTGCGGCCACTCCGTCCCCACATGATCTTAGAGCAGTTCTGGCCATTGCCGCCGCATTCTCTCCCGCCAACGCTGCCTCGACGCCATTTCCGTTGCCCAGTCACCTTCCGTCACCTTCTACTCCATATGCTGCCGTTGCTAAGACCGTCGTCACCTCCGTCCCCGCTTCTCCCGTCTACAGCTACGTCGTAGACTCTCTCGCGCGTCCGTTGCCGCTCTCGCTCCGAGCATCTGTTCCTCCTCATCCATCTCCACCGCCTACGCCGCTTCCGCCGCCTCCGCGCGCGTTCAAAGAGCCAGTGAACATACGAAGATGAAACTGCGAGTAAACAAGGTCAAAAGAGAACCCAGACCCTACCTCGAACTGTTTTTATTTCCATAGTTTCTCTAAACAGACGGGCGCAAGCTCGTTCCCAGGCCTGGCGGCGGCGGCGCCGTGGCGCCGCATCACGTGGCCCCTCAGATTTAGCCGGTAGCCGCCCCCGGCGCCTCCAAGTAAAATGCTCGTCATTGATCAGTTGGCAACGGCGTTAAACTCTACGTGTTGGATGAAGAGAGAAAAAAGGGCGCAATTCCCTGCGGAGGAGAAGGAGAGAATGTGGAGGAAGAAGAGAAAGAACGGATTAGAAGAGATAAGAGAGTGGGCGTGGGAAGAGGGGAGCACAGTTTTGGAGGCCCGCCCGCCATGATGGGTGTCGTCCGGACGAGGTGGGGCAGGACAAGAGGCGACAGTGGTTCTTCGTCAGGGTGTCCGGATACGATTCATGATGTGAAGACGATTTCGGATTTTAGGCAAATGCCTTTTTAAAAAAAGTTACTTTATTTAGGTCGTTTTTCACCATGTAGGTCATATAGTGACCACTTTGATTTTTAAACCTTAGGGGAAACTCTAGGGAGAACGCACATGGACAACAGGGATACACGCTTATCCATATCTTATGCGGATTCGAGCCGAGGCAGCTACGGCCCTTAAGCCTTAACGACCGGGGAATCCAGGCCGCCCATGCCAATTTTGTTCGTGTAGGTCTGGGGTTTCAAACGGTGGTATATATGTTATTTATTTACATAATGTGGGTATTGAAGTTTTTGAAAATCATGGCAGAATTGAGCAATTGTTTCACAAGTAAACCGACGACCTTGAAAATTCGCATCCAATACCACAAGCTAAGAATGTTGAAAGCAGGCAGGATGTAGCAGACGGAATATGTGGAGCGGATGGATTGCGTGGAGTAGTGGAGGTAGTTCAGAGGTAGGCAGAGAGACAGGATGAAATAGCGGAAGGGGAGGGGAAGGGGTCTAGAGAACATTTTATTGTTCTTGTGTAATACATCTCTGTGGAATATTGGCTACCAAGGATGGAAAACTGATCTATGATGTTTCTGGAAGATGTGAAGCGATGATTGGTATGGGAAACGTAGTAGACAGTTACTTTTGCTTTCAGTGTCTGAATGACTGGTGCATACATTGATACATTACCCGGTACTTGAACCCTTAATATTACCACACCTATTCCTGTACAGTTAAAAAATAGTGAATTAATGGAAAAGTGATGTATGAAAAACGGTTCGTTCAATTTCTTCATTTCAATATACAGTTTTCTATTCATGGCGTTAGATCTTAAATTTATGTTCTTAATTCTCGAAATATTATCAATCAGACGATTGTTACACCGCTGTTAGACTTTTACGTTTGTATTTTATATCAACTGTCAATTTAATGTTTTCCTGCCAGTAATTAACCATTACTATGATTCACTGAACTGTTATTGAAAATGTCGATGCCTCACTTTTTCAGAAATTCTTATTAAGGAATTAATTGATTTAAATATGATGTCACTACTAATAAAACAAATACCCAAACGATTTCTGAAATTACGAAGTGTTTTATTTACAAAGGTGAGGTCCCATTTTTCCATGTGGTGAAAATCTTCTTATTACTGAAGACATCTTGAGCGACGAAGCAGAACAAGAGTATGGTGTGTAGTGGGGCGGATTAGGAGAGGTCCAATTCTTGGAACTTCATTATTTTAAAATTTTCGCTTCGTAAAACAAGGTAATTAATAGCTCTCTCGCTCTTTCGTCTCTCCCTCCTCTTCTCTCTCTCTCTCTCTCTCTCTCTCTTCTTACAATTTTCCATTTACACATTTCATTCATATATATATATATTAATAGATATATAATATATAATATATAATAAATATATATATAAGTACTTTACTTATATTTGTTGAAGATTCATTTTCCAAAAATTGTGCACGTTTCTTTGTTTTCTGAATAGAAAAATGTTTCGCCCAAAGCGTTCGACAAATGTGCATGAATCGGTGCTTTATTTCCCGGAGGTTTGTCGTTGTGCTAGAAGGACACTGCAACACGACATTCCGCCATTTTGCTTCGCGCCACTTACTTCTCTGCATTAATCATGGCCGATCGTTGTATTTGATAGTCTTTCTTCCTCTTGAAGGGCCAGCGTTATTTATTGCATTAGTTTCTTCAAGTGACAGTTATGAAACTGCGGTTTTGAACTCGTTTCTTTACCCTCTAGGTGTTCTAGTTTTTTGGAAGTAAGGGAAGTTACTTATTCGAGAGTAAGATTTCTGATGGCATAACAGGAGATTGTTCGAGGGAGCCAAATAATTTCATTTCTGTAGTATTTTTTTGGAAAATAAATTATGTGAATTATTAGCCGTAGGTTCCCTATAATTGGAATAAAATGAAAACATCGTTTTGGCTTCTTTCATTTTCTTGAAAAGGAAAGTATGGAAAGAATTTTTTTAAAAAATGACTGAAAAATTAAAGATAATCATTTAGTTGTTTGAAAAAATTATGTATTAATGGTTGTAGTAACTTAAAATATACATACGAACTACTTTATTACATTTTTGAGAACCAAAAATAGTCTCTCACTGACACCGATTTTGTGAGGAGTGAAATAAAATTGGGAAAGAAAGAAAGAAAATATTGTTCACTTTTCACTACTCATAATGTAGATGTAAACAATGAATTGAATATGTGAGCCCTCTCCCGCTCTCTCTCTCCCTCCCGCTCTCTCTCTCTCTCCTGCTCTCTCTCCCTCTCCTGCTCTCTCTCCCTCTCTTGCTCTCTCTCCCTCTCCTGCTCTCTCTCCCTCTCCTGCTCTCTCTCACTCTCCCGCTCTCTCTTCCTCCCCCTCACTCTCCCACCCCTCCGTCTCTATGAATTCTCGTCGTTTACCAAACTACAACAATTACTAGACAGCTGTACAGGTAACGGCCCTACGCTTGAGGTAATTTGTAGTGCTTCAAACATAATAACTCGTCCTAGTTGCTTCCTTTTTTATTTGTATTCTGTGAGGTAATATGAGGAGGTTATATTGTGTCAAAAAGAATGAACAGTATTTACGAATCCAAAAATACAAAAAGTAGGACTTTGTTTCTTATGATAGTATTTTTACTTAATTAACTTTTGAGTATTTATTAGATTGGCAAAAATTACTTGTTAGTGTAAAGTTATTTATTACAGAAGTATTCTGTTGTAAATATTATAATGTAAATTGTATTCCAAAAAATTGAAACGTCTGCACGTGTTTGCAATGGCTCCCTTGTAAGACTAACCACCGCACTGCCTGTTCGTGAGGTGACCTTTCTAGTTCGAAGGCGCATTAATGCAAGTTTGTGAATACACGTAAATTTCCCTCTCTGGCTTTCTTGCACATGTGGCAAGCTGCACCAAAATAGCCTGGGCCCGTTATTTGTTTACCAACATTGCGAACACAAGGCAACTAGACAGGTTGCGCACTAGAATCTGAAGGCTGTTACTGATATCGAGGGAACAATACTTCATCAACTGATTACTCCAACCACAAAATCGTCTCATGAGTCCCATATTGTAAAACTATATTTTGAACCAGTTCAGTTTGAGGTTATGAATGCAATACACTGTTCTCTAGAATAATTTATTTTGTATATTTTAAACGTTTCTTTAATCATGGCCTATTTTCTGCATTCAAAAAATTGATGTGCGGGGTGGGGGGTGGGGATGGGATTTTTATTGTATTCGAGTTTCTGAAATAAGGTATAATCTCTGAAAACTTTTTTATCGTATACATTTTTATTTTTATGTCAATTTAGATATAATATAGTGTTCTTTTAACAGTGAAGTTGTAATTTAATATTATCTTCATTATTATGCTATAATTAAACCTATTTCTTTTCTTTACTTCTCTTTAAATTGCATCAAATGCTCGAGAAAAGTTGACCTTCCATTTTTAAATTGCTTTTCACTTACCGTGGAAAGAGTATAAAAATGGAAACTTTTTTAAATTTCAGAATTATGTCTCCTTTACATCAGTAAATATGATAATTATTGAATTGCATCATTATGAAAGGTTGAATATGTGTAAACGAACGAAAGAAACTACTCTGTCTGATGCCTGTCGCCATGTGTCACCTGGTCTGTCGCCCCAATCTTCATCAGCGTTTAATGCGAAATCAATACTGGGAATAGAATGACAGGCAAACATCTGTCCTATGTACAGTACAAGTAGGTATTTTACATTTGCTACAAAAAATGTTTTTCCGTTCTTTGTTCTTGGACATACATCGCACCTAGTTTATTTTGGCAGTTCTTTTCTTAGGTCTCTAGTGATTTCTGACGATATTTCAATTCCAAATTTCACACTTCCTATTTCGCAGATGGGCATCTACAGTACCCCAAACAATCAAGAACACATAAAGTAGTAAACGAACATGTACTACACGTGCACAGGCGCAAGAATGACGTAGTCAAACGAGAATACGCCGAGTGTCACGAAAAACCTCAACCCCAGTGCGACTAGCGTCAATTCAGAGGCCATCTGGGGTGCTTCGGCACCCGTCTGTATATTCTGGGTTTGATACTTTATTGTTAATTTTGTTATACAAAATAGCTAGTAATATATTATTTTAAAGTCTATATTTCATTTTATTTCACAATATTTCTGTACATTTTCAAATGGACATTGTGCCCCCAACCGTCCAATGATCTTTTCAGAAATCGCCCTTGAGAAATGATCTTTTCTATGCCGACTGGTGGAGAGCAGTGGTTGCAAATTAATGTCCCACGGAAGTCTTTTCATGTTTTATGTGAGTATTCAACCATAAAATTCCGAACACTTATGAAATACTCACATACCTATTCAGCGGGGACGTACACACATTCAGCTGTTGGACGAAAATCATAATTTAAAAGCCAATTGAAGTAAAGGAAAAAGTTTCTTTCATCACATTAACTATAAAGTATATTGTATCCTTAATATTTACTGATATTTTATTTTTACTTTCCAACTTAGTATGCAGACCAATTAAGCAATAAGATTAAATACGGGTGAAGTGGACATTATAAAGTTCAGTTCATGGGCCGGGTTGGGGGTCCGCAGAGGAAAAGTGTTTTTCGCTAGATTCCGTGACGAACGAGGTAGGAGTATCACTGGTCCAGAGGCTCGGAAAACGCGCGTCGGCGCTCCCCCCCCCCCCCGCCGTTCGCGTCGATCGCGCCCCGTCACAGCGCCGCCTCCTGAAATAGCCCGGCCGCAGGTGCGGCGCCGCTGCCCAGTCGGTGAAGGTAGGCTCCCGAACAATCACGGTCGCCCCGAGGTCGAAGTCGCAGCAGCAGCCGTCACCGCCGCCGGCGGCACTGTAGTCCCAATTGCCCGAAAAAACGGACAAAATTATTATTAACTAAAGTGTCCAATTTACATGTTTTGAATGCCTTACATACCAATTGATTTTATTTCTTTCGCTTTTTAACAAGTTTTAACAAGTAGCGATCACTGCGGTTGTTTTAATTGTAGGGGGAATTGTAGAAAGAATACGTGAGGACAACACAGACATCTATGGCCGAGGCAGAAGTCGAACCCGCGATCCTTTGAGCGGAAGCAGCTACGGACCTTCGGCCTTAACGACTTCGGCTGTTCAGGCCGGCTGAACAATCGATTATTTCGTGTTTCCCGGCGAAGCAACTGCTATGGTCATCGTTCCCGTAAGCGTAGTGGGTTTTATCATGGGAGGTAGTGGCGTTTTTCCTGTGCTGGTTGGTGAGATCTGACCCCGAGTTACTCGTCAACTTGCGTGGTTTTCCTATTCCGGTATCTCCCACCTGCGGAGCATCGCGCCAGCCGAGACATGGTCTAAGCTTCCAACATGTGGTGTACTGCATGTAAATAAGGATGTAGTGCATGTGTGTAAAGACGGGGTGATGATAGATCGAGAAAAAGAAAGGGAAGATCACGCATGGCCCGTTCGTTGGGGAACTGCTGCAGTTTTGGTGTGTAGCCTGGTATTGATCGGAGGAACCACGTTAAACTACTGGTCAGAGCATCCGACCGCTACAATTCTCCAGTCAGAGGCTTAATTTGACCTTGCTGTGTAGTTAGGTGTCGAAAATCCATCCACCATCCGGACTCTTCTAATACATCCCGGTCAATGTCACTCCAGTGATATCAGTTGCTCTGAGCAACCTCAGTAGGTCATTGGGTTTCGAACTGAATGTCTTCCTAACAACTATGCTACAGTTGCGAATATCGTTTATTGAAAAAAAGACGCAGTGCAGACATTTTAAAAGCTCTTCGAAGGGCTTGCCATATCGCCCCTTCAGCGTGTAAAATAACTTTAGCTAAAAACCCGCTAAATTTAAGTCTCGACAATCCCCGTCCAAATCAGATCCTATAGTTGGTTTTGAGGGAAATACCTTCAGTAATGGGTAAACGTTACTGACACGGTCTCGTTGTACTCCTTGGTGGTAATTTGGGAGTCAAATTTTCTGGAAACGCTGGAAACCTCCAGGTGCACAAATTCCCTGTAATCTCGCCCGTATCTGCGTTGAGCCAATGGAGCATTCGCCATGTATCCGGGTGTTTTAAAAACAAATACGTCACCGGGCGTCGCAAATATTCGTTTCGGGCACGGAGCCTTTGCTACACTCCTTCCACGGCCTCTTGCTTCCTGATCCGTGATATGGATCCAATTCAGGCACTCCTGAAACATTCTGACGTTTTCTGCGCCTACTGCAATGAACGAATCATTCATCTCGTGTTGTAACCTGTAAAAACCTATCTGATATTTGTGCAACTTCTCAGAATATTTGAAAGTTTAAGTGACCACAAGAAGACCTTAGAGAGAAAAGAGGATATTCGTGAGAACATAAATTGCTGGCGATTTGCATGATTTGCAACACCTCTTGCCGGGAAAGTAAATACGGAGAAGTATAAAGGCCGACCTGGTGACATTGAACAAAGGCGGAAAGAACGTGTTGTTTTGCTTCTGGGCATAAATGTTACTCCACTATCTACGCATTTTTGTTAAAGCTCAATGGAAGTTTATGGAAGAATGTAGATTTTTCTTGAACAGTACCATCAATAATCATTTCCACGTTTCACAATATGGAGTAAATTCCTTCACGTGGGACACGATAAGGAATAAGGGCTCGATGACTAAAAATCGAAGCCCTGTATTTTGCCCGGGTTTTTCGCCAGCCTGAGCCATAGTGTGCGGCCACCGTCGCTGCACAGGCCCCCTTTCACGCCGCCGCTGGCACTGGCAGTGGCGTCGACGCGTCGTGCGTGGCTTTTCATTCAGCTCCGACGCTTCCCGACTTCTGTGCTGCGTGAATCGCTGGGGTTGAATGGTCCGCCGTCGCCGCTTAGCGAAGTCGGTGACAATGGCGACCGCTTTGCTAAAACCGAATGCTTAATGCCTTGAATTGGATGGAATTCAGTTTTTCGTTTTGGAGACTCGTGTAGCGACGCGTAGTCTTATCCCCCGACAGTTAATTTCGAATGCGCGGGCTTCGTTTCTGCTTTGGCAATGCCCCCATAGGAACGCAGTTTCCAGCAGTAAATGCTAGAGGTTGTATTTCGGCAAGGAGCTGATATCTTTCTTCGTCATTTTGTCCACGATGGGTTATCTTCGACTTGTCTATGTTATTGGTGTTTTTCTCGTTATCAATATGAGAAACGCCCTAACTGATTGATTAAGAATCATGCTATGCTTTTCAGTGGTGTTCCTGGTGATCTTCCACCTGATATATCATCTCAACCAACGTCTTACACCCTAATAGGTCATATAATTTTGGCATTCTCAGCCCATTCTCTTCTTGGGTCCCCCACTCTCCTATATTCAGTATTCTCATACTTCTGTGACATATTTTTCTGTCGTCTTTCTGCATGCGATTTTCATCCTAGTTTTACAGAGTAATGTTCGCATTAGTGTAGGACAGTAGTCGGGGGACCAAGTAAAGTGTAGTTATAAAAGTTATTTTTCTTGTGTGCATATATGTTTCCACTCTGAACAAATCACATTGAACTCGTTACTTTCATTGCCCTGAAAATACATCGCTTCGATTAGTATTCTGAATGTCTACAAGATGGAACATTCGAGAGCGATTTTTCATTCAGATATGTTGTTTTTCCGTTTTTGGCCCGAGCATCTCTTGGGTTGAATGGCCTTCCGTCACGAACTGGCGTAGACGGTGGCGATGATTTCCGAGCTGGGAACCTGAACGCCGTTAAACACCCTGTAAATAAAGAATTAAATTCGTCTTCTTTTCATGCCATGGCACCTTCTCTTTCCCGTAACCACGTAATTTGGCCCTCGCGGGTGACAAGTTGGTTCCGAAAAAGTATAGTCATTGTTCCGATCTTTCACTTGCCTGAATAAAAAAAACGGACTCACCATATAAGCTGGTGGCCGGTAGTCCGCTCGTAGTCATTTGAAGCAATTCACCATTGCCTCCGCATCTCCGCAATTTTACAGTTACTTTTTGTCACAAACCGTACTATTATCTATGTGACATATAAAGAGTGAATAAAAGCAATATTTTAATGTTATTATTTAAAAGTAATACAAATGACCGTGTAAACATACTATTTTGCTCTATGGATAAAGAGAAAGTGGGCAAAACCCATATGGAAATGTTGGTAATTGGACCATATATTACAGTTCTAATATTTTTACCATATTTTTACCAGTGTATTCTCACAGATTACCAATTTTTTCACGCGATTGCAGTTCCCATGACGGCTTCTTTTAAGGCTTGCCCCCTCCCGAAGGTTGTTAGACTTGCCTGTTTTTTCGCCACCATAATACTCAACTCATTTTGAGAAAAACGTATGGATTTCTTACAGCCCCCTGTGATTTTTTCTCCCTTCTGTTGTATTTTGAGTTCTGTAGAATTTATTTGTTGCGCAAATAAAACAGAATTTAGAATGTGTAATCACGTCACTGTGTTTGCACAATGCTTTGAACAAACAATATTTAAGGTATTTTGTAGAGGAACGCTTCGTTCCCCTACAGCAGTTGGTGACGACTACTATTGTTCCGTAACATATTGTTCCAGAAGCTTGTCTTTTCGGTCAGTCAAAATAGCAGCGCACTACTTGATATAATACGAGAGAAAGTCTCCGTTGGTACGTTACAAAAGGACTCAAAACAAATATTTGTATTAATTGCATTGGAGAACGGATAACAACAGCTTTGTATTGAACTGGAATTAACTATCCTCCTCAACCATCGGAATCGGGGTTTGTTTGTCATGGACATTAAGTGATTTACATTTACCAAAAATATTTTTGGACATGCCAAATTTATGAAATTATAGTGAAATCTGTCCAGACACACTTCACTTATTTGAAGGATTACGACCAGCTCGTTGCCGTTTACTATTGGAGTAATTCTATGTTATGTCAGAAGTTGAAGTATTGCGGTTTTGCCCGGATATTTGTTACAACCTTTGAAAAAAGCAAGGATATATGAATTCTACCTACATTGCAAAATGGATGGATGTTCATATTTCTCGCCACTCTTCGTACGTTCTTCCGTTCGACCCCGTCCCGCCGCTCCCCGTCCCGGCAACCCTGTTTTCCCCGTGTTCCCGTTCTCGCCTCGTGCCGATCCGATCGGACCCGACTCGATCCGACCCGACCTGATCCGTGCCAACTCGACCTGATCCGACCTGACCACCTGATCGTATCCCTCCCCTTATCCCTGCTACGCAGTTCCTAAATACATAAATGAATTGCAGGGTTGCATACAGCCAAAGTTCGTAAAAATCAAATTCAGGGCTAACATGTTTAATCGGGAACAACCGTATGTCCTTCTCTAAGCCAAAGGGGTTCTGGTAAAATATGGTTTAAATGGTTTCTCGCGCTTCAGAGGAATTTTAAAACAAAAGTATATAAATGTTTTTTTTAAAGATTTATATAAATAGTTTCATATTATTACTATATAACAATGATATAGTAATCCACTATATCCACTTCCTGTTTTTTAACAGTTATTTACCATTTAATTTGCTGTGTGTGTGTTAAATTTAATTCTGCCACGTATGAAATAAAATTCGAAGAGAATGTTCATCACCTAGCGTGATCGTCCATTGATTTCGGAAATGAAGATATATGCCAATATTCGGGAGTTCTTCCATATCGTTAAACCAGCTCAAGGCAAAGTAACAGCGGCGTGTACAAAATTGGTGGCACGTGTTAACAAAACTGTTTCATCACGAACGCTTCAACCATATCACGGACTCGTTGACACACTTCCGGCTCGAGCGGCTCACGTGACACACGAAATTCTATACAGTAGTGGGGCGGAACCGCGCTTTGCCCACATCAAAGCAGCAACCATGGGAGGGACCCCATTCCCATTACAACCAGGGTGGTCTCCTTTAAAGCAGCGCTACCTGAAATTTGTAAAATTGATTATATAATAATAAAATATAATTAATTTAAACCCATTATGTTGATATTTCATTTAGAATATATTTTTCTGTATGGTGGAGCAAAATCTGCGATAATTCAAAGCAGTATGATTAGCAATATGTGCTCCCGTGAAGGTTCCGTTTGCAGGGGAATATTTTGGCCACAAAAATATTGAAATTCCAAAGAGAAAATTGTAGTTAACATAACATAACAAAAAAACCATGTTTTTTGGATATCTAGTACAGAAAGTGAACCGAGCAAAGTGGCTCAGGGAATAGTGCGCTGACTTCGCATTCGGGAGGCCCGAGTTCTATCCCCAAGCCGGCCATCCTGACCGAATTTATCGAGGTTTCCCTCGGTTATCCAGGCAAATGCTGTGGTGATCTACTGGAACGCCACGACCGCAAAACCGGCGTTGCTAGCAGAATTCATTAACTACGTGAAGTAAGGAGGTTAAGTGAATTCGAGACATCTCGGGTTCCTTGGTCGGGTGGCCAACTAGGAACCCCAGGATCTAACTGCGCTGAGGCCAATTGCACTTTACGGGACATAAATGGCTAAATTCAAGTAGGAAGTGAGTGTATGGCGTACGAATGAAATGTTGGGGGACGAGGCGATGACAGGAGCCGAGTCCGACCTTTTGAAATGGGTACGCCAAAACACTTGCTCGTTGCTTACATTATACTTCCCAAGTCTATTGGCCATACGGGTACCGTAAAGTAAAATTTTCAAATCAGTAAAAAGTGAAGGTGAGTACTAGTTTCCATACAAGAGTGCTGATCAATTAATTTATATTCAGCATGCGTTTAATAATAATGATAATAGAATGTTACCGATCTTAATAACATAGACGACTGCTGCAACGCTAATCACTGATCTACAATAATTGTGTGCTCGAGTTCAGCATGGTTGTTGTCACCTTGTGGTTGTGAATGGTTGACCAAGGCAAACACTCCTCACTCTCTCATATCACATGCATGTAAGCCTATAAATCGTTTTTATACTCTCCCAAGAAAGCTGAAATTCAGTTCTATAAGGATCGTCGCACACCACGGAGGCATATTGCATTAGATAAAGGGCAGAATATTATGTGGAGTGTCGCCAGCACAAGGGAATGAAATTCATTTCAGATTATTTTCACCTGAGTATCAATGCAAAAATTCCAAAAAAAACTTCATTCCAGTGGATTGTCAGGTGAGCAATGGAAGAAGTGAATTGCAGCGCGCTGTCACTGACACAACGAAAATAATTCCATTCGTGTGCTTTGTCACTGGCGTAGTGGCAAGAAATTCATTCTAGTTCACTCTCTCTGGCGCAAAGGAAGGCCCTCTCTTCCAGTTCATTCATTGCAGTCGGGGGCTTAACTTCAGCAGTGGGGCGCACCCATCCCCGGGCCCCGGGCCCTCCGCGCCCCTCGTCGCTCGCAACGCGTCGGGAAGTCAAGTGCCGCGCCGCGGATCAATATGGCCTGGATACGTTTCCGCGCCCCCGCGCCCACCGCCGCCAGGGTCCGCCGGGCCCACGCCGGGGCTCGCTCGCCGGTCTCCGGCTTCGCTCTCGGCCACCGCCCTCTCCCGGCCGCGCCCGGCGGGTCTGCTCTCAGCGCCGGCTCTCTCCGCGGATGCCGCTACTGACTTCGTATCGATCGCGGTCATTGCAGTGAAAATGAATCGAGGAAACGCATGCTACGCATACTCATACGCAACGCATACGCAATAAAGAAGCCGGAAATTAAATGACGAGTTTGTCAAAAACGGGAAGTGGAGATGAGAGTTGAAACTGGTGAGTCCAAGTTGAACATTCTCGACATACTTCTGCTTCGCCGCGTTTTAAGATAATTAATATAAGTATTACTTAAAATATTCGAAACAATACTAGCTAAACAAATCCATTGTTATAATCAACACATATTTTTTTCATAAAAATAATTGAGAAAGAAGTGACCAATTGCCTAAAAACTGTTGTTGACAAATCAAACTAAACGAAATATACATAAAGAAATAGCGATAAGTTCTAATTGTGCCTCCGGTATTCGTACAGCAGAAAAATATTCTTTTTATTTTGCACTTAAAAATTCATATTGATGTGCTCGTAATATTTTGTATTATGTTAATATCTGGTTGGTTATTAAGAAACACGGAATTGTTGACGTTAGTCAAGCCTAAAATTAAGGTAAACGAATCCCATTTGAAAATGTTTTTGGGAAATAAATGAAAATGTAGAGAGGAAATTAATGTGTGAATATCAAGACAATTTTGCAAAACAATTCGCCGTAAACAAGTATGATATTATCTTGTGCCATTGTTTTCTAACTGTAGCTTTCTTTTTTGTTTATTTGGAGTATCGTTACTTACCTAATTATTATTGTTACCGTTCTCATGACATAATCTTGGTTGTTGCTACTCTTGGGTGAATAATCTGGTTATCTGTTGCACCACATTGCGTACTTGTTTCTTATGACGTACGTCAACATCAGCATTGTCTTTTCAGCCGATGTTGACAAACTCTGTATATTTTTGTTGCCATTATTTGTGTGCGCATGCCGCTGGGAAGATCACTACAAAACGCCGAAATGTTTGACGTCGTCTTCAAGCGTCAAAGTCATAACACGTCCTCGTTTATCATTTTTAGGTATATTTTGTGCAGATACACCAAATAAATGCTTTGTACCGAGTGGTAAAGTGTTTAGTAAGAATGTCCTCGTCTTAGTTTTAAAAGCGTGTCACTATTTAGCATTATCGGAGAAACCTTTGTTGACGTCACGACTCAAAACACCACCTCACGTTCTGAAACAAGAGCGCCGTTTTCCTAACTTGGCGTATCTCGCACGGAAGTCGTGAATATAAATGAGCAATGGTTTGAAGAAGAAACTAGGTCACGTTACGGGCAACATTGTGAGCGAATAATGGAAGGCGGTTCTTTATGACGGAAGCGGGATTTCTTTGATGTGGGAGTGACGGCTGACCTTTGGCTATTACGATCAGGCTCGCCTTGTCGAGTATGCAGTACCAACACGGAACACGTAGACGTGCGGGCTATCGAAACTGCGCACGAGTGTGCAGCAAACGGGTGAGGCACTGAGATTGTGTGGGTCGTCTTTTGATGTGAACGAGGAATAATGATGGGGGAAAATGAATCACGCCAAGGTCGAGTGCGCGTTCGAATGTTGTTTTTTCTCTCGTGATGACTCATTTGATCACGGATGGCAACTCTGCGGCGTAGATACAGCGTGGGACTTACTCCAGGTGCTTCTTCGTCAGGAAGGTGCGTAGTCAGAGAATGATGGGGTTCTTTGGTGGAGTGGTTTCAATTTCCTGCATTTGTTCTGTTTCTTTTTATTATGGAGAAAATTAAAGCGTGTTGTTGCTTTAACAGGTACAACATCAGTAAATTGAGAAACTTAATAATACAGAAATAACAATAGGTTGTTTCTAAGATTTTATATGGAAAGTAATGGAATTGAATATTATTATAGTGTATATTGCTATAATTAAGTGAAAGTTGTATAATTTTATGAATTGTTTATCATTATATTACTCGTTGTTAAATAGTTGTTTAATCTGAATTTGTTTTCTGTTCGATGAAGACAACTGTAAAAGGCGAAAATGTTTCCAGAAAGAGGAAATCGTCAAACTTAATCACATAATCTTGTGGCTATACTATTTAAAGTACTTATCGTAAATAAACATCGCTGACCCAGATGTAGAACCGTGTTGCGTGAACTGTTCAGTGCAAGTTCGTTTCTTCGTAATTCTATAACACCGCGATTTGTGCGATTTTTTTCTCTTGCTATTGTGTAGTTTAAGAATCAGGGGAAGCATTACAAATTTCTTTGTTAATATCAGTGGTAACCATAAATAGAACTGCCTATCAATATCAAGGTTAATGAGAAAAAAAGTGCTGTCGCTGATTTCTGATACTGGATCGTGAATATGTAAAGCAACAAGAAGGAAACAAACATATGAATCGATTGTCCAATTGAAGGTATGGTCCACTGGAAGAATCTTTGTCTACGATAACGAAGCGTCTCCCCCCTTCACGACATTTTATTTTTTTATTTGCTGTATTTAATGTATATCTGAATCCATAGTTCCGATCTCCCCAAATTCTAATTCGAGGGTTAAAGTTCAGAATATTCAAAATAGGTGAAAAATCCGAAGTGGGAACAGCTTGTAAGCATTCTGCAAGCTTTATCCGAAATTGCATTAGCGAACTTGAGGTGGCTAAGGTGGATAAGGAACGCTATATTGACGAGAAATAGAAGATATGTATATGTATACATGGATATAAATAGGGATTACATTAAGTGGGAAGGGTCTAAGGCTAGTGAGGACAAAAATTTAATTTTGTGATTCACTGTGACTGTCGTAATTTTCCCTTTGTATGATACCGCCTAACCTAAATTCGCAGTAGTATACTTCAGTTGACGCTTCGCTACCTACTTTCGATGCTCCGACCACCGATCTTTTCGATTTACGTAATACAACTTTGAATATGTGCAAAGCATAATTTCAAACGCATTATATGCCAAAATGTTTCTTGGGAAAACTCAAGATGTTTCACATTCGGACAATCAGGGTACTTAAGCATGCACTCGTAGCGCAATACTAAAATTAACCGGATGAACTTAAGAATGATGCTTTCATCCCATTTCGTAAAACTTGGAATCGCACCGCCTGGCTTTTAGACGTAGTATTAATAAGCTATTTCTGTCATTAGACGTTTTAGCACTTCACCCGCAACATATACACTTCCTGAATTTAACAAACATCACTTTGCAGCTAGGTGGCACATATGTGCTTGATGAATTGAACGTCAGTTTGACGGAACTGATCACTTCCAGGCGAATGTCAGGTCAGCATACTATTTAATGGGATTTTCTTCTTTTCATCCCATTCCTTTCTCATCCACCTACCTCCACCTGGACTGGCAATTTTCTCCAGGGGACGTTAAAAGCACAAAAATAGAGAGAACGTTTACAGATATGACGCAACTACATTTCTTGTTCTTGCCGCGGCTGTTTAATGAAATTGTTTAAATATTACGAACAAATTTAATTTGTATACATTAGTATTAAAAAGAAGGTCAGTAATATATAATTAGTATTTTTTCAGGTATGCATGTAGTATTTTTGTTCAATTGATTATTGTAATGAATTTGTTTCATAGCTTGAAGACGACTATATATCAAAATTGTCAAGACGTCGTGTATTTGAAGATTTAATTAAAAATGAGAATGTGAAAATCTCATTGTTTTATAACAACAAAAAAGGGGTTAATGAGAGATAAACAATATGACGCAACTAGTTCGTTATATTTTATTAACTATGAAATGGATGCGTAATATTCGCACATGCGATCTGTCTCTGTTCCGGTCTGAGGCCCTTTGTTACTTACTAAGTAGTCCCAATACAAAATGCAACTGAGCCATCAGTCTGAGTGAAAACGTCATTGAAAAAGATTTCCTTTCCAATTTCAATGCAGATGGTAGATATTTTCCTTGCATATTGTGACTTGGAACCGTCTCAACTAGTACGCCCCCTCCATGATAACTTCCTTCAGAAACAGACTAATGAAAAATGAAGTCAATGACCACACTTGTCTGGAGTGAAGGGCGTGTCGTGCGAGTTCTTTTAATTAGGGACCGTTTGGCTTGGGAGAGCCAAAGAAATTCTTATTCACAGTCTGTATGTGGGACTGAACTGCAGCATCCTCCTCACCCATCAGTTCGCACCCTGTTTGGCATGCACGCCGTTCCCCCGCGTGTCCATCCGGGCCCCGTCCCGTTCGCCGGCAGGCTGCCAGCGGGAAGGGGCGGGCCGCGACCTATCGCCGCCTGAGGTCGACTGCGGTATCGACTGGGACCGGCCGTGGCCGCCGCGCCTCTTCCTCCTCCTCCTTCACCTCCTTCACTCGGTTGCCATGCGCCGCCCTCCGCCCTCAACGCCGTCGCCGCCTTCCGCCCTCGCTTTTAACGTAATGGAGAGATAAAGCTGCGAGCAAAACGACTCCAAATTAAAAAGCCCACACGAAACGCCGTTCACTCGAGACAAAGGTGGGCGGCGACTCGGCGTCCTTTGCTTTTCGTCTGTTTCCGACTGGGAAGATATGCCTTAGAGGTGGCTTGGTGGTTGGACGGTTCCCGTTACGATGTCCATGGAGAAAAGACCAAGACAAAAATGGCCGAAAGAAAGATAGTCGCATGGTCTGAGGTCATAAAGATACAAAACATCAATCAAAGTCATAAAATTTTCAAGCAAAAGGTCGTTAGGGACTGCTAATATGATGGTAGGTGTGTGTTCTAATTTTATGTAATGATTTACCGTAATAAATCGTAGGGCAAGGTAGATATTGCAAAATAATGTATTGTGAACCTCAGACAAAATTTAAAAGTATTTAATTATTGTAAATTTATGTAATGATGTCGTAGACATGATCGCCGTTGATGCGACTCTAAAACAAGCAAACAAAAGATTGTTCAAATATTTGTGATGCCAGAACAGACAGACTAAATTTACTTTTAAGATTTCAAAGATTCCAACAAAATTTGTTGGTACTTTCATTTGGAAGTTCTTCATCGATATTGTAGTAATTAATTATCGCCATTCTCGAATCACGGGAAGTGTCTGCTTGCGAGTAAATTATTTTCCTATTTCACTGTTCACTTACTCCCTCTCAATATGATAAATTCTTCGTTGGTTACAGAGGTTTTTTTTATTACAAGACGGCTTAATACTTCTCACCAGAAGGAATTTGCGTTATGGAATTTTGGTTATCATCCCAAAATATAAGAATTTAATTTTGATACCACAATAATAAAATATAAAGCATTGTCCTGGACATTATATTCGAACTTGAACAAGTTTTATTATTATTTAGGACTTGGACATTTCGCTTTGAACTTTTAATTTCTGAAAATTTGGACACTTTTAGGTCGTACATTATCTCTTGGAGATAGTACCTTCCAACTGGTAGGACATAGTGGATACCGAAAATATTTAAAATTGTGGGCTAAACAATTCTGACCCTTCCATAAATATTTTTGATATGATATTTTGTTTAGGTTAGCTTGAAATAAAAACATGTATATTTAATATGAAAATACTCCGGATAAGATGCAATTGATTCGTGTAATTTAAAAAATAAGTTCAATAAAATTACACTAAATGGCTTTAGTGAGGATGTGGGAAGGGATAATTGGGACTATGTCACCTCTAAATCCACCTCTGCGTTGAGGCGAGGTGCCTAGAGTGCATACCGTCTCGGCAACTGAGTTCAGGTCACACGAATGAATTCATCCTCGTGCGTGATTGTCTTTGCATGTGTGGTATTGTTTACTACCGGAGTTTTCTACCAGTGTATCCCGAATAAGTCGTAAGTATTGTGCGGGAAAATAAAACCAAAATTTCAAATGAGATCTCCGATAGAATTATAAAAAATGGGTGACATAATTACTGTCTTTGAACCCTTTTAATAAAAGCAACCATTTTTATAATATAAAATATATTTTTATATTCCAAAATATAGCGGCTTTGTGTAGATTATCTACTAAAATTAAAGTATTTGATTCAAAGTCGAGAAGCCGCAACGTCAATCAAATCGATTGTATTATACCCGTCTTAGTGATGATCTGATCGGTTAGGCGATATTGTAGTACAAACAGCCTGACCGATGTTTTGGGGAAAAGCACTTTTTCGTTATCACCGATCGGCACGTGATTTCGGACTACACTACCAATACAAGAAAGTAAATTAGTACGTGTAGTTTCGAAAACAAGGCCACTCTTTGGTTAAAAAGACCCGTAAGTATGTTTTATGTCGAAGAATCGGAATTTTCTCTTGCAGCACAGCACAACGTGCTCTATTCTATGCAGTTGACGAGGAAGTACACATAATTGGTACTGTTCGAGTACAGTAATGTACAAGAACATGTACATTATGTCGACGGGTTCTATATTTAGTCGTTGCATTGCTTCAAGGTAAAACATTTTAGTAAGATTGTGTATTCGGTTCGGAATGAACCCCATAGTGCTGTAGCGGGTAAATTCTGCTTCAGGAGGCAAAAGCCCTAAGAAAGAGGAAATGCTACCGAAGTGGCTTAATGGTTGTCACGAGGTGGAAGAGACGCGACGGAGGTGGGGCGAGATGAGAGCCTTCGTTGTTGTGATGCGGAGAAAAGGAGGAAAATTAGAACAGAGCGAGTTGCTCCGCTTAGATGTCTAGTGCTTTTTTTCCGCTGTCTTAAATATTCTCGTGAGCATTGTAAGACAAAAGCTCCTATTCTCCTTTGTGTCAGTTTTGTTAGTCTTGTTTTCATTTTCAGCCCTTCACAATGTATATTCATCGTTTGAAATTAAATCTAAGTTAAGAACATTTTCTTTTTTCTCAATTCACGCTGATTTTATTTTGTTCTCTTCGATTTCCTATTTATTACGTGCATTCAAATTATATATATCTTTCACTGACACTTCGAACGAACCTTCTAGTTGTTCGTGAATTTTGGGTTTATTGAAATTCTTTTATTTGTTACAATACTAACGTATATTTAAGAATATATCTCGATTACACAATTTTATGTTGTTTCACATTTGACCTTTGGAATCTGTCTATCAAATGCTAATTTAGACCTGGAATCAAAATCATTAAAAAGAATGTGCTGGACGCTCTCTTTAAAGGAGTCGGTTTTCGAAAATTTCAAAATTTGGCTTTGTTTTTATATTTCACTTCTTTTCACACAATGTCAAAAAGCTTGTCACTGCTTTCTGACGTTAATTTTTTTTTAGCATCGGGAAGGTTTTAATGCCGATTCAAGCGTTTGGAGGATTGTATGGGAAGAGGTTATGCTGGTTTCTAAACGATAATATTCGAGATAGAATCCCAGTGTGGTCAAATATTTTTTTTGGATTTGTGACAATTTTGCGTATTCAAATAGAATTGATGTATTTTGAGTAAGCGATACAAAGAATATGAAAAAGTATTTGCTGTTGTAGCTCCACCATTTCCTTAGAACCTCTTCCTTCAGGTATTAGTCAGTGAAATTTAATCACTATTTGAATGGTCTCCAATATCGTCTGAAATGTTTGTAATTAGAGGTCGTTATGTACTACTGTCACAAAATGAGAAATAGAGGGCAATGCAAGTTAATCCGGCACTAACCTGCAAGGGTGATATTTAATTTCCTATCTCTCCACCTACATAACATTGGTTTTTGCATAATCCCATTGAATGATCCGAGTGCGGGCAGATTGAAAGCGTATAACGCGTAATATAACTTGACATACTAGGTAAAAGAGAAGAAAGAAAAAAAGAGTCAGAATAAATTACCGCGGCGCAACTAGACAGCTAAATGGCTAGAAGGTTTCCCTGAAGAGGTTGTTAAGGAAGACTTTTTTGATATTCAAACAATCGCAAATATTGGGTGCAAAATTTGGTTTTTTTAGGAGAAATGTTTTCAAAAATCGGAGGTGTTCTGTGATTTTGGGAGGTCTGGCGTAAGAGCCCAATAAAAATGAATATGATAAATTTACTTATAATAAAGAGTGAAATAGAAAAATGGATATACTTCATCTGTGTTCACCGAAGCTGATAGACTGATATTGCTTTAAATATATAATATGAATTATAAAATGTACGTGATTATGTCTTCCATGTGAATACCCTTGAATTATTGCGTAAATAATAGATAACATCATTTGCATTATCTTTTATTTAAATTAATTAAGATTAATTTTTAATGCTTTGATTATTCAAATAACATCGTTTATAACAATTACTTTGTACGAAGTAGCTATTTGTCGCAACTGTGTTTGTCAATTGCAAGAACGGGAAATGTATTCTCACGTAATTGTTAAATAAACAACTGTGACCAGGTAATGAAATGTATCGTATACTCATTTTAATTTATGTTAACATTCAATTTTAAAGATGTGGATAACGTCTCAAAAATATTCAAAACGTTACAAGAATCAGTAAGTCAGAAATAATTCATTACGATAACTATTTCTATAACAGCAAAGGTTTCGACCTATTGACCTACCAACCAATTATAAATTTAATAGAATGCATTATATAGTCACGTTCAAAGGTATATGAAGTACTGGCGAATTCGTGGGATGAAACAGAATTTTCAAATTTAATTTTAAGAAATACGGTAAAGGTGAGGTATGGAGGAAAAGCAGGTGCAGCACTTAATTGTATTTCTTGTAGCTTTCCAACTCATCACGGAGAACAATCAAATTAAATTGAATTCTGAATGAAGAGACGTCATTAGAGAAATACCATTTTAAATAGCTTATTTCGTATTTAAGTAATAAGAATAAAATGATTGTAATGAAAGTTTAATTTCGAAAGAATGAAAAATTCTAATGGAAAACTTCATCAGTTTAATTACCGGAGCTATGTTGAACAGTATGAGAATGCTACGTTGTGAAAATGAAACGTGTTGGCATGCGTTCGGAATGCTTTTGTTGAATTGTTTGTGTAAGCTGTGCGTCGACGTGAAGCAATATGTGGTTGCAACAGCTGTGCTATCATTTACAGAACGAACGGTAGTTATAGGGGATGCTTTGCGTGGGATGCTAAAAGAATATAGATTTGATTGGAGCTCGTAAATAGGGTCACAGATGGAATTGTAAAATGGAGTTCGTTTGGATCTCGACGGAAAGGTAGTGAGTAACGAAAGTTATGTCCTGTTATGTGGTTCACTTTACTCATGCAAGAATGTATTAGTAAAGTAGTCTTGAATGGTGATTTTTAATGAAAATTCCTTGTAGTTATGTAAAATTCACTGAAAGTTATCGCATTTTTGTTGTATATTTTTAAAATTTGTACTTTTTCTAATGATTGTAAAGTATTTTTTGATAATTATATTTTAACTTGAAAATCGCCAAAGATTGATTTCTTCATGAATTACTTCAACAAAACTACCCACTTCTAAATAGTATAGAAAATTGAATTCATTTTTATTTAAACTCCAGCTAAAATGATTCGCTCGCCGAAAATAATGAGATCATTCTCGTTTAGCGGGACATCAGAGACTTCTTTAGGGCGAATCAATTTCTGTTCGAATACGATTGCAATTCTAGGTGTGGCGCGCTCACACCTTGTGCAATAACTACCACATTGAATTTGCCAGTCAAATTAGAAAAATGACATTCCGGGATGTAAACCAAAAATATTTAACGTTCTAAATTTAATTTTAATTTAAACGATGCATACTATTTCAAACAAATTGTCACCCAAATATTCCTTTACCTATTTGTCGGATTAAATTTTCAATGTTGGTTTACATTCCGGAATGTCATTTTTCAAATTTGACTGGCAAACTCAGTGGTAGTTATTGCACAAGGTGTGAGCGCGCCACACGTAGAATTGCAATCGTATTCGAACAGAAATTGATTCTCCCTAAAGGAGTCTCTGATGTCTCCCTAAAGGAGAATGATCTCATATTGTTTTCGGTGAGCGAATCATTTTAGCTGGAGTTTTATTAATTCAATTTTCTATACTATTTAGAAGTAGGTAGTTTTGTAAGTAATTCATGAAGAAATTCATCTTTGGCGATTTTCAAGTTAAAAATATAATTACGAAAAATACTTTACAATCATTAGAAAAATTACAAATTTTAAAAATATACAACAAAAATGCGATAAATCTGAGTGAATTTAACATAACTTTAAGGATAAGAGAAACTGGACGAAAAGCCTGGTCGAGATGGGATCTTAGTCTTCGCTCCTCTCTGGGGTCTGTCTCTCTGAGGCGCGTAGGGGGCTGGGGTCGGTGCGGTAATCGGTGCACACGCCCCGGCGTGCGAGGCATGCAAACATCCACGGCCACTCCACGCTTCTCCACGCTCCATTCCGCCTTGCGCCGCATGCGCTGACACGTTCGAGGGCTGAGCTCTCCACATGACATCGATCCGGTCATTGTTCCGGGGTGCGAGCCCCGATCGCGAAGATCAACAGGCGACGACGCACTCGCGAATGCTGTAGACGGAAAATGTACTATACACGAACTTCCTGACACTCCACAACGCAAGGTGCGGGGAGAGGCGGGTTCTGTCTACGTCACGGCAGTGAGGTGCTGTCATCTTTATCGACAGAAAACAGCGTAATAGCGCATCGTGGGCTAGATAGGACGAGAAACAACGCAAGTTTTTTTCCATTCTGAAGAAATAATTAATAATTGTAGAAATTATTGAGTAACAAGAAGGAGCGTGGTACGTAGAGGTCGTTAGAAAGAGAGCGAAAACTGAGAGAAGTCCACATTGTGAAAGAAGACGGTGGGTCTCTCTTCAAACTGAGCCGTGACGTTCGAGTGGAACTTATTTTTTCCGCCGGAACGTCCTGTGCCGGGCTGAACGAGAACGAGGGAGCTGGACGATCAAGAAAACGTGCGCGCATAGTAAATGTGTGAACGACGTAATATCGGAATAAGACGTAATATTCGTACACACGGTAATTCGACGTAACATGGGACACTTTAGATGAGAACAAATGTTAATCACTTAAGAATGAAATATGGAATACACATTATTGCGATCCATGTTACAGTCAAGACGATTTATACTAGAATGTATTTAACCGTTCTTTTTACGTGAAACAGCTGTTCATTTTCATCCAATCGGGAGCTTGAACTTCTTCATATGAAATCATCGTAGCGACATCTGATTTACAAGTACACGACTATATAAATCGTGCTGTATTTTGGCGCGTTGTGTAATCTCTGCAGTTCCCCACTCCGTGCCCGCAATTTGTTCCTTTTCCCGCACTAGACGGAGATACGAAGGTTCTACGATTACCGCTGGCGCAAAGAAAATCAGAGACGGCAGGTGACGTAAGGGTGGGTAGTGAGGAGACCAACTCGAAACTGACCTTGAGTCAACTAAATTTACTGGTGCATCTAAGGAGTAGTTGGTTAGTTTTAATTGTCATTGATATTGTCAGTTATGTTAAAATTTTCTCTCCACATTAAACAATGTATAATAATGTAATACATTAAACATTTCCTTCCGAACATGCTACCGAATGCAATGATGGTCCTTTCTTAGCTTCTGCACAGTAAATGTTGTGTTGCCCCTCTTAACCTCAGGAGTTACATGTAGTGAAAATTGCTTATTGTTATAATAAAGATATAATACGATTATAATTAAATGATGATAGAACATATTTGGTACAATAAAAGCACTTCAATTTTCGCCTAATTGCCATTAAAAAATACTTTATTGACAGTAAGTTCAGTGGTAATTTTATTATTAAATGCATATCTAAATCACTGCGTACTGTTAATTGTATTTCGTGTTGCATATTTTGTATTTAAAATATATTATACATCTTAAATTGCTAACGTAAATTTCAACAAGAAATGTAACACACGCCATTCATTCTATTTAACGCCGGAGTGAATTCTCTTATTTTCATTGCTTCTTTCGATCAAATAAAGAGGTCGTACTTTGGTTGAAATGAAAAGTAAAGATACACCCTGTGAGTAACCGAGCATATCCCAGTTTGATGAAGTGTCGCCTTTGATGATGAAACAAACCGATGAAACGAGCCGACATTTGCATATCAATTTTCCCCTACACGTCCTCTAAATATCTCTTGCTACGCGCTGCTTGAAGACGGATCGTCGTGGGAGGAAGTAAACATTTGTCCAGCTTCTGTCATCGCGGAGAATACATTTGTGTATTCATCAAATCCCCTTTTGTCTACTTTCTCTGCTCACGTCCTCGGCACCCGACCAGACGACGTGTGTCTACCGCGGTCGCAAAAATTCACAGAAGTCCGTTCAACAGTTTGACCACCAGGCACGCAGCAACAGTAACCGACGTTAACATCAGCAGTCGTTGGAAGAAGTTCTTAAAAGCCGTGTGACTAGCACGACCGCTCGGCACGACTTGCAAGCACGATGAACGTGCGTCGGAAAAACTCACGGACGGACTTGTGTCGAAGACTGACGAAGCTTGCAGTTGTTCCACGGCTGCATGTTGCCTTTTGGATGGACATAGTGTTAGGTTGACTTTGGAAAGTGAGTTGACAGTTGACGACATTTGAGGATGAGCCTCCAGTATTTGTTTTGTACAGCGCCTAACCTACCCCGAAGGAAACAATTGTTGGGAACCACCATAACACTGTAGAGAATACAATTTATTTGGGCGGGTTCCTTGGACCCTCTGCCCACTTTACTCTGTGGTTACGAGACTGCGTCTTCCCTCTTTCAATATTCAGAAGTAAGTCGTTCGATACCAAGAGTCCAGGAAAGAGGAAAGGATGAGCAACGGTGGGGTGAGTAGTAAGTAGTGGGGAGACGACGAAAATGAACTTGTGCTCAATAGTATTCGTCCCTAGTATTACTTGTGACTCTAGCGGATCGGGCCTGTTGAACCATGCGTTGTACTTGTTTGAAAATAGTGTGCAATAAATGTAAAATATCATGAAATGGTGTATGTTGGGTTACGTAGCTACACTTTTATGTTTCTCCATTTTTCTCTTTAATATTTCTTCGATAAATTTCTTCATAATTACTATATTAAAATATTTTGGTTCTCACATACGAATGGTTGCCATAATAGCCGTTTGAAAACTTTCATTATTATATTATATTAAGAAATAGTTTCGTTTTATACAGATATGTTATTGCTTGTCATTGGCTTCGATTCGGATAGCTATATCGACTGCATAACTTACCTGGATGAAGAGAATCGTGATTACGAGGAAAACTGTAGATGGATTCTACATGTTCTCTTATGGTGGGAATAGAAAAAGGTAAGTATGAGAGGGAATATGAAAAGACAAATCATGATAATGTCTAGTTAATTAGTAAGTAAATCTGAATCAATAAAATTAGGTAAAAATTACGTGAGCGAAAGGTTCACGTGCTTTTCGTCGCCGCTCAATCGTGCGAACCATTAAAACACAATTGGTGCCTAAATAACTATTAAAAACTCTATTTACTGACATGAATACGTCTTATTTTGAGCTATAATAGTCATCTTCCACACCAATAATACACATTTCATGATATTTCGAAGAATAATTCTTGCCACATTACATATGTGAAGAATTTTGTCAATCTAAGTATATATTAAGTTGTGCTAAATATTTTTTGGGTGAAATTTTAGCATTTGTGATTAACAGTAACGACCTCAATTGAATCGTTTATTTCAGAAACCCGTCAAACGCCAAATGCCTCATTTCGAGAAAACTGAGAAAAAGTCTCCCAATTTATCTGATTTGAAAATATTTGTATGTATTAAAGCAGTTGATAAACAAATATTTTTCATATAAATATGCACTAAACTATGTGTCTATCTTCTTGGAACAATAATCCGCCGCTAATGTGTCTATTAGATTTCGGCGTTTGACCGGTTTCTGAAATAAACGATTCAATTGTTTCTTGGAGTTCTAAAATAGTGTTACAATGGTGTTTTAGGTTACATTAGTGTCTTTATTCTTACTTATTTTCCCGTTATATGCTTAACAACTATGTTCAACAGTCGTTTATTAGATTACGAATACATCTCACTGATTATTCATTCCATGCGCATACGTTTGCATAGTTATATGTGCTACTTGCCGTACAGCGAGCGCACATTCAAACTCCCAGGATCTTGGGCGATAGGTAAACAAGCAGAACTTGAGTCGTAACGCGTTGGCAAGCGCCGTCCTGCGCCACTCTTCAACGCCCCTGCCTTCCGCCGTCGTACCGCAGCGCCTCTCACGGCCTACGCGACTGGCCCGCCGCCGCCTGGTTTTTCTCCACTGCACACCGCCCGCCTGCCCGCCCGCCGCCCATGCCTAATGATTCATCATCGCCCGCTGCCCTGTTTGCTGGCCACTGCCCATTGCCCGTCATCCGCCTCATGCCTGCCGGTTGCCACACTTCACCCTGCTCGGCCGGCCGCCGGGCCTCTTTCAAGCTGCCATTTACCTCCCCGCCCCCTTCAACCTCCGCCCCCGCCATTGCCAGTCGTCACACCCACTGTCTGCCCACCGCCCGCCACCTTGCTGTTGATCCGCCTCCCTGCCTACGGCTTGCCATCGCCCCCTGCTCGTCGCCCCCCGCGCCACTGCCCTCCACCGCATATCTCATCACCCGCCTCCCACTCCCGGTCGCCGCTGTGCCGCAGCCCGCTTCCCCCGCGCCACTCGCTTCGCTCGCTGGATCCAGCGGGCACTGCAACCACGTCGGGTCCCGACAGCTGCCTCTGGCACACAGCCGCGGTGACGGCGGTGCTTTGCAAATGCGGGTGGCCGTGGTGCGGGGGCGGCGGTAGTTTATACCGGAGGAACGAGCGTCTCGGCCCGTGGCTGCGCGAATGCTCTCAGGCGGTGCGCGTCCCCGCCCCGCGCCTCTACTTCTTTGCCCCTAGCTTCTTCCTTCTGCCTCTACTTCTCCCCCCGGCTCGCGGACCGCCCCGTTTTTCGGTTTTCGCTACCAACCGCGTTTACGCGCTCGCCTTTTATCCTTTTTCGTGTCTTTCCTCCCCACCCCTCCCTGCCAACGGCTCTCTTCCCCACCCACGCGCTTTCTACTAGCGCCCGTCATTTTTTCCTGCCCACGACCTTTTTTCCATGCACTTTTCCTCTCCACCATCCTTCCCCGTCCTCACCTTTCGTTTTCGCCATTCCTATTCGTTCAGGGCTTTCTCCTCCCTCGTCATAATACCTCCGCGCTAAAGTTTCACCCTGTCATCGCTTTTTCTTGCTTATCTGCTTCTGCCCTGCAAGCCCTCACCGTTCGTACTCGCTCATGCCTTTCTTCCCTCGTTTGCCATTCCTCCTTGTCCACATCTTTCCTCCCGTCTCCTGCGTACCTCCTCGGCTTTTCCCCTATTCTCGCCTTTCGTCCTCAACCCCACTTTATCCTCGCGAGCGACTTCGCCTTTGATCTCTCCCTCTTTCTCCACGTTCTACCCTTTCTCGTCCCTGACGTTATCCTGCCTTCGCCCTTTCCTGACATCACGGTCACTAGAATCGTAATTTGATCCTCCTGCGGCCTGCGTCTTGTCCTCGTTCGCTCTGTTTTTTACGACAACCACATTTTGTAGGCTCCCCGTCCTTATCGTGCGCCCGTGGGTGTCACGCTCCCCAGTGCTTCTGTTATCCGCATCTACTGTCCGCGATACTAATGCATTAGCTGCCTTTTGTAAAGTCCAGTTAGCATAGAAACTAGTTTGAAATGGTCGCCGTAATGAGGGGAGCTTTTGCACGACGTATGGTATATCAAAAGTGTATTTTTCAATATTTTATCTTCTACGTCCCCTGAGTAATTTTTATTTCATTATATAACACATTAATCAACAGGTAGATATTGGATGTGATTTATTTATTTATTTATTTATTTATTTTTTATTTATTTATTTATTTATTTATTTATTTATTTATTTATTTATTTATTTATTTATTTTTACAATAACGACATTCATTTGTTTCCTTGATTTGATATTAAAACGTAAAACCTCTCTTCGTCTTTGCCCCAGAAGCATTCACTAATCTGTCTGCCCTCCTCATCTTTCCCGCATTTTCTGTTTTTCCCAACGTCTCTAAACTCACCGTCATCACCAACTTCACCAACTCACCACTAAACCTCACCAACCCGTCAATTCCCGTCCTCGCCAGCGTTCTCACCCAACCTTGTTCTTACTAACATCCCCACACTGACAGTGAAGTGGAGGTAGTGAGTTAGAACTAACGTCATCAATCTGCTCACTAGCACCGTTCTTTCTAAACCGTGTTCACGTACCTTCCCCACCTGCACCGTTCTTACGAAAATCTCATCGTTCTCCCTAACTTTCCATACCTCGCGATCTCCACCTTGATCATCCTCTCGGACCTCCAAAGATCTCAGTCTCACCGACCACTCCGCCCAAGGGCGTCCTCACCGCTCCCTCAGCGTCCGTTCTGGCGCCGGTCCTTTGGGAGCGTTCCACGGCATCTCCGTGCCGCCCACGCACTCCGGCACGAGGAAACTCGGCCGCACGGGTGGCTTCTGGTCCGATACGCGCCGCTAATAAAACGCGCCGTCCTACCGGGGTCCGAGAATGTCGCGTTGCTTAAACAACAAATCACGGCCGCGAGCGGGTGAGTCACTCAGGAAGGAAACCGAAAAAACTCGAAAGTAGGCGCCCACAAGCCAGAAGGAGAACGCTTACCTCAAATCGTTATTTTTGTCTAAAGTATACTTTGGCTGTAGTTGTAGAGGTTCTCGAATTCCTCCTAATGTGACATCGCCGGAGTTTACGAATACTTTTACGAAACGTCCCAGATTTGGAAAGTGGTAGGGCTCAGCTGCGACTTTTTTTAAAAGCCTTCTCCGCTTGAAATGAAACTCTACAGATTTTTCGATTGTTCGACTTCATTTTATTTCAATGTTACTAATATCCACGGGAAAAATATTCGACCAGCGTAAATGTAGACACCGTCTTATTGTAGGAAAAGTAACAATGACGTGTGTTCTGTAAGGTTGATATTTTTGCCTCGGAAAAGTTGTGGGTTGTTGATTCCAATTTATAATCTTTGCTCCGCACATTGGTTTAACCAAAACTTCTCACTACAACATCAGGCAAAAACTCTTCACTAACTCTGAGAGTATACAGGCGTTACCTTTTTTAATCCACTTAACATAAAACTTCAAGTATTTTTTGCATATATAAAAATATAGTACAAATTATATAATGTAATTATCATCCTAATATTATTTTATTTAATAATACAAATTCATCATTTGAAATTTTACGCATTTATATAATGAATGTATTTGTGTATTACATTACGACGTAATTATATCATGTTGTATAATTATTTTATTTTATTTATAGTACAAAAATAATATAATTATTCGATTATTTTATTCTGTATTTACATTATGCAAAAACATGTGAAAATTAGTAATATGTGGATTGGAAAGAAACAGTTTCTTTTATCGATTTACTTCAACATTAGTTTTTGTCAATATCTGTTCAAGTTCATGGATTACAAAATGAAAGGTGCAGGTTAGGGGACAATAGCAATTAAAAGAGACGCAATTTCTGCAGGTATTATATCTCCAAGCTGTCACTAACATTTTCCATTTAGTGAGTTTTGTATGTATATTGTGTACCTCCAGGATGCAACCCTCCTACGTGCGCATGCTTTGAGATCACGTACGGGCCGTCCGTCTTCTTTCATGGCGTCCAAGACTACGCACTTTTCTCGGAAATCGCGTTTTTACAGCGTGAGAGCACACGCGCTGCCGCAGCTTTTAAGTGTTTTCGTCGCTCGTCTGCGTCGCAGTGGCTTACTCATGCGTGCTTCTTCCCTCTCCATGACGTCACCCCCCGCAGCGGAATGGGAGGTGTCACTGAAGGGAGGGAGGAAGGAGAATAACGATGGCAACACGGAAGTATAGATGTAATGAAGATTAGGGCTACGATTCACTTCCTGTGCAACCCTTTTTTAACTGTCCTGTAGAGAAGAGAGGCCTCTTTCACAACGCAGATGCAATCATCTTCCGTTTCACTGCATTGTGAATGGAACGGATGTAATATCAATAACTGTTTCTCTATTCAAGCCGTGAACAAAAACAGTGCTTTGGATGTTTCCTTTTTACAACATAGTTGTTTCGTCCGTTGCCATTGAAGATCTTGTGTGTATCGTGTATTAGTTTCATTTTACTTTTGAAAACAAGAATGTGAATGTGAAAAGTGCCGTTATTAATATGTGACATTTCAAAATATTACATTTGCTGTGATGTATATGCAATCTGGGAACTACATTGAGTTATAGAATCGTCATTACTTTAATTGCCCTTATCGCTGTTACGTTACCAAATTTGTGATTTAATTTATGGAGTATTGCTAAAAATAATGCAATTCCTTTTTTTTTTCATCTAATTTAATTGTTAGGTTCTTTGTCAGTGATTGGTTAAAACCCCAGAAGTTATATATACATAAATTTCATCATATGGGCAATATTTTTATTTTCAAATCACTTTGCGAGATAATTATGCTTTCGGTACAATAACGTGTAAAGAGTCTTATAATTAAAGATATGATGTGACCTGTTGCTTCATTTTGAAGTATTCTTGAAATATTTAAAGGAAATGACTAAAGGAAAGGAATGAAAATCATGTAGAATGCTTCCCAATCTATTAAGTGTATTTTGTAAACATACTTTTCCGCGCCACCGATCATAAACCATTTCACATCAGTTATCGTTTGCACGTGCCTCTAACAAACAATGCTGTGAGTACTATTAAAGTCAGAGTTATTGAGAATACTCTGCGGAATGGCCTCGCCGAGAATTACAGAACGAGATAAAAATCTAAGAGGAGATTTATATGAGTTTCCTTGTCTCTTAAGCGGCCCAAACAACTCTTGAATTCTGTTCACCCTCCTTTCTGCCTCATGATAACGAAAACAAGGGTGGTCTCCTTGTGCGTTGCAGCCAACAGGAAATGACCTACGGAGGTCGTGCGTTGCTCGTACTGGCTCCCTTCCAAATCTCTGCTTTATTCGTAATGAGCCCAAAAAATCACGATCTCTCGGAGATGTTTGCTTTCTCCATTTCGTTGACGGTTTTTGCAAACGAGAAAGAACAAATGAAATTTGTGAAATACACAAGACAGTGTAAGCGTGAACTAAATCTGATTAGAGCTTGACTTTACATCTTGGATGAATGATGCGAAAAGGTATATGTGGAACTCACATATCACCTTTTTCTTTCTTTATTCTGCATCGTAAATAAGAGACTGTGCTCTTTACCACAGACATTTTTATATTATAATTCGTAAAACTAGTAATTTTTATGGTACGTAAGGGATTATTTCTGAATTATGTCGAACTATGTGTGATCAAATGGTAACAAATGTAGCGAGTTTATTATTTGTGCATATGTTTATTACCATTGAATTTAGTGCGCGTTTGTGCATATCCACAATGTATGTGTGTGTGTATGTGTGTGCGCGCACGCATATGTAATATATGTCAATCTGTGTCTCAATCTATTACTCTGTAGGGAGGGAAGACTTTACTGACCTAAGAAAAACTTCTTCATATTAGCAATCTTCATACAAAAAGCTTTTGTATTTTTTTAAAATTTTCTGTAGTATTTCTTTTCCTAGTTTGTAGGGGCGTAGTCCTGTCTCCGAGATTTTTTAACGTGACTGATAAGCCAATAAATACATGTGTTAACTGGTTAACTCATCATTGTTATCAAAGAAAATTCAATAATAAATTTAAATGCATAGATTTAGAAAATTTCCGCTCACCGCTTATTACTTTTAATTTGTCTTTAGTGAAATAATTAAGTGATTCTGTAAGGCATATAACGTTTTTATTTTAGTGTGTGGCAGTTTGATTTTCATTTGCAGTCACCCGAAAATGTACTTACGTTGTACATACACAATAATGGTGCACATAATTACACGTTTTTAATTTCATTTTCTTTTGCGGTCGACGTGCGAATTCATCGAGACAGGGATTGCTTCTAGCGAGTGCGTAACATGCAATTTTAAACGTGATGATGAAAGGAGCTAATTTCACCCGCTCGTCGAGGCGCTATAATTGCCACAACTCTGCACTTGAAAAGTAGACGCATTATATACAAAACTGGAATTAACACAATTACTACGTTACATCACTTTTGCCGCCAGCATTGTGTAGCCCTCCGTGAAGTTGCATGTGTCAGAGTTCGTTTTTACTAAGTTCTCATCCACCCTTATACACGCTGTAAAATAACGTTTCTGATTGAAATCAAAGGAAAATTCCTAATACAAATATATATATATATATATATATATATATATATATATATATATATATATATATATATATATATATATATATCAATAAGAAACATTGTATTAAACATCGGCAAATTTTCAATTCATAATTATGGTCGTGTGTGTAATTCATGTGTATGCGATCGAGTAAAGAGGAACTTCAGTTTGGACGATATTTAACTAAATATATTTTCTTGAACCGAGCGATATTTTATATACATTTTGGGTGGTATTTAATTCATCTGCGATCCAGAATACTCTTTCGGAATTAAATGTAAAATATTGGAGCTTTCCCGTGTGCTTCGCTGTAGTAAAACTGATTTTTATTTGGTCATTTCAATGCCTAATGAAAACAAAACCAAGGATGCGCTTTATGTACCGTTCTCACGAGGAGAAAACGACCCACATAGCCTACGCTTGCTGTAGAGTTTCTATAGCGTACGCCGCAAGCACTGCGGTTCTAAAGCCGGCTCTTGCGGGGAGTTGAGATAAACAATATTGAAACCGAAGATACGTGGAAACAATCACGCATCACATCCATACTTTAACCCCTAATTTATGGTCGCCCTACCCCGAGATTAGAAAGCAATGACAGCTGACGGTCTAATTATCTCTTCCGAAATGTGGATTTTTTCGGTTTTGGTTCTCTAAAACCTCTTAGTTTCGATTATTTTTGTTTACCAATTCCTGGAATAGAATGATGTGATGTACTATTAGAATCTATTAATTAGATCTTGCCGATCCGGATGGATGGGATCTGAGGTTCTGGGTACCAGCGACATAGGAGAGGTAAATCTAGACAGGTAAGGGGAAGGGTGGGCCAACGACAAGGGCTTAGAGGTCACAAGTGTACCGATTCAAAAACAATGTGTAGTCTATAACCTACAGTAACTGTAGGTATTCCCGTATTAATGATCGAAGATTCAAGGACCAAAGTTAGTCAAAGGACCAACGTGTCCCATAGAGCCTCCAAGATTGCCCGGGAATAAAAACTATGCTGTGTCAGCTGCGAATTTCGGAACCATCAGAGCCACTACAGCTGGTACTTGCGCGGAGTCAAGGCCAAAATAATTAAAACCCGCAGGCCTTCCCAACTAATTTGACTCGCGCCCGCATTCCCGCTCCAACAATCCGGTCGCAATATCCAGAGAATGCGATGAAGTCTTCATGGCATCAGTTTCTAGAATTTTCATGAAATCTTTGACTTGTTTAGGTCTATTTATAGATGAGAGGCAGTTCTAAGTTTAGATTACTTTCTGATTTATACACTTTCGTCGGAAGGAGTGATGTAAAGTAGTATCTTCTTATGAGCTTCAGCCTACCGGCTGTCACCTATACGCTATACCATTATCCGTGCCTGACAGTGGCGGCTCGATAGAGGCAGCGTTGATGCGTTTTACTGCCTTTGCCACGTGCGCGCTGAATGATTTTTCTTGCGAAGTCAGTTTCATACTTTCGATATTTTTCAGACCAGTATCTATAGTCTCGACATACTTATAATGAATTTAAATTTTGATATTGGGCGTTAAAAATGCGTGGCGGCAAAAGTGCGTAACTGTTACGAGGCTCTACCCCGTTCATTTATTCATTCCGAGTAGGTGGGGACCAGGAAATATTACGTCTGAAAATGCGGGTGTTATTGCGTGTGATTGCGAAACCACCGGTTGCGTCATCACGTGACGCCCAAACGTCACGTACAAAGAAGTTTGGTTCCACGTGTAGGGTGATTACGCTGAAGAGCTTCAGCTTTACATTTCGGAACTACCCAACCCCAGTACAGCCGGCACTAGCGCGAAGTGATCGGAGGGCGGGCAGGTCGTCGAAACCATTTCGTCCCGCGCCCGCACTTCCGTCGCGCAATCCGGTCGCAATACCCCGAGGATTAGGGCGCGCCGAAGCCCTCGGGGCGCGGATATTGGCGTCGCGGCGCGGCGCGGCGCATGCCACGGGGGGGCTTCGCCGCTCCCCCGTCGCGCGGGGGAGTTGAATGCTCCACGGCGCCGCCCCTCGCCGCGCCCCAGGGGTTGCAGCTGGTTCTCGCGGCTCGCGGCGCGGTCTCCACGGCTGACGCTCTCCGCCGACGCGATCGCTAAGGCCAGACCGAAATGCGGCTGCGGAAAATACACCCCGACTTTCTCGTGTCCTTCTTCGATTACCGTAAATATAATATATTTCCGAAAATATCGCTTCTTGACAACAGGAAAAATCGATGAAATTTATTTTATGTCTTGAAAACATTTAATGTCAATATCACGTGTCGACGACAGAAGAAATAAATCAATTAATCTACTTAAATTTTGAATTTTTTGATTATTTACTACAGGTGACCTTTGAGGTTGAAACTGTGTATGAATTTATTTGATTTATAACGTAACGTTTTGAACATTATTTCAAGTATAAGTAAATTGGTTTTATTTTTTGTTGCATTATAGAATCTGATTATGGGATGGCATAACATTCTGCATCTCGTTGTTTTCTTTAACAAACTTTATGTAATAAAATTAATTAAGATTGTATTTGGAAAATGGCCAGAGATATCATAAAGGTATATAAATTAGTATTTAAAAGACCAAAAATACACAACCAAAACCTAACTATCAGTATTTGCATATATAATTTTCTCAACATCCAGAACAAACTATAAATTGGGGTCCTCAACTGGAGGAAGCATACATATTCTAAAATTAAACACTTTAAAAACATTAAGAATTGTAAAAGTTATAACAATGGGGATCTCCACCTCTCTCCCATCTGTAAAAAGGAGAGGGGTCGCTCGTTCTTGTATGTGATATTATTGTTTATTAGCATTGTTAGCAATGATAAAACGGTTGGTGGATTCACACAAGGAGTATGCCAATTTTTACTTTCTCGCTATCTCGTACGCAATAGAGAGAAAGGTATGTAATGCGCGAAAAAACGACGAATTTTTGGCAGAAGAACTCTTTATTAAAGGCACTGTTAACGAAAAGTGGATAAATCCCATTACTAAATTTAGAAAGTGTGGGAAGTAGAAAAGAACACGTGGTGTAGTCCGAATTCATGGTTTGTGGGTCTTTGATATCGATAAAACAAATAATGGCAATATGTCCGTCTGTCATTCCGTCTTGTGTCAGAATTTTCCACCGGTATTTTAATTTTGGGGGGTGCTTTACATTAAGCTCCTGGCACATTTTCAATTTTTTTTAAATACGACCCTATCGTTATTTATTAAATTTTGTTGTTGGATAGTATAAAGGCCGTTTAAAAGAATGGTGTAGGTCACATTTTCGTTGCAAACTCTGATTCCTCGAAAATTGCAAATGTCCAAGATGTCCTCCTACAACTGTAATGATGAAGATAGAGATATTTGGAAGTTGTAAGAAAACGGACTGAGATGAGGAAAATGATCTTCAAGAATTTTATACTAGAAGTTACAAGCAGTTAGAAGAAGTTGGCAATCTTAAACATATCATGAGATTGAGTCTCAAAAACAGTATTATTTTTTAGAGAGTGAACACTAATTTCATTTCTAATATTTCCATTTGGATCAAAAATTTCAGAAAAAAAGAAGAACCAAGATAACATTAATTTTTATCTTTAATAAGACCATTTAAATTCTTACTTCGTACTTATTCTCTACACTAAAATATGCCATTACTTTTGTTTTATTATATTTTGTGTACGAAATCTGTACTTCTCATATCAAATAACGTTTACAACTATTACTTGCTGCCAGCTGATGACACGTGCCACTTGGATTAAGATTCTTTAAGATTTATGTATGATTTTTTAGATTACAAACACATGTAAGTTAGGAAAATATAATTTATCTGTATTGTACGATGCGAAATTTGCAATAAAATAATATATCAGTAACAGGCGTGTCTGCCCGTGATGTCTCTTTCGCACATGTTCGACGGTTTTTTTTCAGTGTTTTTGATTTCTTGCGAGTGTCTTCCTCTCCCTGCACATGCTTCCGACTCAAACCCGTTCTGCGTATCGTCTCGTTCCAACACGAAGAGGGCTCGAAGGGCCCTTAATGACCCAGATGTCAAATTAAGGTCGTGCTTTATGGTGTAGGTATGCGCATTGCGGGAAGGGCGCGCGACTTTGAAAACAACATTTTACGACTTTCTCGGAAGCAGGGAAGCAGCACAGCGTTGCGGGTTTCGTAGGAGAGCTTTGGTGGTAGATGGGCTGGGCTGGGCTTCTCTGCACCTGTTGCGGTCGGCTTTTAGAACAGAAAACACGCGAGAATAGAAAGAACTCGTGCAACGTTAAAAAATGTTTGACCTCGGCGCTAGAAGCTTGGGGAAAGGAGGGAGGGTATTTTATTACGTCCACATTGTAGGGCGAGATGAAGGCGACACAAGGGAATTCGAAACGTGCAACTGTGAACCTAAAATCTCACGTGGGCTCTCTCTTATTGCCCAATCTATGATCATATAATAATACTATATATATATATATATGGTAATATTAAATAATGAACTTGGTGCTGGACCTGCACAGAATATTTTGACACCTCATACATTTGTTTTTGTTAATCAGGATTTTGCAAATTGGTTAATGGTTGTGCCCATTTTAACAGCAGTGGATTCTAACGACATGTCTTTGTTGCAATCACAAACGCCTAACTGACGTATATATTGTGCTTCTTTTTTTTTACTAAAAATTATATGGACCAACTGGACCTGTACGAAGACACCGCACTTCGTATACATTATTTTAAAAGCTGAAATTACTCAATAGCATTTACCGAACTTCAATCTGTCAGCTCCTGAACTGTGTGTTAGCATTTCAGGCCCGGTGCTGTGCAAGAGTAATCGTTGTAATATTAGTGTGTTGAGCTTAAATAGGTCAGGAAATCAATCCGTCCGTTTCATTTTATAATGAAAGATTATATATATTTTTACTTCAATTTAATTCTACATAAATTTCAGGTTTCTGTAGTTTAACGACCACATATTCTATATAGTGAGAGAACCCAACGGACCAAATATCCAGATATGTAGTAATAGGAAGTTCAAAAAGATTTCGTTTTGTAAAATACTTCTTAAGAAACATAATTCGGATCCCAGCTGTCCCCTTCATTGTCCCCCTGGTCCCCGACCATTCTTCATTTCCCCACATGTCCCCCCAAACTCTCCACAGAACTAATATATCCCGTTAAAACGTGTTTATAAGTTTTACTTTTAGGGATCAGGGAGTATTCACATTTCAGGAAATTCTGGAAAGTATTTGCGTTTCGGTGAAACAAATGTAAAAAATGTGTAATTAAAATGTAATTCATCAAAATTACTTGACTTAGTGAAATGCCGTTTCAGTACATTTTAGGCACTATTAGAAGCTTTCAGTATATTTATTTTTTCATGATTCGTAAACATATTATTTTCCACAACCTCCTAAAGGAACTAAATATATATTTGTCCTAAAGCCCGAGGTCTATTTATAGCTGTGTTAAGACATTTAAATGGCCGCATGGGCTTTCCGGGCATGTCAGGCCCGAGAAGGCAGTCATCGGAACGGTCATCCGAGACATGGTGTAAGTCGCCCTGAATATATGAGGGGCGGTGGGCGCCGGATAGTCAACTGCTATTTGCGTAGAGCGCACTAGTGTCTGCGTGCACTATGCCGTAGTTGGAGAGGCAGTTTGACTGATATTGGGGCTATATGCTCCATAATACGGTTGTGTTTTAGGCATTGATTTTACTTGTTTTTATGTGGTGAACTGGCGTAATGCGTGTTAATTGTATAGTGTTGAAGCAATAAACTGTTATTTATTCTTGTATGTGCATCTTATTCTGAACACTTCAGTTGTTAGGAGAATGCCGAATTGGAGACACTTATGGAGCATCCGACGTGGCATACTGGAATGAGTATTCGTTCATCGTTACTTATTTGGGAATAATAACTGTGTATAAGAAGCGGTAAGAAACGTTTATTTTAATATCCATTATGAATTAGCCCAATAATTTAACATACTAATGAAATGTAAGCAATTGTGCGAAATGTGTCTGGAGATGGAAAAAATGGGAAACAGAACATATATATTGGCACCGAATATTAGTTTTTTTTTAAACGTTTTCTTTAGTGTTATATCTAATGCTTATGTTATGACATTTTAGTGAGAATTCTGAGTTAATTTGTTCAGGGAAAATGACGTCAATAAACTATTTTAAATTGATATTGAGAATTATTTCCGAATTATCAGTTGAACTGCTTATATTAAGAAGGAGGTGTATGCTGAAGTACGAAATAACAACCCTTACGTTCATTGTGTGCATGTAAAATCTGTGCCCTTAATCTATGAAGTAAATTAATCTAAAAACGTAGTATTGCATGTAAGGATTTTCGGCACACTCCAATCTGTACATTGCGACTGTAAAAGAGTACGTTACATTCTATCTCAACAGTATCACGTGATTTTAGGGTTTGACCATGTCTTGAATGAGCTATAAAAAGGTTATCATTTATAATCGTAGTGTGCCGTTGTGTCGTTTCTGTGAGAGGTGGTATCTGCGGAAGTATTATTGCGCTAAATTTAGAACGAATTGGCACCGCTGTAGAAAACAGGCAGAGTAAAATGAGTCATAAAAAATGAAACCAAATCATCTGCCACGTAATAAATGTGATGCAGTAATTGTGACAAAATGCATGGTTTGTATTCATGAAATCATTGAGATTCAAAACACTCCTGAAAACACCTATCTAAAATTATTTTAGCTAGTTTACCTTTCAATATTTATTCTTAATGTGAAATTCATGGGATGAGGTGAGGAAGTTGTTTTGTTCTTCGTCATGTGACAATCACTTCAAATATATTGTGCAGGGAACGACGAGTGATTTGCTATTTTGTTAGCAATGCAATATGCAACATGAACGACGAAGGTTAAAGGAAAATATCCATCATAAGAAGTATAGTAGGAATTGTGTCTCTCAAAAAGTGTCCAGGTTACGAGAAATAAAAAATGTTTTTAATGGGTCTACGCTTTTTCTGGAACTGTTGAAGAATCCATAAACTCCACATCATTTCCTACTAGAATAGCAATAACTTTAGGCGAGAGGGACGCTAGACTGATGATATGAGAAGCGATGGTACATTTTGGCTGTTGCTAAAAATTGAAATAATACAAAAAAGCTGAAAGAAATAGCAGTTGTATGGTTGATGGACGGTACAGTATATTTCTGAACGTTCTCAATCTGCAATAAAATGCGAAATCGAACGCAAAATGCGACATCACGTAGAAAGTGCGAAATGGTCGTTAATCTGCGAAACAATTCTTAAATTGCCGGTCCGGATGGCCGAGATCGCTAGGGCAGTAGTGCCGTATCGCTTTTGGGCCGAAGGATCGCGGATTCGAGTCCCTCATCGGGCATGGTTGTATTGTGTTCGTCCTTTCTCACCCCTATCATCATCATATCTTGTCATCCTCATACTTACCATACCGGTACACGCACTAGTGGTCGCTAATGACCTAGTAGTTTCTGAGACCTTAAGTAACAAAAGGAAAAAAAAACAAACTAAATTGACAACAATTCATCGATGTTTGAAAGCATTTAATTTGACAGTGACCAACACTGTAGAAATTGAACGACTTTTCAGTTAATATAGTTTGTCACTGGTAGAAGAAATAAGTTAGAGGAAGCCAACATTTAAATATGCCCTCTGCTAATTTTCCCCTGATAGCAATAGTGTTACATATTGATAATAGTTGATTTCATATTGATATAAATTGGTTTCATTTAGCAAAATACATTCTTTTAAAAGAATGTTGTGTTGTTTCAATAAGTATTTACAAATTGTAAGCCAATCCTTTTCCTCTCATTTAAAGAGTGTTATTCAGAAACCTGCAGTTCTATGCAAGATAGGAATCATTCTAAAGATCTAAAATACCTTTATTAATTACGTGTTGAAGTTCACAAATTGCGAAACATTAAATTAGGTACCCTTATTTTTAGATTTTAATAGATAAATCTTAAAAGCATCAATTTTTTTTAATCTCAAAGAGACCTCCCTTAATATTTAATTTTCTCAACAAATGCTACAAAATGATAATTCTTACTTTTAATATGCTATAGTTTTGATTTCAAAATGCGATATTTTGAAATTGAAAGTGCTAAATTCTGCCATCACAAATGATGACGTCTCGTAATATTGAGAGTCGCAGTGCATCGTAAGTGTGGTCGTAGGCAGCGCGTATGCAGGCCTGCGTTGGAGACTGTGATTGTGGGTCGCGCGCAGGCGTTTCGTGATAGACGGCCGGCGCACTGGTATGCGCAGATAACACGCGCACGGCACGCCTTGTGTGCCGTAACAGCAGCGAGCAGACCGCCGAGAGAACTACGGGACACAGTCGGTCGTTCGTGCGTCAAATGCTCCACTCAGTCACAAAATCCTTGCGGGAGAAAAACGGTGATTTAGCCGCCAAATCTCGAACTGTGTAATACAATATTGAAGAAGCTGAGAACGTCTGGAATTTTCTGTGATTGTTTCCCTCACACGTTAACTTCAATGTATCTTCCATAAAGGGAGGTTTCAAGTACTCTCTGATTAAATTTATTTTATTTACTTAAACAAATATAATATATTAACGTAGTAAATAAATACAAGAATGTGAAATAATGGTAATTCAAAGAATTGTATTAATTCACATGGTAAACAATTAGAAGAACATATGTAAATATATATTCCGGGCTTCAGAAATATTTCGTAAATGTAAGATGTACGAGTGTAGCTAGGGATTCAGTACTTAGTTCAGGAGACGTATAATAAGCGGATTTGTACGTTTATTATTTACTTTTATACTAACTCTTTCCGTGTAAGTTGCTCACGTACCCTCATCAAGCCCACCGTTCTCTACAGGCCGTACTTCACAACACATATTCTTGTTTTCTCAGCTTGGAAAATTGTCATCAAATACATAGCAAAAAGCAATATTTTGTAACGCACACATTTGAGCATTATCGACACAAGTATTTTTCAGCAACAATCGCTCTCTCCAACTCGCGTTTTTCCGTGTTTTGTGCGATCAACTCCAGGCGAATGGCGGAGTTGTAACCAAACAAACGGGTCACGACAAACGTGTGCGATCTTTCCTACCTCTTCCTTGTCCTATCCTCATCCCTTACACTCTCTCTCTCTCTCTCTCTCTCTCTCACACACACACACACACTACTCTACCACACATACCGGGAGAGCTGTCGGGAGCTTAGAGCTTGGCGCCGGATCTCGGCGTACAGCGGGGGCATATCACCTTCACCTGGCGAGCAACAAAAAAAAATCTAAAGAAAACATGCACTACACGTACGGGACTACGCATCCGGAATCGGAAACAATCAATCCAACTCGGTGCAGTTAATCGAGTGGAGAGAGGCCGGAAAATTAGCAGGGGATTCTTCCTTCACACTTTCCGAGACGGTCTCCGCCCTTGAGATATCTTACTATACTTCTGCTTCATTTCACAGATCATCAGCTGTTAAGGTGTCATCCAATTGGGAGCTTCCACGTCACTACAGTGACGTCACTACAGTGACGTCACTAATGTGACGTTCAACCTCCCGATTCGATGACACCGTAACAGATGATTTACGCCAAATGAACCTTTGTTTAAATCCAAGTACACGTAGAACATCTGTACAGGGCTGCACAAGCAGGCGGCAGACTTGACATGCCCTGGTAGAGCGCTCATCTACAGGCCAGCGGTGCGCCCGTTACTTGATGTGTCAGTTCGACAGAAGGGAAAATGAAGAGATAGGGAGCGAACAGCTCTAGTGTAGTGAAAAACGAGTGCAGGGTGACCACTATCTCGAAGACGGAAAACAAAGAAAAATTAGGGGATGTAATTCCTCTTGTGAAAAGTCAGAGAAGAATCAGGGAATCTGTAGAAGAATCTTTATATAACTGGATATTATTCCTGAAAAAATTAACCTAGCAAAAAATAGTGTCTTAATTTTTATTTGTTGAGATTAAAATAAATTGCTGCATCGCGAGAGCTGACAAATTAGTATCAGGCGTGCTTCATCCTGGAGTGCAGTGGGGGCCACTGCGAGCAGCTTGGACCCAGTTCATGCATTTGAGGAGCCCTGATTTATAGCACCTACGTTCATTGAGCCAACGCTTACTACCCGCTAGCCTGAAAGGCGGCGACGCGTGTTGGCCGCCCGCATGCCGGTATGCGGCGATAGTGGCTCGGGCGGCGGGCGCGAGCGGCGCGTACCTGGCGACGTCGCGTGCGCGTGCGGTCGCGTGCCACGCCACCGCCACGGCGGCCGTGCCACGCGCTCTCGCGAATTAAGGTCGTACCGCCACCACCGCCGCCGCCGCCGCCGCTCCGATGGGATTGTGGCGGCCGCCGCAGCTCCCGCGAACGTTGTTTACTCGCAGTCCTCCCAGCTCTCTCGGGCGTCCGAAGCGCGAAGGCGCCGAGACATGGCTCCGAGAGGGCCCGTGCTTTTCAGAAGCCGCTATACGCACGGTCTCTGCGTTTTCACCGGGAGAGGCGCCTAAGGGCATCATTTGATGTCACTGCAGTGCTTCTGACGGGGAGGGCCTAGGTTGGAGTCCAAACGGTGGCAGAACTGTCGACACAAGATAGAGAGCTAGATCGAATTTAGTCGCTGTCTGGAAGAGAATTCTATCTGCCGGCTGTTCTCATTGGTAGTTTTTCGTGGTTTCTCTGACCGACACCAGACGAATGCCGGAACAGTGCCCTCTAATAAACAGGCCACGGATCGCGCGATCTTATCTTACTCTTCCTTATCCCATCACTTATCCCTCACCCTTACACACACACTAGCACTTCACTAATACACCTCGTATCGGGTGACCGGTCGGTAGCTTCGAGCTTGTCCGGGCTGGGGTGCTGGTTTTTTGATGGGATATACCTGATTGAGTGAAACCCTGTTAGCCGGGTTAAATCTCAAAACTTATATCGCTCTTTCTATCCGACATTTCTTACCACTTCTCCGTACTGGCCAATCATAAACTGTGACTCACATAGCTTAGGAGGCGGTTTCCACTTTGATTTTAACAGTTTCCAGTTAAAATTCAATATTTGGCGCAGTTTGTGACTCTGTTGGACATCATGTATTTCGTGTAAAAGTTATATTGAATACCACTCATGCTTTGAAAATTATCGATAAACCCCGACTCGCGAATTGAGGAGTGTATTTAATTGAGAACTTTTAATCTCTTTAATTGAGAACTTTATATCTATGATAATATATTATTAGTGATTGATAAGTGGATACATATGGAGGAATTGTAATACGTATATGGTTTTCACGACCACCCAACAGGGTGATCCACTAATTACTCTTATTCTTATTGCCTTTAAATTTGTGAATGATTTTTTTTAATAGTATCGAAAAGAAATTCCACTTTACATACTAACTGCGTTAGTTATAAAATGTCCTCAATATTTCAGAGAATCGTTAGAGGTTATACCACGAAACAAATGTGGAGATTTAAATCTATGTTGCCATTGTGTTAGATTATGCTAAATCTGCTACGAACCTTTCGTAACGAAACTAACTTGCTCATGGAATTACGATGGGGGTAATATCACGGTAATGAAGCGAGATATTCCTGTTCATTAACAGGTACACTTTTGTGCTGCGAGTTCTAGTATTTACAAAAAAACTTGTATGCAAAATAATTGGTTTCAATAATTAGTTGTGAACAATCTTATTTTTTCTCAGAGTACATCAGGTTCTTCTAGGGAGTTTATTGTACAATTTATCATCATTATAAACACAAATCTCCTAAATTATTGTTAATCTGCATCTAGGAAAATTCGGTTTTGATGTGTATCTTCGTCTTTTGTGTTCGTGGATGTCTGTATTTATTTGAATGTGGTTCTGAAAATGTGTGAATTATAGAGTGCGGTTGTGATACTTCATTCAATCAAATGATCGCATTTCTCGTTACTCTAGAACTGTGAGAGTGTATTTTAGGAAGCGTTACGTTTCCACCAAGCCCAGGCAGCACCAGTTCTATGCTTCTGCGCAGTAGCTCTGTGCATTAAATCGATTTTGAGCCCTTGGAGAAGGATGGAGATATAGGAAGTACTAAAAATAGAAAGAGTGAAGTTCTGTATAAGACTCGGTAGTTCCGGTTAAATGGCAGTAAGTTTCGACCGTTGGTTATCGGTAAAACGTTACTTAGACGTAAATGATGAGGTTTACGAGTACTAAAAGAGCAAGTTAGTTGCGGCCAGTGATATCGTTGTGCCGAAAGCGAAGTAAGTTTTATAGGTAAAAATAAACTAAAAACATTTTAAACTTCTTATGTTATTAGCGACGTGAAGATTTTCATTCTTCATTAAGCAAGAATGGGTCGAAAAAACATATTAAAACTGTAAATTCATAGCTATGATATACAGGAATCAAAAAAAAAAGTGTACACTTTTAGTTGCTAATTCATTTATTTCCCAGCACGGAAATACTTTTGATTTTGTTTTTATGGAAATACTAAATTTATCAATTTGCCTCTCGGATGTTTCTTGTCCTGTTCAATTTAATAGAATGGATGTATTTGAAATATACATCACGTCTACGAACCCTACCTCAACTCCGTATTTTAAGTGCCACTGGATTCATAGATTAAATGCATGTATTTACCGTCAAAAAACAGTTAGAAACTATAAGTGTCGTGGTTAGCGGAAAAGTGTACTCTGTACCTCTTCTTAAATTTTGGGAACTACACCTTAACCCCAATAAAAGTTTAATCAAATTCTGGATGATCGTTGGATTAGCACTGGATAGTAGTAAACTATGCGTTATTTTAGTTGCAAAAATTGGGAATAGTTGTGAAAATTGAGAGAAATTTCAGACGACATAAAACTGAAAACAGTTGTTACTTTTTTTTTCGATTTGGCTGTCGGTGAAAGATAGAGAATATTGCGATCGTACGCGAATTATCGAGGTCTGCGTTGCAGAAAACGAGAATTTTGAGGAGAGTAGGCCGCTTGGTGAGAACGTGTCACGAACTGTAACCATGAATATAAGTTCTCTCTCCTTGCGTCTACACAGTTCAAAAGTTGGATCCCAGAATTTGCACTACAAGGTGAAAATGGAATTTGAACTCCGTAAAGCTATACGCTCTTCAGCTGTGAAACCGTAAAAGAAGTCATAAAAAACATCTGTGTTGAATGTTCTGAAAGAGCCAACAACGCAGACACAAAATACTCATAGAATAAGAAGGTATTTGCAGATTTACTACATGAACATATTAATTTTTATTAGTTATATTTTTATTAGTTATATTTTTTTTAATAATTATTATTTATTTTATATTAGTTATTGCGAGCGAAAATTCTTTAATTTATTTCGAATCTTCAGTGAAAAACAGTATTTTTTTAATTCCCTCATGACAGCTTTTCTAATAACCATATTGATGTATGACACTCGACTGTATTTTCATCTTAATATCTTTATCTCATGTTCGTATTAAATCGTAAATATCTTAAAATTCTTGACCAACTGTGTCCCTTCTCTCTTTGCCTACGTTTCTTTACAGTCGTACATATTTTTGTAAGATTTTTACAGTGGCCTAGAATATTGATACTGCTCATCACTGATCATTAATGTTAATTAATGATTTGTTGTTTTATTACTAGGCAAAAGAACATATTAGATACATTTACAAGTATAATGATGGCAAAACTAAGATGCAGAATTTCAGATATAATTCGAGACTTCGAAATACTGGAAATTATCAATTCTCAAGATATTCAAATGTTAGTAAAATATTTCACGCAAGTGTTAACAAGCTCATGTCACCTTTTGTGAAGCATAGAATCTTTATTCTTGCGGAAATTCATTAAATCTTTTATTTCTTCAGTTTGGTATACTATCTCTCAGAAAATTCTATACGCTTCAGAAACTCCGACATCCAGAGTTATAACACGAAACAACTTAAGCATTTCTTTATTAATTCCCGTGCTTTCAATTCCAAAAGGAATGCGCCAGGCAAAACTCAACCAGAGAGCGAGGCATTATCCGAAAGAAGCAGAGTTGAGGTCTCGAGGCACTAAAGACGCAAGCCTTTTTAGCGGAGAGGTTAATCCCTCGCCAAGGGCCTGAACCCCCGAGGGCGGTGGTGGAGTGCGGGGTTTTGAGGGAGGACGGGCAGTGAATGAACGAGGGGTGTGAGGGAGGGCGGAGAAGGCACTGGGACGAAAAGGAGCGAGGACGGGAAGGAGCGGGAGCGGACATGCAATAACGTCGGAGTGGGAACGGACGAGGGGGAGGAGACGAGATGCAGACGGAAAGGAAGCGGGAACGAAAGGGAGGGGTTCGGGAAGGAAGCGAGAACGGGGGCAGAGCGAGAGAGCGAAAACCGGAGCCAGGTGGGCTGGTGGGAGAGCGGGGGCGGAGCGCAGGGCAACGGGGTGCGGCGGGCGAGGCCGGAACGAGCGTACAAGATGTGCCCGTGGGCGCTGGAGTGCTGGCGCCGCCGGCAGTGCACAGCCACCGCCTGAAAACGCTGACGCTCGTGGCGACGGAAGACGTTGTGGGGTGAACTGCGGAAGAAAGGAACCAGGTCGTCGGTGAGAAGGGTCTTGTGCCAAGTACGCTGGAGAGAAATGAGAAGGTTATCAAGTGAATGCAGTTCCAGTGACAACTGAGGTCATAGTCAGATTTCGATGTCAGTAGAAACTAGTAATATTGTAAATTAATTTTGATTAAGCCCTTTCGTGAAAACAAATCGTTATTAGTTAGAAGTAGAATAATCAAACTTTGGTACGGAAACATAGATGTTATACAGGATGTACAGTATAAAGGTAACATGCTACTGAAATAAAATACGTTCCCATTTTTTTCTATCCCTCTCCTCATTCCCTTCGTAACACATCGTAACGCTTATAAATAACAGGCACACAAGACAAATCTTGTCGGGCTCAAAGACGTATTGTCAGACCCCCGTGAATTTTCTTTTTGTCAGACTCAAAGGCTTGATACATGTTTCTCTAAGTATGTCGACGCGCTGAATCCAGAATTGTGCCACCATCCTCCAGTTTCTTTTTAATCGCGTAAAACACATGCGAATACTAGATTTTTGAGTCTTATAGTATTATCCTCTACAAAAGAAAAAAGTTGTCAAAACCAAGACTGAACAAGTGTTTCTCGCGGAAAATTACCGTGAAATTTACAATTTCAAGGTTTTTCACGATTTAAAAAAAACTGGATGGTGATGGCGCAATTTTTTTGTGTATCTGTGTAATTTGTCCCCTCAGATAAACGTTCCATTTCGAACACTCCACTCTCGTCCTCTGTTAATACAACTACAATAAAAATTTGCTCTTGCACGTAAATTTCAATTCATTGTTTCGAAATTGAAACACGATACCAATTCTGACTTATTTTAACATTAATTTATGCTTTGAAATTAATATTATAATAATTATTACACAGAATTATGATAACGTTTATCATCAAAGCCTACTCTCCTGGTTCGCTTTTGTCAAATCTGTGAGAGCTATTGGCCCCTAATGATTTTATAATCATGTAGCTGCGAGAATGCTGCTGTATGCAGTTGTTGCGATTCATTTCAGGCTGTTATATTGAGAAACAATCATTGCTAATGATTAGTAATGTGATTACTGATGAAAAAAGGAAAACAAGACAAACGCTGAAGTAAGAGCAAGAGGGTAGACCTCGGAATGAAACTACCAGCAGCGAAGTTCGGCGGAACAGACGAGTGACAATTTAAAAGCGTTTGCGAACACGACTAATCGTGATGTCGATGATGTCTACCTGCAAGCAAACGGCGGTGGAATGCATGAGCAAGACGAACAGATGAATAGCGAGTCCTCAGTGCTGAAGCCGGTGGCTACGCGGAGGGAACGGAACGAAGAGAGGCTTTCGTGAAAGTTAAAGGGAATGCGCCTCCAGCGTGCGAGGACACGCCCGAGCCACGGCTCCAAAGGGCTAAGGCGGAACGAGGCGAGCGAGGCAGGTAGGACGAGGGCGAAGGCAGGTCGAGGCACTGCGACGCGCGACACGACGCGGGGGGTTAGGGCGGCGCAGGGGGCAGCGTAGAGGCCGTGCGAAGCGGTGTTGACACGAGGTGAGACAGGTCCGGTTAGACGGAGAGAGAAGGCCAGGGCGACCTTGGGCAGGCCGGGTGGGGCGAGGCAAAGGGCATTGAAGGACTGAATGGGACGACGAAGAGGAACGGGGACAAAATGAACAAAGCAGAGCCGCGCCGAAGCGTTGTGGGCGAGTGGGACGGAAACCAAACAATGAGGCAGCCGGAGAAAAGCGAGAGAGGGAGAGAGAGAGAGAGAGAGATAGGGAGAGAGAGAGAGGGAGAGGAAGAGAGTGAGAGAGGAGGTAACGTGGAGAACAGTATAACGTCAAGACGATTGTGAGGAGAAAGGTGTGGAGCGTGATAGCAGGATCGGGACGAGGTGGAGATTTGGGCCTTGAGAGGAGAGTGGCCAAGGCGAAGTGAAGATGGCGGGGAGGGGCGTGACGCGGAGAAACGTGGAAAGGCGCATGGCAGGGTCGGGCATGATGGGGCGTGGCAGAGATGGGAGTTGTGGTGCGCCGGTGGCGTGAGCGGGGGAAAGGGCGCGTGAGGCGACGCGGAGGCCGGAGCGGGGGGACACGGGTGAGGTGGGCTAAGGCTGGGTTGATTAAAGCCTGTTGGCTGGAGTGAGATTCCCCAGACAGCGAAGTGTGGCATGGGCGACGGTTGGAGAGGGAGAGGCAAGGGAGAACGAGACGAGGCGAGCGGGGCAGGTGAGCAGAGGCAGGGAAGCGAACGGAGCGGGCGCGGGTGAGAGTCCCGCAGCGAGCGAACCAGTGCGGCAGGGAAAGAAGGCGAGGCGGGAAGGACAAGAATGAGGCGGGCGGGGCGGCGTCGAGGCGACGGAGACAGCAGAGGCGGTGTGTGTCCCCAGGTGCCAAAATAGTGCGACGGGGCGAGGAAGGGTGAGGCAAGGAGGGAAAGAGGCGGGGAGGGACGAAACGATGCGTAGAGCGGGCGGGATGGGCTCAGGCGAGGAGAGGCGCGTGTAAGAGTCCCAGGCGGCGACCAGGGCGGCAGGAAAAAGGAAAGGGGCGAGGCGTGGGGGGACAAACGAGGCGGGCGGGGCGGGGGGGGGGAGAGAGCAGGGAGGGGAAGCGAGGGGGTATGCCCCCCACAGGTGCACCGAATATGTGGACGAGCGTAGGTGCGTGGTGGCGGCTGCGAGCGAGGAGAGCGAGGGGTGTGCGAGTCTGTGGCGGGCGGGCGGGACGCGGGCGTGGGCGTGGGCGCGGAGCGGACGGGGTTGGAGGGAGCAGGCGCAACGGCGCGGCCGTCCCGGCGGCGCCGCGCGCGGTCGATAAGACCCCGACCTCGACCTAGTGCGCCGCTGCGTCGCAGGACGCGGCTTCGAGCCCCACGCGCAGGGGCCCGGTGGCGCAGCGGCCGGGCCACGCCGGGGGCGGATGTAGGTCGCCGCTGCTCCCTTGCACCCCTGCACTGCTGCACCGCTGCACCCTGCTGCCAGTCTGACATTCTCGCCTTGCGACGGGGCAGTTGTTGCAAATACAAGAATGCTAGGGACATTCAACTCATATTTCTGACTAACGTTCTCGCGATCTTGGATTCCTTCTTGTTTGTTTTTTATGTAGTCATGTGGTACGAGCTCATCATTACGATCAGCCCAATCGATGTATGTGTATTCCAAAAAACCTCCTTGTAATTTAAAGTATGGTTATGTGATTGAAATGCTAAAATAAAGATAAACTCAACGGTATGGTACTATTGTATTATTGATTGCTTAAGCACTAACACGCGACTCTCCCATATAAATTAGCTTCAGTGTTTTGACTAAAGTGTCTAATCTTTTCCCATGTTCTGATTAGTGCTCCGGTGAGCTGCTGTAAAATTATACTCTATAGCAATGCTAATGGTCCGGTAGACGCTGGGACTCCATTAGTGTAAGTATTTTGGAATAGTGTCATCTGCTTTGTTGTATATACAATTGTCACAATTGTCACTATTGACAATCTGCATGCATTGCAATGATTGAACATAATTTATCTTTCAAATTATGGCATTTATTTAAATATTACCACTGCTCTCCATTGTTACATCCAAAGATATACCAACAATTACAATATATATCCAAGTTTACCACCAAACCAACAACATAAATATAATTCATACAAGAAATCATTCCCAACGAACAATATACAGTTCGTGTTATTTTATATAAACAATTGACTCTGTTCTCAATGTTCATAGTTTTTACGTTGTTATATAAATATATTATTGCGTTCCAAAATTCATGCGATCACTTTTTATTTTATTTAAGGCGTTGTCATACCAACCATAATAATAATAATAATAATAATAATAATAATGATGATGATGATGATGATGATGATGATGATGATGATGATGATGATGATGAAAGTTCCCTTATGAATTAGCAAGACTCGGAACGTAAGACCTGCAATTTCATCTCATCATTATATTATTTTTATTTTTAAATGTCTAAATATCTCAATGTCTCTTAATATTTCCCCTAAGCTATTTCACTAAAATAAAGTACAAAAAGGCATATTCTTGTATATTTCAGCCCAGTTGAAACTTAATTTTAAGTCAGGATCTCCAGAACTGTAGTGCTCGATTTACGTAATAAAAAAAAGAAGTGCACCAATTAAGGGTTAAGAAAAGAGCGAATAATGCGGAGGAATCGAATGTTCGAACTACAGGATTAAAATTTGCAGTGTTTACATTCCAACCAGATTGCAAGGAGATGGGACGAGTAGAGATGGGAGGTAGACGAGCTTTAGCATTATTGTGTTTTGATTTGGGCTTAATGTTGAATATATTTAGATCAAATGTTCATGATGCTCAATTTCCATTTACTTAAGACAGTCTCAATGATATTAACGACTTTGAGGGGAGTTTGTCTTATAACCTCATAAACATCGCTGAAGGATTTTTTAATATGATCCCTATTGTTGAACACAAACGTAATAAAAAATGGTGTTATCAAGTAGTAATTATTTTATAATCCTCAATCGGCGTGATTTCTTTTGGAATGCTTTTAATAAAAAAGTAAAATATTTAAAACTGGGAAAAGTATTAGAGCATTGATGTCTATTATTACCTAATCCCAGTTTCAAGGATATTACTTTACTTCATTTACGATGTAATTAATATTGCTCTGAAGAGAAGAAAATATTTCAGAGAAGAGAACCTCATAAATTACAAAGTTTTGCCAAGTTTCGTCTCGTACAATTTACTGACTTTATAATGTGTATATTGGTTTCTAAATATTTGAAAACTTTTAACATCATTTATCATGCATTTTATGGGTAGTATACAAAACTGCAGTGCTTAATGTTCGAAATTAGTTTCAGAAAACATTATACCTGGTTTCAGTTCACTCTGAGTAAACTCTACTTTTTTATACAATATTGCGGCAATTCGTATTGGATGTAATTGAATTTAAAATATCTGATTTTGCCAGTAACTTCTTTTGTAAGAATTTCCTTCTAATTTCTAAGAGATTTTTTGTAATTTTTTGTAAATCGTGTGTTTAAAACTACTTTCTCAAATATTTTTTTTTAAATTTATACTTTTATTTGCATTAATTATATTTTGTGCGTGGAATATCGTACTCAGAGTGTGTTGTTTGTGTTTTCATTATCCATTCTTGATTATTAGGAAGTTTGCGTAATTCCCTGTAATTAACATATTGTTGAATTATTATCAACAATGAATTAATGTGGGAATGACAAGAGAAAACTTGTATGATTGTAAATTTCTGTTTTTTAGAACAAACGCAGTAAATAGTCTACAATTTGAAACGTTGAATGTAATGAAAATTTTCATTAAGTATGAAATTTCGCAAAATAGTTCGAATATTAATGTTTCCGGGTATTTAATTTAGGGGAAAATCATTTTAATTTATGATATTTCGTATAGAATACCAATATAACATTCTCAAAGCCTAAAATTCCTCCGTCCACCTCTCTCGCAGACTGCTGATTTAAAAACGGGCAAATTAAGAATTGGAAATCATGTAATAAAATATTTGAAGCAGAATTAGTTTTGCAGTTTACATTTTACACTTTTGATTTAATATTTTGTATAAACTACTCTCATTTTTTGTTTATACTGCGAAATTGGGTGAACATCGCTCTGTTGAAGGTGATTGTTGACGTACCGTAACTGGGTTTAGGTTACATTAAGTGGCTATAATCAAAATTACGCTACAAAAGACAGGTATAGTAAACTATTTCGAGTAAGCACACTGTTCAATCTGGCAGAAGAAAGTACTTGTCCAATCTGGCAGAAGAAAGTACTTGTCCGTGTAGAAATGCGCTACAAATACAGTAAATTCAACATTTTAAATCGAAAATTAGGGTCCAGATTTTAACCTGTACCTCCCAAATCTTACAGGGAGGTCCGCATAATCTGGCGATGAGGGTAACTTCACGCTTGAGTCGTGCGTGAACATTTCCACTAAAATATGGACGAGTCGTACATGTCTTTATTTTCGCGATATGCATCGGAAAGGCATTCAGTTATTTTCGGAAGAAAATAATAGAAAATATTTTGGACAAACATTTCACGACTTATATTTATAGTTAATTCAACTTCAGCTAAAACGAAATGAAATCATTTCTACTTCTCTATATAATTCCGAAATAAATTTATTAGTAGAGAACCAACGAAAATATATTCTACACTTAATATTATTTTTTAAATAGATGATTTCAGTTACATTAAGTTTATGCTAGAGCTACCTTTATTGCTTTTTTTGCTTTTATTAACTTCTATGAATAGTTATTAAATTATATTAATAATACAGAACTTACTATTAAATTAAATAAGCTTAAAATATGAATACATTAGTTAATTCGTGGCGCATTTCGAGTCCTCTATTTTTAGAAATCAAGCACGGCCTGAGCCACTTCATTACGGCGTCCATTCCAGCTACGGGCTGCCACCTCCGCCCCACTCGGGCAGGTAGCTCAAACAAGGCTCTTCATCAAAAGGTCATTGCGGGCATTGAGGTCGGGCGCTCGCGGCGCGCCGAGGAAGTTGCATCATCGGGAAATGCATTCCATTTCCTGCATCCGCGTGCGGCTGTGTGCTCGCGCACGCTCCACCGGATGTCCGACTGGGCGACCGGGGCGTTTTCTTCTCGCAAAATGGGTCGGCGCGAACATTAGCCTAATTTAAGCGATTCAGCGGCCCCGGCCCTTTTCTTTCGCTCGGCATTGGCGCTGTGAGTGGCGGAAACAGAACGGCACAGTCATACCCATATGCCGGTGGCGTCGGTTGAAAGTTCTGTATCTGGGGCACGTACTGAAACGCGCGGTTCGCTTCCGGATAACGCTTCGGGAGAGTCGTTTTGCGGACTTGGTATACTTGCAGCTCTGATTGGGCAGAAATGTACGTAGAAATAAAAGTGGTCGTCTGAAGCACATTGGTATTTACAAGACAGCAGTTTCGGTGGCTTGTCCGTCATCAACAGATGTGGTATAAATGTAAAATTAATTATTGACAATAAATTCAAAGAGTACAATAAAAGATACACTAGTAAGAGGAGATAATAAGGTTAAATAAGTGAATAATTGCTGCGTCGCATGCAGTTAAAACAGCAATTTTAAAGAATATACTGTACTTTTGCAATTAAAATGTAAATGACATAACAATAATTTTAATGTCTAGGTTAAAAACCGTTTAATAGTATGTGCACTTGACCTCTCTAGAGAAATGTTAAACAGTTTTATTGGTATTCTTCTTCTTCTTCTTCTTCTTCTTCTTCTTATTATTATTATTATTATTATTATTATTATTATATACTTTACATTGTTTACTTCTCAGCTATTTTCGCTTGTAAAAATACTCACCTTCCCCAGAGATGTTTTGGCGACAGGTTCGGTCACAGAAAGATCCACATCTATGTTATTATTATTATTATTATTATTATTATTATTATTATTATTATTATTACACTTCGCGGGGGTGAAACTTCCACCTGCGGCAGTCACTTCGGCTTGGCTTACTCGTACGGCTTCGGCGAAAAGTACAGGCTCTGTTTGTGGATTCTGTTAGTTTAAGCTCTTCTCCTAGGAATTTTCTGACTATATGACATGTATGCGGAATAATCGATTTTTGCATTGTCATCAAGTTTTTCGGTTCCTAATGTCTTGAGTTGACACTTTGTCGAATTTAACTCTTAATTCAATATAGGTTGAATGGTGACCTTTTTTACCTTCCAGAGCTTATTTCTCTCGTCTTCTCAATCTTTATATTTACTTATCTTTGTATTCTAGGTAATACTGATGTTATGGGCGAGAGGGATGCCAATATCAATAATATGCATCTCTTGGTTACTCTTCCCCAAGAACATGATGTCAGGGTGGTTGGCTAGTACAGTAACATCTGTTCTTATTTCTCTGCCTCAGTATAGCCTCGTATTCTGGTTGTCAATAACATTCAAAGATTCGTATATGAAATAAGGGACTTTCGTTATGTTTCCTATTAAGTGTTGATGAAGGATTGTGTCTCTTAGTGTATTCTGTGCTTACTAGAGGTTGACATGATCCAATTAAATGGTGTATGGTTTCTGATGACCTTTTACTTTTCCTACATTTATCATTCATGTTTACTTATTTTTTGACATATTTTCAATAGTTTCTTGTTGGTATAACCCTGTCTTGAATAACCATCAACAACCCCCTGGTCGCAAATACGTTTCCCTTCCTAATTCATAAGTTTGTTGACTCCTGGTCAACAGCCTTGTTCTCCAGATGATTATAATAATAATTATAATAATAATAATTATAATAATAATAATTATAATAATAATAATTATAATAATAATAATTATTATTGTTATTATTACTATTATTATTATTGTTGTTGTTGTTTTTATTGATATTATTATTATTGATAGTGAAGAATAACTCATTTATCCACTTTCCACTGCCCACTGCCTTGCTCCCAGGGGAAAAAATTCAAGGGAGAATGGATAATTATGATACAAGTGACCTGAAATGTCATTTTGTAACAAGTGTAAATTCTCAAATGTTTGCAAGACACTCATTAACTTAACTAGTGTTTGTATTATTTATATATAGCTGTAAATATTTCTTGTAGATTACTTATACTCTCATACGTTTAGGGTAAATACATTTCTGTTTTAAAGCACTCCGGGATTGTAATAACTGGAGTAGGGAAACAGTTCAAATAAGGGAATCTTGAAATTCCTGCTCTCAATGTTGTCATACCGTCTATCATAAACTTAAAAAAATAGTGTGGAGAACAGCGATGTTCTTTATCGCATGGACATATTTTTATTATTAAAGTTTCTTACCTATACAGTTTTATTTATATATTTGACTGAGACAATTGATCTAAGATGGAGGTTTAATCAAAGAAAAAAAAGATAGGCAACCAGCAGAACATTAAATCTGTATACTTTACCCAATAAAATACTTTCTTCAACTTGTTGGTACCTACGTATTAAACTCACATTAAATTTAAAAAAATAAATGATATAACTACTATATTACTCTTCAACAATAATGTAGGTATGAATGTTTTAACTTGACTATTCCACTCGTGAGATTAATACCAATAGTGTTTAGCTATAATTATAAAATGCCCCAATCTGGGCGGTGTATCTAAAAAAGTTTATCGCTTTTTCTATCCTATATTTCTTAATTGCCAATTATAGATTGTGACTCTTCTATCTTAGGAGGCAGCATACTTTGATTGTTCTCGATGACCAATAAACCGCGTATGTACTGATAACATAACATCTTTGATTTTAATTTCATCTTTGATTTAATGCAATTTCGAACTTTCAAATGTGCAGTATTATAAAAGCGTTGAGAATAATATAATCCTAGGAATAATAAGAACTAAAAGGACGTCGGAGAATCTCCTTAGCGACCCAGAAACATCGAGTGAAACCAAGAGAATTATTAATTACTTTTATTGTCTAATATTTTAATCCCAAACAATTCTAGTGTGGTGTGCACAGAAAATGTGTAGTGTGTAACGTATTAGCCAGCGTGCCTTAGGAGTGGCGAATGCCACAATCAAAACCATCTTCAATCGGGTTTGGATCGCTCCCGCGATCAGGGGATAGTAGGTCTATCAAGAGCTAGGGTGTAAGTAGATTATTAAGTGTATATATTTGTTTTGTTTTCTTGTTAATACATATGTTTGTTATATGAAAGCTCTGTGTCTGTGGTCGCTGTGAGTATCCATGACGTCACAAGTGACGTAATTTTCATGAAGAAGACAAATGGTACATTCATTCATATAACTTTGGAATTGTGAATTGGAATGTGTGTATACGATTCCTACAAACATACAACAAGACCTACTTCTTATGCATTTCCTTACTACCCTCTAGTTTCTTTTAATTAACCGTTAAACAAAATTCTGTGCGTCTTCTTTCCTCAGTTTATTTTAAAACTACCGTTGTAGCTTCTCTCTTCCCAGTAGGTTGCTAGGCGAGGTTTCCAAGTAACCTTGTCCACAGAGACGCCAAGCACCGAAGCAGAAGTCTGCAGACGACTCCACGCATTGATAGGGGGAGCTGTTCTGCCGGATAATGTCGGAATATTTTCGAGAGCTGGAGGGACAGAACCGTGTCGCTCCGGCAGCTGGTGCCTTAGGCAGACCGGTGTTTGTCCGCATTGAGGCGGAGAATGTTTTGTCCGGAGACAGGTCCATTGCTGGCAGATCTTCCAAGCACAGGCGCCCTGCCATTTGGCAGTACACCTTGGCAGTCCGTGCGCTGCCGTCCCATGATTGCTACGGATATTACAGTAATGTCTTTCTGCTGCCTATAGTTACATATTCGTGCGCCTTTGTGTTCTGCTACGTGGATTCTATTGTGTTGGGTTATGGCTCTCGTACAGCTACTTTGGTAAGATAACTTTCATTGATAATTGGATATTGTTTTGTTATCGGACATGATGCATTTTCATTGCCAAATTCACATTAAAAGGTAATATGTGCCTTAGATGGGAACAACTACTATGTTTGGTGCGCTATCATTCAAACCTTTTGTATTTACTTTCATGATTTGTTTTAATTAATAAATCAGTATTGTTTAAAATAAAGTGACAGTTAACCTGCATTTGTAACGCGTATTTCATTTAATATTTTCAAATTCTTTAATGGTTCTATTGCAGTTGCTTGAATGTAAACTATATTCTCACATGTTTCACTTAATGTTATACGTCTTTACAGCATGTAGGCTAACTCATGCATTGATATAGAAACATGCTAGGTTATTTAGTCTTGTAAAAAATCCTTGATCCACCCGAAGTACAATATTCTCCAGCAAAAGATCTTAAACTTACGAAACACATTTTCAAATAACTTTTAAAGTTGTTGAATAAATTGACAGCTTTTCAGGCTTTTAGTAGTTAAAAAATGTCTCTGTGAAAACAATTTCTCCTCTCGGAATGAATCAAGAGTTGCAGGTATAGACAAGGAGATACCTGATACATGTAACTTTCATATTAAATTGTAAAGAAATCGATTGCTAGTCATGTCTCTAAATATACCACTGGAAAAAAATATTACAACTTATACATTGTTCTGGACGTGTTTTCGCTGCCGAATGGTGAATAATGCTAAATGTGTTTAAAATTACAACATCGTAAAAACTAATAGTATGTTATATTTAAAAAAACGTTTCAAAACAAATCAAGAAATAAAAAAGTCTAGAAAAAAGGATGCACATCCTCCAGAAAAATGAATGTTTTTAAACATTTTTTTCAATTACATTTATATTCTTGTTCGTTAACAATCAAAAGCAAAAGACACAAAAAAAGTGTGTTTCAATAAGTTGCTTAATCATTCAAGATTAATGACAATAGTTACAATTTATATTATTTCTCGTTTTTTTCGATAGTTTAATTGAAACAAACTCTTTTCCGGGTCAGCACTTTGTCCCTGCGTTCTGTGCGATGTCTCCCGTCCACTTGTGTATCGTGATGGCCTTTCGCCACATTTCGCGTCAGCTAGTGTCTACTAAATCGCAAATCAAACAAGGCAGCTGTCTAGTCGCTTGACACGTGATTGCGACATAGGACCTGGAGATATTTCGATAGAGCAGTTTCCCGTCAACTTACATGTATTGAATAGCAATGTACGTCGGTTGCAAGGATGTAGGGTATTATTGCAGCTTTGCATAGTAGCTTATTGCGTCAAATCCTGTTGAAATATTTTGCGATGTTCACCCGCCAATAATATAAAATGTAGATTATCCCTAGTTAGTATGTCATTTCGGCTTTACATTCATTAACAGAGGTAAAATGTAAACATTACAATAATTAGGATATTTTCCGAGAGAAGGGCACATACGCCTATGCTAGTTTTGGGCTAATGTGCCATTCTTCCGGAATAGGTCTCAATTGTACATATCCAGTGTAATTCTATTTGGGATGTTTGTATATTAAACCTGAGCATTGTTTCCGCTTTCTGGTCGCATGTAATGTTTTTTATACATTACCGCATTACCATGATATTTTCTTAATACAAGTTTAAGGCCTTCATATTTCCTGTAATATTACTTGGTTATTCTGTCACCAATTGCAAAATGCTGACTGCGTATTGACTGCGTAAGAATCTTCGTATACATACTAGCTCATTATAAACCTTTATTGTAATGCATTATTAATATAGATATACCGCGTAATATAAAAAAAAACAATAGGAAACCGGGACTTGCTCGTCTTGCGAGGCATAGGAAAAGCGTTTCTTTCCTTAACCTTTATTCTATTTTGTTTGCCCGCCAACCTCAGAGTCGCTGGTGGCTGCGAAAGAGATTCAACGGGCAACTAATATTTTACGATTGACACATTGAGTGTGGCGCAATTGTGTATCAACTGTTAACATAGTGCATCAACTGTCAGGTACCGAACACGTGGAGATACTACATTAAACAACGGAAGGAAAGTTGCGTGGGGGCCATCGATGGCTATGGAGGGAATGTACCTGACCAACAACATTTAAGCGCATGTCCAGAAGCAGGTTTTCCACACTGCTACGGTTTTGCTGAAAATCAGTGAGCAGTGTTGCCACCTTGGAGGGTAATTATTCTTTTGCAGGATGTTTGTTGTTTGTGTGATATACAATGATTTTCGAGGGTTAATGCCATTTTGTAAGATAATTTCCACTTCTCAATGCTATTTTAATATGAACCTTTAAGAATTGTAAAATAGACGCTAGCAAAGATACACAGGAATTTCACAAAGTCCAACAGATGCTTTCAGCAAAGAGTTCCATTCCGACATCTGATTTCAAGTCATTTTTGTTTTTACGCTTAAAAATTTTTTTTAAATGGGAAAGACAATAGTTTATATTATTATTGTTATTATTATTGTTATTATTATTGTTATTATTATTGTTAATATTAATTTGTTTCGCGAATCGGCCTTTCTGTGGCCACGGGATACTTGCATCCCACCGGAGCTCAGTCATGATTATCGGGGTAGGTGGACGTTACTTTTTCTATTGAGTATCAGCATTTTTAATGCTCATTCCATTTTACACCCCAACATTGTAAACCCTGGGAAATGAGTGACATGTGAATGAGTGAAATGAGTCCTGAGTGAAATGGTGACGACGACGTTGATGATATGATGAAATAGACATACACACAAATACGCAAATTATTATTTTTTATTGTTATTATTACTATTATTAATGTTTATTACGTATCTCCAATATTACCAATTATATTTAGGGAGCCTTCAACTGAGGGCTCGTTAACAGGGCAATATAGTCCTGTACAGTAGGATCGATCGAGATTTAAACTCCGTACCCAGAGAAGGTAGGACAAGTGTGACCGCAACTTCTCGGGTCGCTCATAGTTAGAATAACGGTATAAAATAATGTAGATGTGGAGAATGGTGTAAATGTAACATGATACTATTTATGGACACAAATGCAGGCAAGTTTTGACCGTGCCAAAAATATATTTTTCTAAAATCATTTGTTTACTCTCCACAATCTTATAATTTCTCAAGAATTGGGGACACTGCCAGTTAAACATAAGTTCATAGACTTTAATCTTTCGAATAAACTGCTTTGCGTTGTTGTCTCTCCAGATCTCTACTGTATGGCCTAACCTAACCTCTGCACCTAACCCGGTGACTCATGTGAACGGCGTGTAGCAATTGGAGTATTGAAGTTCTCACGCCCCGTTCTGGTTTATCAGCTCTCTTGAGAACAAGCAGCAGAGCAATCATCAGCGAGGCTTTGAAGTTCCTCTGGGTCAGGCATCCGCCTCCAAAAGGAATGTAGAGATGATGCATGGGTTTTTGGCGCTTCGTTCAAGCTTTGCTTAATAATATTCTTGAGATTCTATTATCTGTTTGGATATATGGTGCTGGACGGTGTCACATAGAGAGCGTTCTCCTCGGGACTTATTATTTGATCCTCTAGCCTACACACACTGCAGACAGTCAGCGTACAAAATCTCTAGCATGTAGCTAGGGAAGTGTTCGACAGCTATAACCTTTGTCGAATCAAAAAAATTCCGGTTATTGATGTGCTTGTCGAGTTCTGTAATTTAGAATGTGAATAGATTTAATTTTACATTTACAGCCAAAACACTACCATTTACAGCCAATATCAACGTCCTTTGTTCCTCACTGTTAAGAAAATGCCTTAATCTCTTGTAAACGGGGCTCGTAAAGATCTGCGTAAGGTGAAGTCTTGAATTATAGGATTCGAGTCCCGAAGGTGGTGGATTTTCCATTTAATTTACCTTTTAATTCTAGCAGCCGGCTGCTCTTGATCGGTAGTTCCCCGTGCTTTCTCATATCAATACAACACAAATGCCGGAGCAGTACACTAACAAACGGGCCACTGAGTGAGCTCGATTTTTCCTTCGTCTTGCTTGCCCTAACATCTCCCCTTACACAAATTTACACGTATGTGGACTACACTATCACACATGTTCGAACACTAGACCTTTTCCCGACCGGGGCGGTGCCCCCCGAGGGGGAGATTCCTGAAGAAGGGAATTCCCCCACAAGCCGACGTGTAGGTCGGCGCCACCTCCAGACATAAACCCTTCACTGCACTAATGAGACTAATAGATAATACATAGATAGTTTCATAGATAGATAGATAGACTGATAGATTGATAAATATAAATATTGATTGACAGGTTGATTGATATATTGATATATATTGATAGATGTGAACTACGAGTAGCTAGGGTTAACAGCCGGTGGTAAATTTGTAAAGCGTATTACAATGTATTGGATTAAAGGACTCATTGCATTACAATTACATTAAAACGCATTAAAATAATGAAACCAAATAAACAAAAGGCACGAACACAAACACTAACGACCAAAGGATATGACGTGCCTGGGAAGATCAACCAATTAATTAAATCTTAAATATTCCCGCATTTTCTATCCCATATTCCTACATTCTCTAAGAAAATTTTGCTAATAGACTGGCTTTTGTAACTAACGTTCCTGGTATGACTGAATATGTGATTTTTCTTCGAGAGATGAAACATGAGTGTTGTGACGATGGGCTGTAAGAAGTGTGCTATATTCCGCATGAGTCATCGATAGTGTGGGGAAAAAAGGAACGGTATTGATTCTTTTGTTTCCGTAACAACCACCGATCGCGCGAAGTTCATCGGTGAGTGGACGTCGCAAGATTAAGGTCAAAGGTCGACTATCGTTTCCAATCCGCCTGCAACATTTCAGGAGAAAAATGAGTTTATTTGGCATATACTTATTAAAATCGTGATAGAAATGTCGAATTAAACACACTCTTCAATAAATGCTTATATTATTTTAATATCAACACACACTTGTTCGCAGCATTTTAATTCTGATTTCGAATGTATTACAACTCTTGGACTTTTGCACATGCCCAGCAAGGGTGAAAACAGTCTTTGAAATCGTGGAAAATGGTCCTTATGGTTTTAGCTTGGTCATCGAATGTAAATAATATGTTTTAAATAATATTATATAATAATGTAATATTTTCTATTTGGATTTTTTTCGTTCTTCTTTTCTATGCAGAGCGCTGCCTGGCTAATATGTTTTTAAATGTATATATTTCAGCTACAGAGTTCAAGTGTGGGATAGGTTACGAGTTTTCCTCATGTTTTCAATTACTCCGAACATATCTTTTTAGTATTGAACAGGATAAATAGGCACTTTTAGTCAATAAAGTCCATATGTTGTATACAAGGAGATTCTCTGTTATTGCAACGCAGTGCAACATATTATTCATTTGTTTTCCGATTGTTAACGTAGAAAAAATATTAAAATGTACAAATGCGATGTTTACTTTTCATCCTTCGTAATATAGTGTTATTACTTTGCTGGTACAGAAATCCGTTACCGTGCGCCATCCATCACAAATTCGTTAGCGTCCGCTTTGTGCTCCGGTGGGAGCAGCGTTGACGTCAGAGGTCGGGGCAGGGCTGGCGCGCAGCGACATCGCCGCATGTGCGTAGGCGGCGGTGATGGAGTTGGTGGCAGCTGCGGTGGGGGTCTCGGTGTGCAGCGCTCAGGGCGGCGGTGCCCTGTGATCTCCGCCTATCTGTGCCGCCGTGACCTGGCCGCGGCGCCACCTTAAGTGGCAAAAAGCTTACAGGAGGCAAAGGTCGCAGTGGTGACGGTGAAGACCACGGCGGCCGTGGCAGTGGAGGGGCGTCTGTGGTCATGGCGGTGACGGGGGTTGGGATGCTGGCGTTGGTGGGCGGCGGCGGAAACAGAGCGGGCGGTGGTGGGGCAAGGTGGGGATGGTGGCAGGGGCTGGTGGTGGTAGAACGAGCTGGTCGTTGGCTGTGGGGGGAGCGGGGGAGGTGGCGGGCAGCGCTGTCGGTATTAGGGTCTGGCGGAAGCGGTGGCGGAGGCAGCGCGGGCGGTGGTGCTGGCATGGAATGGGGGACGTTGGCGGCGGCTGTAGCAGCATCAGTAGTGGTGAGGCGGTTCTGCGGTACCGCCTGTACTCCCACGCCATCGCGCGAAACATCTGGGAAATTCTATTGCGCGCTGCACTTCCGCCGGAGGAGGCGTGTTCACACATCCTGGCGGCGTTCGGGCCGCGTGCCGCCGCGTGCCATGTAGGCCGTCCCTTCCTCCCACTGCCCGCAATCTCATCAGCGGTGTACCTCTCACCCGCGGCTCACCGTTAGCGTTCTTTGTCCAGCGCCGCGTCTGGCGTATGCATTGCGCGTTAAATTTACGGAATAATGGGAGACAAGTGGACGACACATTTTAATGCGTTGTGGCGTTCTACCTGTAACGGTTTTTGTCTCTCTTTAATCCGAGTAACCACGAAACATTTGCGTCTCGGGGTATCTGCATCTTTTTGTTCTATCCCGTTCTCCGAACTTACGTTGAAATTTTCTTACTTCCATGGGGGAGAGGTGATAAATAACCCTGCTGCCAGCACTGAATTCATGTTGTCAAATTCATTTTTTAAAACTTACAGCCTCTTGGTAAATATTGCAGGTATATCATAGTTACGATTATATATGTTGTTAATATTAGCTTCCTTTTTGCTGTGGATACAGTGAAGTGAGTTTTTAATTTTAAACAATCAGTTATACGGAAGATTTTTTATTTAGATTTAATGAATTGCTTCCTTATTTTTTATGCCATTTATATAT
>BOPP01000098.1:1191885-1309830 GCA_017312745.1 Gryllus bimaculatus
GGCGTCTTTCTTGGAGCCTCTCTGTCGCATGATGGCCGCTATGTCGTAAGTAGTGACGCACTGAGTATGAGAATGGGCTGAACAACATATTTTGACGAATTAATTGATACTAGTGTTTGTAGATTGTTTCTTTTTAATGCACGCGTTTTACCACCCACGCGATTAAGGCCAGTGTGGTTGCTGCCGGTTTTCGTAGAATTATTAATAGGCAGATCCTAGCGTTAGGTAATTAATTTTCCCCCTTTGTTGGCAAATTAATTATTTAAATTATCTATAGACACTGGCGTTGGTAGATCTTTTTTTGAAAAAATATTTTCCCTATGTGCGGGCTTTGACAGGATTAAGGCCAGTGTGATTGCTGCCGGTGTTGGTAGATTTATTAACACCCAGATATCGATGATTTTGGGTAAATACTCTTTCGATGTTGGCAAATTAATTAGTAGATATCGGTGTTGGTCGATTTTTTTTATGTTTAATCTTTGCCTACGCGCCCGGTTGAGGACCCTGGTTTTGACGCGGTTTAGGCCAGTGTGCTCGCTGCCGCCGCTGACGTGGCGAAGGCGGTGTGCAGCACGCGAGCCGACGGCGTGCGCAGCGCCACGCGATGGCCCATGGCTGAAGGTCTGAAGGCGCACGTCGCGCCGCCCCGCGTCGTGGCCCAGACCTGCGCAACGCGCGACACCCAGCCGCGCGACCCCGCCAAGGACACGACGTGCTCTGAGGCGCGAAGCAGAACAGGAGTAATATAACCTTTTGCACAGTCAGAGAATACTGTGGTAAACATAGGGTGAAACAAAATCTTCATTTTATTCAATAGGTTAAAGACTCTTCTTAGTGGTTACTATGCTGCTGCGGTACTTCTCATCAGAACTTAGATACTAAACATTCAATTTAATTCAGAGAAAAATCTTAAAGAACCAAAAAAAATTAAAGCGTCTGAAACAATGTATATCAAAATGAGTACTTCGATATTATGATTTAATAACATCAAAATTATATAGTAATCTCAAAATTAAAAGAATAAACATTAGGTACAAAACCAATAATTTGCATCTGCTTCACCTTCACCTCTCCTGACTCCCACGCCAAACCTATCATTTCTCCTCTGTCGTATTGTTGAAACTGACTAGTTCTGTTAGCGAACAGTAATAGGCGCTCGAGGCGACGGCGTAAGAAAGTATTCATATTTGAAAGAACCTAACATGACTTCCCTGAATACAGAATAAAATAAAATATGTCACATGACGATGAACATACATTATCTACTCAAGAAAGCTTCGTTACTCACTGCTTTGCCACTCGCGAGGTGACACTTTTTTCTCGTAGATAAAAGTAGTTCTCGTAAATAAGACCTCCAACCGTCTTATGTATTCATTATCATCTCTACAGAGTAAATGTTTTTACAACCAGAGAAATACGTAGTGTGAATGAAAAAGATATTCTGTGATCCATATTGCCGGGAGGCCGGTCGGGAACTTAGAGCTTTTGCCGGCTGAGGCGATGTCCCGCTGGTGGGAGATACCTGGTTGAGGAAACACCGCTAGCCGAGTAGGTCAGCGCCGGATCTCGCCATACAGCGAGGGAAAAATCACCACCACCTCCCGAGCAGAAGCACGCGCTACACTTACAGGACTAATGGTCCTGGAAGTTCCCGGAATCACTAAAACCCGATCATGTGATCAAGGTGTCTATGGTTTCATTTCAAACCCCCAACTTGGGAAAATACAAAAACAATTAAACAGGTGCGATTTTGTCTCAGAAATGCAAATATTTGATTCTGTTATTCCGCTTATTCTCATAAAGCGCGTACCGACTGAATTCTCATACGCAGTGCATACCTACTTAGGACACTGTTGACGTTATGCGACAGAAAAGATCAGAGGAACGACCGCCAGCCATTAAATATTTGCTATACGGGTGTTGGGTAATGGGGCAACTACTCTTTTAATATTCTTGGTAAGTAAAGAGTTGTTACACTCAATATTACACTATACTTTTTTATTGTAGTATTCGTGAAGACTGTGGTGACTAGTGTTATATGATAAGCATTTAATTTTGTTTTGTTTTTCGTCAGAGTGTGTGCTACTTTTGGGTACAATGTTTGTTCAGTCGCATTTTTTTCTGCTGCATGTCACTAGGAATTATACTAATGCAGGAACTTATTTTTATTTTGTGTACTTCTAAAAAATTAAACATACCTTAACAATTATTTTAAACTGCATGTGCGTGTTCGACCTTTCGATCGGGATTTTATCTCACTCTCCCTTGATCCACGGCAAAACTGTTGATCCACTAAAATTTGCTTCTAGACACGGAACTAACTTTCCTCTCTTCGACAAATTGCATGCAGTTTTTACAGTTTATTATGGGTAATAAATGAATTCATGTTTTAATTATGTTCTAACTTGCAACAATAACAGATGAAACTGCCGCACAGTCGGTCACCATTCTTCTTTTTGTTTTTCAGTACTCTGATTAAATTAATGATACCAATTTCTGTTGTATTATTCGGATTCATCACAATTCATTACACAACAATGTGAAGATCATCTTTCGGTATGAAACGACCTGGGGCTAGAGTTGATAATAATTTAATAATTTGTTTTGAGGGAACTGCGCAAAGTTCCGATTACGAGCAGAGCATGAGAAATGGTTCATTAATAACTGTGTATCACCGCCATTTTTTGGCATTTTTTCACTTGATTCTTCTAGTAACGTTAAGTCAATATTTCTGAAGGAATTATTCGAAATGTTGGTTTTCAATTTTACTTACATCCCAATACCTTCCAGGGCCCTTCTTAACGAACTAGAATCAAAATCATATTTTGTAAATTCATGTATTGAGAATTTTTAATTAATTTAACATCGTTTTTAGTTACGTGATTTTAAGCGTGATTTTTGCACTTTTTATTTGTAGTTCCTTCAAAAGCTGATCAATTTTTTCTAGTAAGATATTTCAAGATATGATCTAAGTGTTTTCTTGCGGTCATTGCTGCTTGATAATTAGTGACGAGCAAATTATATTTTTAGCCAGGATTGTGTTGTGAGTGAAAAACTAGAATTACAGATAAACAAAATGAATCCTAAAAAAGTTTGACGTGTAGAGAGCCGCCAATTCGAACCGACTATAATAGCGATCATGTATCCGGGTTAAAATTCAGAAGTGAATCATCACAGTTTGAGAATGAGCATTGAGATATAACAGACGCTGCATGGGCATTCATAGTCCACTCGCATTTAATGAACACAATAATGGGGTTTGCTTTGTAGAAGTATTATTCATAGAATATAAAAATGCGAAGTCATTCTAACTTATGGTTTCAGAGCGACATGTGAACCTACCTGTACTGGTTAGCTTCGAAGAAAAAGTTGCAACTCATTGGTTCTGTTTTTTAAAAATTTTGTTTGTAATCAGCAGTTGTGAGTGCCGTTAATACGAGATTCTCATTTTTAAATTAATCACTTGAGCACTTACTAGTATTTCTCGTTTTAGAATTTTACTGTCATAATATTGGCAATATAAATGATTACATTGTGTTGTGCGATGATACTCATATGTATTTGTTTTTGTTACAGGTGAGTTGCATTCTCGCCTCTTGAAAATGACTGTCGTCATTGTACTACGTCAATGACTGTGCCAACTGTTGCGGTGAGTGCCCACTTTTCACATCATTTAAATTACGGGAACATTCTTGACTAAAATGTAGATCATGAAGTTAATGTTTTGCTACTAACATGAATAATATTATTATGTTTTTGATCAAAGGCTAGAATCAATTTCCATTCATTGGTTTTCAACATGGAAAATCCATTAGTTTTGAAATGCGTTTAAAATATCCAATAAAAATCCCTTAAAATATTCCGTACTTCATCCCCATTATAAAAAATCGTTTCTATTCTTTTTGTCGTTAAATAAAATTAAACGATTTTGTCATTAAGAATCCTTAATAAGCTTATGAAGAATATCTTGTAATGTATTGATATTTGTATTTACAAGTATGCTATATTATGTTTCTACATTTTTCTTTTTCGTCTTTAAATAGAATACCGTATCTCGAAGTGTGTTTGTTATATCTGTATACTTAATTGGTAATGGAAACCGCGAAAAAATTACGAAAAAACATCCCCGTAAATGCTTTATTGTACTACTACTGCTGGAACTGCTACCTATTAATGAGGTAACAAATTGCTATAATAACCTTTAGGTACTTCAATTATTAGAATGTATCATAAAAAATAATACTTTAATTCTAGACAGATATGAAACACATACCAGTGAGAGTGCGTAATAGTGTTGAATAGTTATCGCAATTATACCACAGGTGGTTAGAATATGGATTAAGTTACACTTCACTCCAGCTAAGTTTTCGTGACTGATGTTGCTTTCCAAGATCATGCAAAAAAATTCTTCATCATATAGAGCCCAAATAAAAGATAATCAACACTTTTCCAACATTTTACTTCAGAAAACAACCAACCTACTGACCGGTGCGTCCCAAGTCGTTCAACATAGGTACACGGCTTTCAATTCTATCCAAAGAGGCAGGTTCGAACCCCTTATTGATGTTGGTCCCTTCTGGCACGTACTCATTCTCTATTGATGGGAATCTCACGTTCTGCTGACTGCACAGCCCAGGAGCCGATTTGCTCATTACGATGTGCCTAGAGTAGCAGAGGCCAGCCAGTGGTTCGTGAGAAAATATTGAGTCTGCAAACAAAAAACAAATATCATTAATAAAATTAAAAATTATTCAAAAATTAATGTAAAAAATCCATACGCTTTCTTCAATAATCATTAAAGAATATCTCTCTAAATATCTGCTAGGTTTAATAAGCTTTAATAAATTTGTAATGATTAAACTAATTAATTATGTTATACAGAATACTTTCTGGAAAACATGGAAAATCGGGAAAAAATAGAGAATTTTTAGAACAATCGTTAGGAGTCAATGAAAATTTTGTGTGTTATAAAACTAGATATTAATCCGATTTTCATTTGGGGAGGAAATACTCTTAATTTGTACTTTGCCATGTAAAATCATAGAATTAAACAATTAGTTTTAGGATCGCTTCAATATTTTGTTTAAATGTAATGTGAAATTAAAAATCTTATCTGAAAAAAGTACAATATGCACTGCAAACAGGGAAAAGTCAGGGACATTTGTTCCAGAAAATGACTGTCCGGTTATAATTAAGCAATCTTACAAGTTTTTTTCTTGTGAAATTATTTTTAAAATCTGTGCGTACTCAGGCTATACTTTTAAAATGTCCGATGTAAATATTTTATGCTCGTGGATCCCTTTTTAAAATTATCAATCAAGTGGCCCTTGGGGGTCCGAATGCTTTGTTACCGTTGGTCTAGGATAGGAATGGCCAACGTTTAGCAATTAGAGGACATAAAGAGATGTACTACATTTCGAGGCATCCAAATGCAGTGAAATTCAATATTAATTTACTACACATATTCTGTACAAAGCGAAACGTGTAATATTGTATGCATAGCCATTGCTTATGTTGAAATAAAAGGTCGTAATGAACGTTTCATTATCATAAGAGATTAAAATATCGGTCGACTATGTAAATGAAAAGAAATATTCTGAGACCGTAGCATGCATTTAGTTTTGCCGTAGTTGAACCGTATTCATTATCTCTGATATCCCTGCGAAAGTGTTCGTTTGATTATTTTGTCAGTTACAATTTAAAGCTTTGTTCACATGCAATAGATAGGTTTATAAGATTTCCATCCGTACGGATTATTCCCTGATTTACTGTTTTCATAGCAGTCTTGCGATGTCTATGCGAAATCTGTTACTCTGCCTGCGAGAAAACAGGTTCAAAAATGGAGGTTGCAGAGTAGGCCTACATCTACGAGGTTTTAAGAAACCAATATATTAAAGAGTAGGGCAACAGTGGATGTTCTGTCTAGTTTGAGGAAAGAATGGTTGTTTCCAATGTGTGCGATACGTTCAACTCCAGGTCACCTTCTCTTGTCTATTTTAATTATATTTCTATTTTAATGAGATTGTTTTTGTTTCTAATTACATATTTTACTTATAATTATATATTTCTGTTAATTAAACGTCTATTATAATTGTGAATTAACGTTGCAAATGACAAAGAAGTTGCGTCGCATTGTTTTCCAGTTTACCCTACCACGTATTTCACCACCGCTCGTAACGATATTGGCCGCTATTTGTGAAATCCTACCGTGGTTTCAGTTCAGGGTCTAACTACGAATTGGTTGTACTCAAAATTAAGTGACAGATTTTCGCATTAATAGTTTGTGACGTGGAATGCCAAGTAAGGACAATTGAATTAAAATCTGTTAGTTATATCAGACCACCAAATCCAAATTTTGACGATTTAGGCATATACTTTCTCTAGATACTTCGAGTAGTTCTCCAGTAGCTCAATAATTCACTATAATTACTTCATTCACTATAATTATGAATTCCGGAGCTTCTCTACTTCTCTAATGAGCACATTGATGCCAGCGTGCCACATTGTTCACACCTAGCACTTCCGGCCACCGTTCGATGCACGCCTTCCGGTTGCGAAAGCTCAACGGCAACACCGTAGACCGGCTGCACAACTCTAATCAGAAGTTTTCCGTGGCTGCGCCGATCTATTCCAGGCGAAGGCCGGGTAATCTTGATTGGCGCGTGCGATACTAGTGCTCTCGAGGTAGCTACCTGTCGTCTAATATTTTCGTTCATTTGGAGGAGATATTCTGAATTTCATTATATGACTGATAGCACTTGAGACTGATGGCTCGCTCAACAAAAGCAATCACACATCCCCCCCCCCAAATGCATTATACGAAACATAAAATATAGTGTAATTGTTTTGACAATTTGAAAACAGTACTGTGTTTATTTCAACAATAATTATAAATTCCATAATACGTTTTGCACTTCAAACAAGAAAATCACAAATATGTGCTAATTTGACAGTGCCAAACGTTGAGCACAATAATTATATCAAATTTAAGGGATATAACCAGCGATGTTGAACTATTTTCACTTAAAATTAATTGAAGAACCAACAGACCAATTCCGTTTTTTGCTGAAATATGTACTTTAAATTCGAAGAAAAGTTGATAATTTAGGCACATATAGAGAATGTGATGACATCAAACCGCAAGAAACAAAAAAGGAAAATTGGAAGGAAAAAATCTAACTAGTGCTCCCCTGGATTATTTGTGCTAAGATAAACATTTTCCAACCACAAGCAAAATTGTAACTGAAATTATCGGAATAATTGAATACATTTTCTCTGAAAAAGTCAAAAACACTTCGTACTTTCGTTTGTGAGGTGGCGCCGGCCCCCGTCCGCTCCTTGTCGTCTTACGAAAGGGCTGAGACGGAATAAAACGTGAGAATAAACTAAAATCTGTTGCTGTCTGTCGAAGCGATGAGACGACTTCCAGCACGTCCGGCCATAATATCTTTAAAATATTATTGAAGGGCTTTTATTGAAGGGAGGCAATGCATCGCTCCCGCGAATGAATGAACTCGCGAAGGGCTGTTAAACTGCAACGGCATGGACGGGCTACAGAGCAGAACGGCCCACGGACCGAGCGCGACTTTTCCTTCCTTATCGTTGTCTTCTCTAACGCGCACACCGTTAAAATCACTAGAGAACAACACATTCGCAAAACAAGACCAGAACGTAGGCGTATCCCAGCCGCGATTGTGCCGCCATGGGAGGTGATACCAGGAGGGAAAACCCCGAAAGCCGACGTGTAGCTCTGCACCAAATCGCACGTTTCAGCGGACTTTCCAGGATATTATATGCACTACACATGCGGGACATGCGGGATATAACGATAATACGTTTGACGCGCCTGGTAACATAATATAATTAATCTAGGACACAGATTCCGACATGACTTGCAATGAAATGTTTACCAGTTCGCTGGCCCGTTTCCCGAGCCCTGGCGAACGCCTGCTGTCACAGCGTTTCGCTCCCTTCGCCGCGGCCGCGCTGAGAAGCCCGACGTGGTCCCGTCTCTCGTCGCGGCGCTGGCGGTCACCAGCGGGGGGCGGAGCCGGAGGGGCGTGGCGGGGCCGTGAGGGGCTGGGCGGAGCAGGGAAGTTGCGCGTGACCCTCATTTCCGGCGAGCGGTGGCGGCGGCGGCGGAAGAGGAGACCGTGGCGGCGACGGCGGCGGAGGCGGCGTCGAGTCGAGTGGAGTCGGAGGCGTCGGCTGCGGTGCAGGGCAGCCAGCCTTCCGTCCCCTGAGTTTCTTATGGGGCTCTGTGCGGTCGGGTGGTACCGTTAGAGGCGAATCGCATCGTCTTGGATTAGTGAGGACTGCGAATGCTTAAGGTCGAAACCGGCATTGAGAATGGTGCATCAGGGCCTCGATATGTATGCAGAGAGTTTAGTTAACCTAAGTGCTATTTGCATATTTATTGTGAAATGTTTAACATTATGTATATCATGACGATAATAATAATAATAATAATAATAATAATATAGTAACAATAACAAACCTTTTGCAACTGACAACACAATCATCTTATAAAATAATTAACAAGTGGAACGTATGGGAGGTATACGGTCTTCAATATAAACATGCGATATCGGGGAAGCTGAGATAGTCCTTTTGTTTTCTTCTGTGTAGTATAATAGACTAGCTGTACTTGACTTATATTAGTAGAAACATTAAATAAATCAGTAAGGTTCACATCATGTGCAAGATAAAATCGCTAATTCTAACTTACGGAGAGAAGTATAATGTTATAATGTGAATTTTCGTTTCATATTGACTTTCGTAATTATAGCACTCTTTTCTGAAACAATGCAATCGATTCTGTTGTAGAATTGTCAACAATTACAAATTATCCAATGTTACAACTGTGCTCGACGTACCTTGAACTCATTTCAGACACTATGCATACACAAGTGTATGTCGACTCGGGAGGTAATGCTCTTTGTGAGACAGAAATATCTTCCTTCACAAAACAAAAGACCTATAGCCATAGCAATAAACTAAATTTATTTTCCTAATGGAAAAGGAAGCGTGAAGGAATTTCATTAAGTTTTTAATTATCGTGTACTTTCTTTATTTTCCAGGAGATTAACGACGTTTTATTGATGTTTAAAATCATATATTAAACATTTTCACTCTCTAACCCGACTATAACTCATGTATCTTTCCGACCAGTGCACTCATGTATTTCTCATCATCCAGTGGAAGAGGAACACCGCCACCTCCGGGCATAAAATATTCACTACACTAACGGAACTAATGACCATAGCATTGTATAGTTGCCACTATACATCAGCCAATAATATCATGTGCCTTGATATTCTTCCAATGCATATCTTGTTTCTTGATATTCAATTACACATGTCGCTGGCGAAAGGGTATAAGCATTAAAAACAAAACAAGCAAACACAATCTAAAAAAATTATGTTAGACACAGGACTATTGCATTATCACTTGGTCCGAACTATTACCACAGGCCGGCAAGCCCAGGAGGTTGTGATTTCAGCGTCTCAGTATCCAACGTGGTATTTGTCAGAGATGTTGAATATTTTGGGGGAAAAAAGTTTAAAATATATAATTTTACAGAATTGTGGTGTGTTCGAGGTGGATTACCATTTCATTATTTCTTCCCTCATATTCTTTCAGATTTATGGAATAATTTGTCTGCTCTTCCTTACATCGAACAAAAGTAAATAATCGTTTAGTAAAAAAAAAAAAAAAAAAAAAAAAAAAAAAAAAAAAAAAAAAAAATTGTGACAATTCAACAAAGCTGGAAACTCTGGTCGTGAGTGCTTATTCCCCTCCCTGTCGTAAGTTGCACCTACGATCTCCGGGTTCGTTTCCAGTTTTTCCCTTGTGTGACCGGGTGCACACGTGCTCCGCGTCCCCTCATTATATACGAGCATCGGCGTCCTTTGAATGAACGCGTCTCGTCCCTGGGGATCTGAGACGATGCACAATGGGGCGAAAGCGAGGAAAACCGGTCAAATGGAGGCACGAATGAAAGGAGGAGACGGACCGTGGAAAAGTTCAAAATCGGGTTAACGTATAAAAAATTAGAATAGTAGAACCAAAGTTTAGTTATCTGTCATGCAAGAATTCTAAATTGCGGGTACTCGGTCATATAAAAAAGTTCTCGAGTGAAGAGCTTAATAGTGCTTGACGTATTTTCCTTTAAAGCAAGCTTAGAAGCTCAACAAATCCTGCGTAGATAATAATAATAATAATAATAATAATAATAATAATAATAATAATAATAATAATAAATATTAATCATTTCGCAAATTGGTTATAAGGTTTGGAGTGATAAAATGTTCTAAAAATACTATTTTAAATTATAGCAATATAACATTTTGTCGATGTCTCAGGGCAAGGGGCGGTTACAGCTGATCATTTGGGGGGCGGGGAGCACATCATAGACTTTTTAAATAATGAAAATAGTAGTTATCATATTGTGTATTATTTTTCTAGTTTTTATATCATACAACACTGTTATCTCTTTAAAATCGCATAATTCTAACATAAATATTTTAATCGATATAGCCAAATAAAGAAGGTAATTAAGAAAAACTCTAGGCCTTAGGGAGGATGGGGGCGGCAACCCTCCCACTTCGATCTGTCCATGCTCAGGACTTCTGGAAACTCGAAACTACAATCGAAATAGGAGTTTGCTAAAGTAATTTTGTATAAACGAGATTCTTGATAACAAATAATGTAAGGTTGCGTGTACGTTCCTGTGACGGTGTTGATGGACTTGACGGTGTTGTTTTTTTAGAAACCGTCACGTACTAGTTCTATCACCTTAATTTTAACTAAAATTGGTCAGTATGTGAAAAGGTCAATATGAGAAAATTAATTATATTTTGATTTAGAGAGCTGTATTCGTGTAATTCGTTCCTTCTATGCTCCAGTCCATAATGTAGTGAATCGGTTTTATATTTTTGTAAAGCGCATTAAATGTTAAAATATTGAAAATATTTAGGTATTTAAAGATCAGGATAAACATAAGCCCTTCTCGATTAACAACACAAGCCAAAATGACACTTGTTCGAAAAGAGACCTTGGATTTTCGAATACTTCTTTATGGTAGAATATGAATTACTCGTATCTCAATCGAGTTTTGGACAGAGAGAAAAATTATATGACGTGAAAATCAAAAATTACAGGCAATGTTCTGCTGGCTATGTGTTAATTATATACCACTCGCTTTGTTTCTTATGTTTCAACCAAAGTACAATAGTTTATTGACACATTGTATTATTCATTTGTAATTTTATAGATATGAATAGGTAGTGAATCTTCCTACATAATTTCTTTTGTGATTTCATTTTTATAAAACGGAATTTATAGTTTACTGAGAGAGAATTTTTTTATTTCAATGATCTTGCATTAAAGGAACATTCATTCTTTATTTCGTAATTTCTGAGCTTTACCCTGTTATTTGAGTTTCCGTATAACGCAATCGGACCTATCCCCGTTTAATTCGGATAATGGTTCTGCTTTGCGTGTATTTGGGGGACATATTATTGGGCCACGTCTTCTCCCAATGTGCACCACAGTGCGGAGAGGCCGCGGCCGGCACAGCGTAGCAGGCGGCGAGTGCGACGTGGCAGAGCGGGAGCGGGTGCGGAGCCGGGCGGGGCGGGGGCGGGGCGGCCGGGCAGGAGAGGGAACTCGAGAGCAGGCGCAACGATCCGCTGAGGCGCACACGCGACCGCGCTGGTTCTCCCCGCCTCGTCCCGCCCGTCTGCCCCGCCGCGTCTGGTGACTGCGCGCCTGATGGCTGGCAAATTGGCGCGAGGACGCGAGAGCGCGGGACGCTGCGCGACGCCGGAGTCACTTTGCGGGACGCGTTCTCGCGTTCGCCCCACTCCCTCCCCCCCCGCTCCGGCGGCCTCCCCGCGCGCCCTGGCGAGCTTGACGGATGGGAGGCCCCACAGTGCCTTGTCCAGGGCGCAAGTATTTTTGTTATCAACGACTCAACGGGTACGGGCAAATGGAGCATGTGTGGATGGTGTGATGATGGTAGTGATTAGAAAGTTGTTACCAGTAACTACTACGTTAAAGTATCCATTCCATCTAGATCATCTTGAATAATACTGACGAGACATTTATCTTTTATTATTATTATTATTATTATTATTATTATTATTATTATTATTATTACTATAATTACTTTTATTATTATTATTATATTATTGTCATATATTATAGTCATGGCCCTTATACAGTGAAGTGATGTGAAGTGTAGTGTAGTGGGGGAAGGGAGTGTAGGGTAGTGAAGGTGAGTGCAGTGTAGTGTTGTGTAGTGTTGTGTAGTGTAGTGTAGTGTAGTGTAGTGTAGTGAAGTGAAGTGTTATGTAAACCAGAAGTGAATTTAGAGTTAGCTAGAAATAAATTAGAACTATTATATCGACCCCCTAATTCCAATAGTAAACCCAATTGTAAATGTTTAAAATGTTTAGTAATTCTAATTTTAATTGTTATCATGTTTGCCACCGAGCATTAGCTCAAAGCGAACTTTAATAAATCTATCTATCTATCTATCTATCTATCTATCTATCTATCTATCTATCTATCTATCTATCTATCTATCTATCTATCTATCGTGTTTAAATTATCTACGGAAGTGAGAATAATTTCTGCAGAGTTCGCATGAGATATTATCTGTGCATTCGACGACAGCTATAACGAGAGCCTTGGGTTGCTCGAACTTAATAACCTGTGAATTAAGAGGAGAGAAGATGTGTACTACAATAGAAAATAGATATCAAATTTGTCAAACTCAAATTTCATTCCATTGAAATAAGTCGTATTAAAAAAAATACATGTATAAATTATAAGTTGAACAATGTGTGTATTTCGGCGTAAAATGCTTTTATAATTTTCGTTTGATGGACTCAACAACGCGCCATTATCTTAACACGTTGCCCCTACTCAACTAACGGTTAGTGTTAGCGTCGTTATAGTAGTATGCCTTACGTGGGCTCTGTCGGCGATTGTAAACTTAACCGTTAGCAATGAAAATATTTTCTCCATGTTGCGATAGTGTTGGTTAGCGTAATACAGATTTTGAACCGTAATATTATGGAAGAACAGTGATTTGAGTACATCTGGGAAGTTCGGGCATTTACTTTACTTGTAATAGGCGGCAAAAACATTTATTATTATTAAAATGGGGATGGAAAAAAGCATATATTCTCGCTAAAGTATGGGTGTAAAAGGGCGCATACACAATAAGAAACCACATTTAAAAGCAATTATTTTAAAAATTAATAATTAAAATTATTCACATTTTTATTCTACCTCTAAAATTTACATTAGAACATAACGTGTAATGAAGAAATCTTTTCTAGGTAATTTTGATTCCAAATGACCATCGGGTATGATGGTTACAAATTTGTTTTTTCCTAACGCTCTCTCTTCGAAATGATACTGTGGACTCCATATTGAATGTTGAAATGGCATCACTGAATATATTATCACTTATTATATACAAAAGGAATTAATTAATTTCTATTGAAAATAATAAATAATTTACATATTTCTGGCTTTCTATGCTTCCCTAATGCAAATTGTTGCGTAGAAAATATTTTTTCAAACCAACATTTGAGTGCTTCTTGTGGCTCAACCATTCGGAATATCTCAGTAGTTTAATGGACAAAATATACTTAAAATTGTCTTACGAGCGTATTTGCAAAGTTTCGACGTATCCTCCCCAGACATCCTGTATACTCCGGATGTAGTACGTACGTATATGAGAAAGTAAAATGTATTTAGCCAAACTTCCTGACTCTAGATATGAGTATATAGCGGATGTCAAGTTTTAGTACACCGGGTCCCACCGGATTTAAATATTACGTTGCGACTAGTATTAATATCTTGTGTACGTTATATTTGTGTGCTTTGATCAATTGTCTTCTAAGCTCAACAGTTAGTAAACAATACATCAGCAATTGATGAAAAAAGTTTTAAAAAATATATGAGATATTCGCCTCATTACTTTACCCAACCTTCCCCAACCTCACTTCACCCAATCTCTCAAATTATTTCTTTTACTAAAGGAGTACAAGTTTGAAATTTCCCCCTTGAGGGAGGAGCTTATTTTCGCGTACTTCCTGCACCGCTGCTATAGTGTCAGATTTCTTGGCCTACTGCGCGCACGCGATTCAAACCGCCCTCCTCCAGAAAAGCGGAGCTATTAGTCACCAGTGTCACTGCAGCCTTCGCTGTCCCTTTGTTCCTCGGAGGAATTGTCCCGTGAAGAAACAATATAGTCCATTCTTGGTCCATGATCATGTCTGTTCATATATTACGCTTTTCCATTGACATGAGCAATATTCAGAAAATAATGTTTGGCATATATTTTCTTTAACTCTCAGAGGGGTACGGATGCTTTGTTTAGCAACACGATTCTTAGTGGAACACCAAACTAATTCGATGGAATTGAGATCGGTATGGGAAGACGGGAGCTCGATGTTGGGGCCAAATTACATGTGAACAGTTGTCTTAGAAAAAAAAACAACAAAATATTACGCGAGTGAACTGCACTTGAAATTGGACCTACGCTAAGACACACCACATTACACAACACTTAAGGACGAAAGGGATAGAACTGAGTACCAGGGGCGATGCTTGCTATACATATGTTTCTTTTACTGAACCTTAATATATTAGGAATTAGCGTTTGTGCATTGACAATCTTCTCCCTCGTACGTTACATACAGTTTTTATCGTTTTTTTTGACTAAATAAATCTAAATCTAAATAAATAAATGGCAGTTTGAATTGTTTTGATTTGGGTAGCTGACTACTTTGGCCACAACAACCTCTTCACTCAGACCCTCTCCCTACCCAGGGCCCTACGGTTGGCGCGCAGAGCGAGTGAGACAGCGATATTTTCAGGGGAGTAGCGGTTGAAGGTGGGAGTCACCCCTCCTCGCGCTTGCGCAGTCGAAGGGCGATTTCTGACTTGTCCTGCTGTAGTATAACCGTCTACTACTGTGCGATGTACTGAGAACTGGTACTCCAGCGTTTAGTATTCTGCTCGCTACGTGTCTTAGTAACATAGTTATTATTTCATTAACTTCTACAAAGAACAATTTGTAGACAGGCTACATTCATTGAATTAAACTGTTGTTAAATAAAATATTATTATTCTTTTTTTCTAAATGCATTCTTTGTACGTTGTGTTTGCATTCGTAATGTACATTTGTGGCTCACAAATAATTGTGAGACGCAACATTAAAACTGAATTCTAGAATTTTAAAAGAAAGCGAATAACAATTCAAATACATATTTCCATGAACATGTTAACTGTACGTCTTAGGTGGACTGGCTTTTATACCCCTGATTATAATGATGATAAATTTCAGACACGCCAAGCAGGGTCATTTTGCGAGGCGCGCTCCGGCTCCCGCTACCGGTCTTTTGACGCCTCGCCCGTGCCCATGGCGGAGACGACAGTTGGGAGGCCCGGGCAGTTGCCTCCACGGAATGCAGACGCGCCCTGTTCTAACACTGCGCTTCGTGGACGGTGTCGGGAAGCACCTTATGTATACCGACCCCATGCATATGCAAATTGATCCCCCAATGCGTGTTACAATCTACTGGAACCAGCGCACACCGGCGAGAGAAAAGTTAATTAGGGCACAAAATGAATTGAGACTGTAAATTCATTGTTTGTGTAAAAAAAAATTAACACTTCTATTCTGTAAATTGACGAGACCCGAATGTAATTGTAATCTATAGGTACTTGTAACAGTTTATTTTCTTTGTTCCCAGAAAACTTGAAATACAAGAGCCTTCCTGGTTTGATATAGGACTTTCATTTATGTTTTACTTCTTTCCGTTTCATGTGTTGATAAATTTTACTTATATTTTTCATATATCTAAAATTCAACCTGACAAAAAATGTTTCAGATTTTTTTGCCGTTTTTATGTTTTTTCTTCGATGATCTTCCCACCGTTTTAGACAAGCGTTTTTTGTCACAATCCACTCGAAATGGGTCCACACGTAGGAGTCGGTGCTCCTGCAGTAATTGAGCTACGACGACTCGTTTTGAACTCCCCACTTTACGCGTCGAGTTTTATTACCGGAAGAGCAATGACGATGACGTAACAAATTCTCTTCTGTGTTTAAAGAGATAGAATGGGAAGAGATGCTGCGTTGTGTAATAGCATGTTTTCGGGCAACTTCAAGGAAACAAGAAGAGACAAGCAATGAAACCATTGTCGTAGAAGTGCTGATGAGACAATTTTCACTTTTGCGTTTTCTGAGTATCGAAGCAACTTTGTACTGGCAAATGAGATAATCTGCTATCTAAAATGCTATCTTCTTTTGCAAACATTTTGTCTCGTTTCGGTAGTGAAATGTCTCAAACCGTGTTATGAGATAGCAGTGGTAAATAACAGAGGATTCCCAGATATTCACTGTTGCTTGGATATTTTAAAATATATTGCAACGATTTGGAGAGTGTGCTTTGAGTGATGTTTTATTGTAGATGATTAGTGATACATTTTATAATATATTTTAGTTTCGTACATCGGTATTCCAAAGGTTTGAGTCTCGTAGTTGGCGGATATTCGACACCTAATAAATACCTCTGAATCTGACAGAGAATGTAAAATGGATGAGAACTCTAATGACGACTGCCGGAGCACTACTTTACACAACGAGCCATGAAGCAATTGACCAATTACCTGAAGTTGACAATGTTATTACAATATTTGAAAGACCTTACAGTGTTTTCAGATTAAAAGAAAAACATTTTAACCATATTATTTATATTCTTTCTAATGTATTTCAAATCTTGAAAGAGAAAATTTCAGAAAATTCTCCTTCCATCTTGTGAAACTACTCTTCTAAATGTTTTACTACCATCTTCCTTTCGAAAACATAAATTTCTACCTTTTAAGCTATGAACAGTTTACTTTTTTCTCAGTGCAGCACGTCAGTAGTTTTGTTTAGTCCAATAATTCGTTCGAGGAAATAGCTGGCTCTTCGAGTACGGGTATCAAAATCCCCGACAAGACCCCCTCGCATCTTTAGGGCCGGGAAGTAAGGTTCCATCCCAACATGACGTATCTCGTGTGATTTTGAAACCCTTCGACGGCACTACAAGCTCGTAGATGCCAGACTAGAGGCTCTTCAGTGTGGATGTGCGTACGCAAATATAACGTTATGAAAAACTTAATTTATTTTTGCGTGAGCAAAGATTTACTTTCACATGATTGAACAACAGAGGAACGCTCGAGAATAGAAAATGAGCGAACTTGTGATGTGTAATTCTAATTAGGGTCATGTGCCCTAAATGAGACGTTAGCCTCTGAAATGTGGTGAATGGGAGGTAGGCACGATCTTCCATCGGAGAGGTGGGGAGCAAATTGCTTGGTGATGGAGGTGCTGGCAATCATCTTGGCTTGGCGAGCAATTTGCTGCGTAGCCTGTCCGCTTCCAGCCCGCGATCTCCTCGAAGCGAATCAATGCTGAACCGCACTGAACCACCGACGTCCGCAGCACTGAAGTGAAGAAAAGATGAAATAGATCAAGCTCAGCGATTATGCGTTCTCGAAAAGAAAATCGAAGGTAGCTGAAAATCTATAACAGTAGGTTCACGTGATGAAAGAAACTTTTTTTGAAAATTTCCCCTGTAAGAATACGAAATACTTTTAAAAAATCTGGATTTTCTGATTATTAAGTACACGTTAATTTGGAAATAATGAAAATTAAGTGTGTAATTAATGACATGAAAATACTTTAATTTTTCGGTTTTATATGTAATAGATTTATTTTCGGATATACAACAACACATAAGTTGTTGAGAAAATAGTACTGACATTCAGAGTACTCCACATTACACATAAACACGTGTGTTTTTGTTGATACAAGTAAACACACTTTAATGAAGACTACGGAAGTTGTATTAATGTGGCTCAGTCTACTTCACCTACCTGTGTGAAAAACCTCTCATGATCTTGTCCTACAACTAGAATCCTTTCTTTGCACATCGCAAACGGCATATTGATGTTCCAGATGTCTTAAATCTGTGTCAAATCATTACGTTAACTTGATTCATCAACCCTTTTGAATAATATTGGGTAGTTAGATGTGAGTAGAATAGATATGATCTACCATAACGTAGAGGCCTGTAGAATGCGTAAATTTTGAAGAGATATACTTTCTAGAAGAGGGAAATACTTTAATTTTTAAGAATAATAGAAGAGCTCGTGACTGAATAGTTATCTGTTAATAGTCACATCTGACTAAATTTGAGTTATAATCCAAAATGCGTTTGTAATATACCTGTTACTATAAGGTATCTATAACAAGCTTTATTAAATAACGCTGGTTTCGCGTCAAAACTGAAAACTACGTTCAGGGACACGAACTGGAAAGTTGCTATAGATGTATATTATTGTTTGCAAGAATGTAACATAGGACTATAATGATCTGTAGTCCTTCAATTACGTAAATTGACTGAATTTCTGACAGAAACCGAAATAAGAATAACGCGAAAGGTTTTGACAACGAGGAACGTATCTATGGTGTCTATGGATATCTAACGGAAACAATTTTAGATGATTAAGATAGAAACTTACCTACATAATCCCTGATGCTGAGTGGTCATCTGGGAAACATTTAATTTTCAATTTGTATTATTGGGAGGCCAGTTCGTGGCCCAGTGCCAAAGTTGCTTGCCTTTCACCAAGGAGGTCCGGGCTTGATTCCCGGACCACGTTATTGTGAAATTTATTCCGACACAACGAGCTTGACTGCTTCACAAGGAGGTAGTCCAACCCCTATGAAGTGTCCTAAACACTGACACTGCTCTAATTCCTTCTCACTTCAGAAAAAAAATGTCAGAAGAAATTCAAGAAAATCATAACTTCAGAAAACCGAGGCTGGCATCCAACAGCTTTGAATATCGTCTTTAGGAGATCACCAAGGTACGCACGCGATCTATGTGTTACTACTACTATGGCGGACATTTGCTTTCAATTTTGGTCCCGTCTGCGTGTTTTCCCAACGTGCTCGTTGGCCTCGTCTTCTCGGGCGGTGCGCGGGCCCCGTTGCGGGAAGCGCCTGGCCATCTGAGCGTCGACCCCTGCGGTCGCGGTCGTCGCCTGCTCATAAACTGCATGCCCGCATCTCCATCGCTGCGTCCGCGGTGAGCCGGCCTCGCCGGGGACTTCGGACCGTCTGACCTCTGTCCTGCGCCGCGCAGCCCGTCACAACCTGGCGCATATCTCACGCCCGCCGCGCGCCAGCCTTCCTTTTTTCTCCCTCTTCGTCGTTAAAAGCTTCTGCTTCCCTTCCCGCCATGTTGTTTAAGCCCGAGTGAGGATAAGAACTCCATAGCTCATTTGCCGATGCAAGTGGTGTGTATTACGCGGGAATGAATATTTCTTGCTGTCAGATTTTGACAAGAAACACTCATTGCTACTTGGTTCAAAATTTAACTTAGTGTAGGAAACGACTGCGGGTTGGGATTCTCGAGCTCAAGAAACCATGCACTGGTCGTACTTCTATCACATAGTACATTGCGTACACTTTTTTAACCGTTTTTATCATTAAGTAAATAAATATAATCCCGTAACCCCTTGTAGTACTTGCCTTCCCATTTCCCAATACCTTTTGATTTCGAATTCGATACGTCGTGTTTGCATCTCGTTACCCAACACTTTTTCCAGAAATTCACACTCTACCTTCCTGGGCTCTCTTTCTTACTCCTTATATTTAGGGGTGCAATCTTTACTTTCCTTTTCATCTAAGCTTCCTCGCTTGCCCGACGGTCTCTCAAGCATTCACCAGCACCCCCACATTTTACGACCCTTCACCCGCACCCCACCCCTCTTCCCGCCCCCTCCCGCTGCCGACCGGCTGTGCTCTTAAACAAGACACACGCTCAAAAATTCGCAGAACTTTGTTTTCGGCCCAGAAGCTGCAAGGTATGTACGATCCAGTTTGCTTACGCATCTTGTATACAATAACCAACCTGTTAATATTTCACATTGTATATTTGTATTGTTTTTAGCTCTGAGGATGATCGCTACGCGATCGAAATGATCATTAGTTGAATTAAAATATTGATACCTGACAATATCTCTATTTATTTATCAAAATAAAAAAAAAGGTATTTACTTCACCAACAATCCAATTAATTAAACATGTACTAAAAGTTTGTTTTTCCTTTCGCTGACGATTATAGACATGTGCGTTTGCACTATGTTCTCTCGACATCTTCAATTCCAGAGCTCCTTTCGTTGGATTTAATGAATCTTCTAGTACTGTAATATGCCATGTTCAGAATGAGAGTATATACAAATGTACAGCTTTAAAAAAGTCCGTTACCAGAAAGGTTTTGAGAAAATAATGAAATCGGGGGCAGGGGTTTTTGAGTAATGATGATACATTCTCTTTATTATTTAAAAAATACAGTATTTAAGTTGAACTTTTGCGTAAAATGGAATAGTAGTTCAAATTTTCAAATAAAATTCTTTGTGTTCGTTAGAGACAGCACTCGTCAAGATTTCGTTAAAGAAGTATAAGCATAAAAGGCATTTATGAAACACGTTTGCAGTGCTGTGCACGTCAACAAAGTCATACGTATTGTGAAAAGTTACCAAACTAAGACGACAACTGCATGGACCTGCGTAATAGCTAGGATTGGCATCAGAGTAAAGTCAGCTCTAATGGAGATTAAAAAGTTGCTAAGTTAAACGCTAAAAGCTCAACTGACACTCATACAATGAATTGATGTTTTTTGTTGTTTGCTGTTCTTTAAAAGCTCAACTGTCACTCATACTATAAATTTATTTTTTCGTCGCTCGATAAGACCTTTTTACACGCTCACCATTTTAATTTTTTTAATTAGAGGATCAGGAGCAGAAGTAATGAACAGTTCACTCAAAGAGTGAACATCAGGCAACCGTCCCCCGTCCGGCCACCTCCTGCTGCTGGTCGTGGTCCTGCTCGCGTGGGCTGCCCGGGGCGGCTGGCGTGACGCACATTCGGCGGCGCCGTTTAGGCCGCTGTGTTTTTCCCTGCGCCGCGCGTGTCCGCCTGCCTCCTCTGCCTCCTCCGCCTCCGCGCCGCACAGTGGGCTCTAAACGGGCAATTGAGGGCCGTCCAAAGCGCCACGGAGGAGCAGGCGGGTAATCGCGGGCTTCCGCAGTGGAACGCCGGGCGGGGCGCGGGCGGGCGCGGGAGGGGTTGGGGCAGGGGGCGTGGCTGCCTCGGGCGATCAGAGTCCTGCGTTTGATGGCGACGCTTCTGCCGCAGTTACTACGCAGCGCGGCCCCGGATGGCGCGATCAAAGACGCCCCTCGCCCGCCCGCGCCGCAGGGAGCCCGCCCGCGCTCGCAGCCATTCGCGCGAGGAGGCCGCGGGCCGAGGCCCCACTCACCCACTCGCTCGCGGAATCAGGTCATGAAGCCAGGATTAATTCGTTTGGGTGGCATTTAAAATCTGAATTTGCTAGCAATTCCAATAATACTAGTTAATTTATTCTTATAATTAAAGAATGTTAGGTTAAAATAGTCTTGGTTAAAAATGTTCCAAACGAGGGGTATAAGTTCATCAGTTGATGAAAAAAAAATCTAGACCTTTTCTTTTAGTTTGACAAGGAAAAGTCTGAACACTTAAATCTCTGAAATGTATTCAGCCCTTACTTTAAACGTTGAAATCACTACACCTTTATTAAGTTATTTGGAATGCCAACAATCCATTGCCAATAAATCAATATGTTTGTGTTCTGATTGGTCAGAGCTTCGAAGACATAGTCTAACGAGAAAGTGTACAGTTCAATCACTTTGTTTGCCTAATAAAATAATGAAACTGGATTATTGAAAAATATTTGTTTTGGGGCGTAGCTTTGCACGATATTTAACACGTCAAAAATGCTCGTATCGTATACATTTCATTTGAGATCACAGCTTAAACCGAATAAGCCGTAAGAAGAATATGGGCAAGACGCTATTCTTGATTGTCAAAAACTGTTTGGGATAATAAATCCTTTGTTTGTTATCCTCCAATGGAGAAAAGTAAAGGAATTTATCATATAAAGAAATAAACCATTGGAATTGTCTATTGTGTGAAAAGTCATTTAAGTGAAAGTCATTGTCAGATATTTTCCTTTCTGAACCACCTAATTAAAAACAAAAATATTGAAAAAAGATTAATCTCGATAATGTCATAAAAATGTCAGAAGAATGTCTGGAAATTTCCCTATACAACTTATCTGGCCACTGCGTATTATCGTCCCCGGATTCTGAGATGGAAGCAGCAATGCGGCGAGCCAAGGATCAAAGACGTGTCTTGCCCGTCCTTAGGGCTCTTGCCCTTCAGGCAGGAAGTGAGAGCAAAGTGGCGGAATGCCAACATCAAAGATCTGAGCAGTCGACTTCCTTGAAACGCCCCGACTGTAAGGCACACTAATTGAATCCACGCAAATGTTTAGGCAAGAGCGCGGGAAGCCTTTTGTCCCAGGTTTGTGTACGTTTTTGCGCGTCTTTTCAATTGGAGTTCGCCGCTTTTGTGAAAATGTGAAAGGAGTAAGGATTTTCCGTATTATGATTTTAAAAAGGAGTTTGGCTATTAAAATATTTATTATTTTTCTCTCAAAATACACAATAATTAATACAGAAATATATTATAATTTATTTCATAAATTTATCTTTTGTTTCCTTTACATAATGTGTATAGTATTTTATGTGAGACATGTTTTGTGACAACACTTTAAACATTGCACTGACGATAAAATACTCGTCAGCGTCAAGAAACCATTAGCCAATTCCAAGGAAATCTCTCTTATTCAGATAGTCATTGTAACTTGGATTTGTATTAATTTCGTTTTACTTGTTTCGCGAAATGGAATATAAAAGGTGCCTTCAACAATTTTTTATAATGTTAATTGGTGTATCTAAAAACTGAACAGAAATATTTTCGTGTATTCTGAATTAATATTGGTAGGCAATGCACATCTCATGCTCTTTGAAAATGACGATAAAAAACCTCAACATTGATTCTATTGTTTAGAACCGATATCTTAACTTATTTTCGTCACGAAGCATTTCCAGTCAACAAGAGAACAATTAACCATTCAAACTGTAATAACTATCTTGGTTGTTAAATTACTTTTGCAAAATAACCGAATATTATTACCTAATTCACTGAAGATTGGTTGATTGCTGATAAAATAATTATGAGCAATACATTATTAGAAATCTTCACGATAATTGTTTTATTTTTATGATTAATTATTATTAATAAAGACCATAGAAATTAAAATTATTGCCTTGAAATTTTAATAATACTAATTGATACATTGCCTTTCGACTTCCTTTTCCCCGATAGTTTTACTAAAAGCATCACGCGCGCATGCATTCCCACTGTCCATGACCAGTTTGACAGTTACAAAGGATAGTCATCACAATATTTCGCTCTTCCCAGGGCATCCACTCCACACACACGGGTCACCATCCCCCTCGAGTCGGACAGATGAAATCGGAGCGTGCGCGGCCGACTCATCTCGCTCCCGGCGTGCGGAGTGGCCCTCGTTACTGTCACCGACACGCTGTTATTGACACCGCTCTGCCGCGGCTGTCGATTCAGCCGCATTCGCCTCCGCCCCGCTTCCACCTCCACCACTACAGGGTGATTCAAAATTGCCTTCGAACCTCTGAAAACCAGTTGCGTCACGATTTCCACGCGACACTGAGTGCCAAAAGGCATATCTCAATACTTTACGTTTTTCTTTCGTTTGACGTTGGATGTCATGGTCTCTCCATGTGCCAAACTTACTTACAAGTCATCAACTTATCGTATACGGATTTTAACGTAGTATGAAAATGACGGATGTTATTTCTAAAATTATTTTTTTCTCCTCTGTAAAGTGGTAGATTCGTTCTTTTAAACTTACGCTATCGAAAAATATGTGATATCTTCTTGCGATTCCATAAGCGCATTCCCGACAGCTGAGAAAAATGACGCACAGTAAAGTGCCAAAACTTAGAAAACACACGGAGAGATGCGGTCAGGTTCGTTCTAAGAAGGGAGACCTCTCTGTACCGAAGCGATGGCCCGAGAGGAAATGGAGAATGTGACGCACTCTTTACACTCTGACTGCGCGACACCGTTTCATAATTTCGTCCACATTACCATGGCGATAAAAGTGTCGTATGTTTTACCTTTGCATACACTACGTTGCAATAAGAAATATGTCATCGTATTAATGGATATTACATTGCATTTCGTTGTACGTCAGTGTCTCGTAGGTCTAGAATTCTTCGTCCTGCTAGTGCCGTTCGTGGTGTTAGTCTTTAATTATTTCAAAACCACGGTGCTTAAGAAATTTCTTTTCACTGAAGTGGCGACATCATTTAAAACAGAAGACTCAAATCGCGGATCCGAAAACAATTTTTCGAATAATTTGAAACCGGCGCTAGAATGTTCCTCCATACAGCGGCTGAATTCAACCCGGCTATGACGCTAGGGTGGGAAATTCGCTACCGTCGGGAATCGAACCTAAGACCTCCCGGCCTGTGTCACTGCAACTACGCTGTTTCTGAGCTAAACTCACCCAGAGCCACCTCGGCCTCCCCTCTCTGACCTCAGATCTACCTTACCTCTTTTCGCCTTGTCAACCGCCTCCGCCACTCCTGCAGTCCTCTCGGTTGCTGCTCCCGCCCTCCCCGTCGTCGCTCGGCAGTATTTTTTGACAAGCAGCTAAAGCAAATGGATAAATAAAAAAACACCAGTGGAATGGGTTGTATTATTTGATGGTGATTCAAAAAAGTTATAATGTTATGGTAATTTTCTGAAGTTAGCTTAGAAAAATTACAAAATTTCATACTTCCAGTTTGACTCTTAGATCGTGCATTTCCAAGTCGACGGCGCGGCACTGGCCTTCGGCTTTCACGATGAAGTAAGTTATCTTTGAGCCAAACAGAGCACAATTTCAGATGCATTTTTCACAAAACATACAGATATTGCTGTCTTCATTCATTCTCTTCTGTAAGTACTATTATAATATTTCTGCTTAACTAAATACACATATTTCAGGCGATTTCCATATACCCAAATGATTTGCACAAAAAATAATCGTTAACGGCCCAATCGGAGCGTCTGTCCCGCTTTCGCTCCCGCACCTGTTTCCTTACCAACAGTACTTGCTCGCTCCCCTTGCTCCCCTCCCCTGCCGTTTCTCTGCCTCAGCCTCCCTCCCCGTCACCTCTAGGCGAAGAGCTGTCACCATCCGCCTTCGACCTTTTTCGCAGCTTCTCTTTCGCGTCAGCGATCTCTTCCTCCGTCCATCTCACCGAACATCGCCACCACTTGACCTCCACCGAATCCGCTCGCGCCTCCGGCTTCGTCGGAGCCATCCACGACTCCCCCTCCGCGCCGCGCCGCGCCGCGCCGTGCTTAGTGCACAAGTCCTCGGGCGCTTGATCGTTTTGCCAATGCGAATAAATTGGCTCGGGACGCCTCCGACTGGCTTGACATGACAGGCGGCGCTGTTGCCGCGTCTTCGCAGGCCCTTCCGCTGCCATTGGGCGGAATTGCTCCGCGGCACGCCGGCCTCGAGACAGGACACGTCGATACCCCGGATAAATGAAATGTCAGTTGCTCTAAAACGACTGCTTCGGATGGCGCGTCGGGAAAGTTAGTGGTGTTCCCTACTGTAGCTACCTGTCGCCCTTGTTTCAGCGCCGTCTGAGGAAAACTAATTGTACAACGCATGGGCGTGCTTATCGAGATTTGGGCTACACAAGGGCAATCTCTTTGTTAGAGCAAGAATTCTTCCGCTACATTTTTTAAACACTGGAAAGTACATTGTTTATTTGTGTTGTTCACGAAACAAAGATGGTTTTAAAGTTGTTAAAATTGTTTCATGTAAAAAATAAGTTAATTTTTATCTTAAAAATAGGTTTCTCTTCAATCATATTTTTCTTTTAAACAACATTCATTCGTTTCATTTTACAAATTCGGAAGTCATTACTACCTAACCCTGACACTCGTGCGGGTACACCCACGTCGATTCTGAGGACTCAATATTTAAAAATAATATTTTTCACAAATCTTTAGACAAATAATTAACAAAAAACATTTAATTGGGAAGACAATTAATATCACATTTTCAAGGCCTAAGGGGACAAGACGGTTTGGCAATATTTTCAGTATGCAAAAAATCAAATGTTTTTTTTTTATATTGTTAAGAGTTCATTTTATAGGTTTCGATGGAACAATAACATCTACAATAAATTTTTGTTTTGGGGCAACTTTTTAATACTCTGTACAACAGGGTTTATGTAAATTCTAGACAGATGTCGGCACAGTAGTACCTTAAACAACAACGGGCTACGGGTTGCGCGGGTCCCTTCTTTCTTCAGCCTGTTCCCCCCCCCCCTACCATAAGGCCTGATGTTGAGTAGATTATCCGTTTCCATAGAGCATATCTCCTGTGAAGTAGAAAGACTCCGGCGCATGTTGTGTACAGAATTGTTTTATTGGTGCTTGTTTTATTGGTGCTTTTATATGTGCCGCCCAACAAATGAGTCTCTTTTGCTCCTGAACGCTACTAGTATTTTGTATGTTTATTCTGTTCGTCGTACTTCTTTCAGAATTTGATGGAGACAAAGTTATTGAGCTTCCGTCGTTCTCAATTGTCTTTGTCGAAATATAATAATAATAATAATAATAATTATTATTATTATTATTATTATTATTGTTATTATTACCATTATTACTATTATTATTATTATTATAAATAAACATTACAAAAAAATAAGGGATGAAACGAAATCAACTCCAATAAGGAAATTAATTTTATTTAAAGATATAAGCTTATTGTCGTTTCGGTACGACGTGTATGTGCTGCTTATGTATTGATTACGTTTCCTTTCAAATCCTTTGTTAGTGCTTCGGCTCGTCAGTTATAGTACGTTAGTTGAAATAAGTATGTATGGAATATTTATTATAAACTAACTTGTAATTAGCGACAAATGGCACAGATCACAATTTTGTTTAAATTTTGGGAGCTGAAGCTACAGAGATCTTCAGTCTATTAGGAGCGTTTTCTCCTTACACTTTGACCTTTTTGATGCTTCGAAAGGAAATTTTGTAGTTCCATCATATTGCAACTCCATTATCAGGAGAGGGCAGGATGTTATTACATTCTGTCCTCTTATTTTTATACCGTCGTTATCAGGCCGCGAGAACAGATTTACGCAATCGTAAAAGCTGATCTTTACTTACAGATAATTTCATTTCGAAGTCGATGTAAGAACCCGTCTGTTAGACAGTGTGAAGAGGTTTCATCAAGATACATTGTGTTTCTCAATGATTAGTAGCGACGCGACTTTACACCGGTCGACGTTTAAAGCTCACTTTGTAATATCCAGTCACTGGTTCCCGACGGCCTCCGCAAAGGGTTGTTTACCACTTGATCGCACACAGCTTGCATTTAACGACGCCGTCGGACACGAAACTAGGTCAGTGGGAGGGTTGTTGTCCACGTTCTATAAACCAACTTGTCTCCTCGCGAGAATGTCAAAGGGCAGAGGGTCACCCCGCTCCGGATGTACGCGGGAATCGATCATGCGAGTACAAGGGCGTCCGGCCTCGGAACAGGCGTCGAGGAAAACGGAGAGACGGAGATCTGCGGGCGGAAAACGCATGTGCAATCGCCGTGCTCAACTCCCCTCCCGCCTCGCTACTGGGGCTTTTAGAAGGTACGGCTTCTCGCGCGCTTCAAGGACGATCCGTTGCGTAACGCCTGGTGCATCCATCTCACCTCTAGTTTTATTTGTTTTAAAGTTATAAGACGTTTTCCAGCCGACGTCAGTTACTATCAATCGGGTATTTGTTTTACCCAATCTAGTACATTCAATGAAATATACTTCTTCATATATGTAGCAAACATCTGAAATTGAGTAAATTTTCTTTTAATTATTTTGCAGTTTAGTGTGGCGTCTGACGTAGACACTCTGGCCCTTTTTGGTGTTCTCTGTGTAATGAAATTGCAGTGATATGCGACTGTTTACCTGTGAGCTCCTCGGATCGGGGTTCAGCTGAACGCGAGGCCGAATGCAACACTAGACACGCGAATGTCAAGGAGACAACATAGGTGCACGTGCTGGTGTGTTGGGGCAGACGCTTCGGATCTGCAAACTATTCTCAGTAGCTTCAACGTTATCTAAGTTTCTTCCTCGTCCCGAATGAGATGTTGGGGAATAAGAACACATAATTCATACTCTGTCTTCGAACCTTTCCAATTATGAAATTATGAATGATAGTATTCTCGGTTGAGTTTCCTTTCTCGGCGAGACGCTGAGTCAGTTCGCCGACCAACTCCTACGGTCATCCGAGCCGACCACGTGGTGCTCGGATTAAAAAATTCTAACACTTAAGAGGATTCTTCTTCATCCCTAACGAGATTGGCGATCAAAGGACAGAGAACCTATAACTTGGCTCTCCTTGACAATTAGGAAATTGTGAATGATGGCATTGGCCTACTTAATGGAGTCTGGCCATTGTATCATAGCAATGAAATAAACTAATTACTTTATGATCAAATGCAATTATTGTATTTTAGCATACGCATTAGTAATGCGTGTATTACTAAAAACTTCATCTACTCCACCTCCAATCTTGTGTGTTGTAATGAGGTAAAATTCCTTTTTGGTAAATGTGGTAGTTAATTTTAAATTTAATAATTTAAAATAACTACCACATTAACCACGTTTTGTGGTCATATAAATCCTTCATTGTGGTTCCATTGGGGCTACTCCATACATACCTAATTATGAAATGAATATATTTTGTGAACGTGGCATTAATTATTACTAAAAATGGCCTAATGTGTAAATAATAACATGTGTTATTTATTCGGTCAGCTCGCAACGTGTTGTTTTAAAATGTTTATAATTTCTTAATAAAGAATAAAGTGGCAGTTAATCGCGTCGGACACGCGTGTAGCAGCAGCAGCCGCCACCACCAGCGAAATGGAGCCATAAATAGCGTGACTGCGCGGTATAACGTCGGAGTGCCGGCTAATGAATGACCGACGTTGGAGCACCGAAACTGCACAACGCGGCTCGCCCAGTGTGCCTGTCCCGGCGTCCCACTTTCCAAGCGATCCATGACGTCAGGTCGCACTTTGGAACCGAGACCCCCCTGCCCTGCCCTGCCCCCGCCGCCGCCCCCCCCTCCGCGCCTCTTGGCGCGCGCTATCCTATGGACAGGTCGCTCGTCGTGCGGGCGTGTAATCGACGACGGGGACGCGTTGTCCCGGTAGGCCCCAGCGGGACGCATGCCCGTCTAACGCGATGGAAGACGGAAAACAGGTATCTGAAGTGAGCAATACCCTTACCAAGTGGGCTCTGGAACCATCGAGCAGGTTCATAATGTCATCAAATGGTTTCTGAAAATTGTATCTTATATTTGTTTACTGGATCATCCATAATCTTAATCTTGTATTATTAATCTATTATTCTACTCAAGTAAGAGAAAATAAATACATTTTTTTAATATTTAAAGTAGTGTAATGTTCCTTTGATTTAATGTAGTAACCTATCTGTATCTCATACTATGATGTTTAGTGTAAATGTTGTTAATATACTTTTTATGTAATGTTGGCAAATATTTTAACTACAGTTCGTTTTTTTGTTTTGTTTTCATATTTCTCGAGTTTTCGTAAAGCTGTGATGAAATATGAAAATCAGCAAACGAAACTTTTGATGTCTACACTCCCTTTAAAAAAATTGCTCTTCCTTAATAAACTATAAAACATTTAAATATTTAAAATAATACCCCTCTCCCTCTGTCTTCCTCTCCCCCTCTCGCTCTCGCATTATGTAGTCCCTAGCTACTTATTCGCAGCACCACTGTCAGACATACGATATTACATCAAATCTCTTGGTAGCCCACCTAAGCGCTTCCTAGTCCACTTCAAAGAATCGCTGCTCACTGTGACGGTCGCCATGCGAAGTTTCACACTGCGAAAATATGGCGTTTAGAACATTATCGATTAAGCGAACTCGAATCGAATACGAATTAAGAACTATCTAAAATACACATTGGCTTGCAGGTTATATCCCCCTCAGGGTATCCCCCATAGAGGCACCGCCCCATCCGGGACAAGTTGCAAGCTCTCGACTGGTCTCCCGGCATGTATAGTAGTGTAGTGCATGCAAGTGTACGTGTGTGTAATGAAAGACCATAGGACACAGAAATGGAATGTTTGCTCGCGGTTTATGGCTAGTTTGATACGGTACTTCTCCGGCATTCACCGGTGTTGATCGGAGAAACGAGGGAACACTGCCGATCAGAGCAGCCGGCCGCTATAATTCTCCTCCAGACAGCGACTGAAATCGTCCCAAGACCTCCCGGACACATAGCAACGCCTCTGGTAGATACGCGATTTTCCATCTATTCTGTTTGTGGCTCACCTCAGCCATTAGCTTCCCACGTCCCAAAGAGTTGCCGGGAGGGCGTGCCGGTTGCCGTGCTAAGTGTGGGGCGTGCTCCGCGGCGCGGCGCTCGGTGAATCACGCGCGAGGAATGTGCGTGCGGCGCGCGGGCGGGGTGCGTGCGAGCGTGGCCGAGCGTGCGTCGGAAGAGGGCGGCCCAGGCAGATAGAGGGCGGCCGTGCGTGCAGCTCGCCCGCCCGGATTACGACCAGGCGCTCGCTCGGTCGAACGTGGCGGGCTTACTGGGGTGTTAACGGGATTAGTAAAGCGGGCAACATGGCAACTATAGGTTTTTTTTAGAAACGAAAATAAATGTATCACTACAATTTGAAAAAAAGGCCTTTGTGTACACAATTCGTAAAGCAGTCATTCCTGTAGTATTATACGTCGGAAATGGTGAGGTATGTGTCGTAGGCTGTTTCAGGGAGTGGGGATATTGTAATTTCATATTCGATATCGATTGCCATTCAAAATAGGTTTCTTAGTACTCGGGAGTGAAAATATTTAGTTTTTCTAATTGCTCTCCACGCTTTTTGTGGTACCTTTACTGTGTCGTAACATACGCAGGTTTTCCTCTATGTATCGTAAAAGAGTGGGGAAGGCATTCTCCTGCTTACGAAAACGTGCCCATATTCTCCATACTACCTACAGAGGAAAACCTGCGTACGTTACGTACAGTGTTTACTACGTACTTTTAATGGTAAATAAATAATCCTCGCACTAAAACGGTAATAACTTTTTACCGAACTAGTTCCGTACAAATGCAAAGATGTGATTCGCAGTAATACTCAGAATACGTTTCAGTATTCTAACCCTACTAACGAATCATTATGACCCACGAACATGACAACTACAGTTATGGAACTTCCAATGTTTATATTTCTTATACAAAATTAATTGTATGAATTTCGGCAGGAAGCAATTATTTAAAAAAAAAAATTTGCTTACCCACACTTCTAAATGGTTAATTTAAGAACACCTTGTATGCACCTCGGGCAAAACATAAAATGTTTGTTCTAAGGCCTCTGTTCTAAGACTTAGTTTTTAAATAGTGATCTAAATATAACGGTGCACTCGTACAATATTGGTATTAGTGTTTTCCATTTTCACAAACATATTTAATAGTTTTTCATGTAAATATTCTGTGCGCTTAAATCGTAGAATTAACAACAGGCCGAGCATGAAAATCTCACCTCATAGCAATTCGAATGACAATCGTGTTAGTTTAAATATATAGGTCGCCACAAAACATATTGATTTTATTTTTAATCCGATAAGTCTAGTTGTCACAGTTCTTTTGACAATTACTAAGTAAACATTGGAATGCATTTCATCTGTTAATTTAAAAATATTTTGGTGTACATTCATATAATATTGTTACTGCACGTTTATGTATTTTAATAGAACAAACTAATTTTTGCTTTGAAACCTTGGTAGTATTGATTTTAATCTTTATTTACTGAACAATAGAGTATTAACTACCACACTTCCACCAAAACGGAATGTTCCCTAACACACGAAGTCCAAACGTAGTGATGGAAGAGATCACTATTTGTGTGACAGAGGTAAGGCGAGCCATGAGTGAAGAAACCAAACGTCAGTATGCAATATATTGTACTATGTCCTAAAAAGTCTACTCACTCACCTGCTCTTAAGCCCAATAGTACAGACAGAATATTACTTTTGTCCAGAGAATATATGGTAAGATCTAAATTTAAGCTTTACATTCCACGAATTGAAAATTAATATTATGAATAGACATGTCACCGTTCCATTAACTAATCGGACATTTTACCCTTTTGCAGCGTGTGTGGGCCTTTGGATCTACTAGGATACTGTTGTTGTTGTTGGTGGTGGTGTTGGTGGTGGTGGTGGTGGTGGTGGTGTTGTTAGCCAACGCCCACCCTTGACATGTTAGCCATTTGGTTACGCGCCGAGCAGTACAGACGCGCAGACTTTCCCCTCAGCTTGTAGGGATCCCAACGCCCACAATAGTCAAGCGAATTAATGTAGCTCATTTAGCGTTACCCAGGGGATACGTGTTGTAGACCACGGACTCGAGCAACTTTGTCCCCGCTGTGAATTATTATTATTATTATTATTATTATTATTATTATTATTATTATTATCATTATTATTATTATTATTATAGGTGGTAGGATATTGGTGAATCGTGGACTTTTGGAACCATCCCAGCATTCGCCTTATGACCTAGAGAAACCACGCAAACCCCGGTCAAGATGGCCGGCCCGGGAATCAATCCCGTGGAAGTAAGAAGTAACTCACATTTCGTTAAAGGAAACCGTTAGTTTTTTTTAGCATAGCGGATGCAGTTGCAAAAATTATTTTATTACCTCGTTCGGTGCTTTGTTTTGGTGTTAAATTGCAAACGTTGAGTGTGAAGGAAGATGTTAGGATTTTCAGATAATTTTGGAACTACTTATGAGAACTACTTGTTGAGAATCAGTTCATTGCTCGCACAGGCTGACGTGTAATCCGACAGTGCGTCCGTACGAGGCAGATGGTTTGTCTCATGTAGGTGCAGGAAGCGGGGGAAGGTGTGTATTTTAAGACTCATACGTCACTAAAGCTCGTTGGTTTCCTTAAGCATCAACTGTTGGGTAGCAGATATGTGAAACGTCAGGAAAGTCGGACTCGCGCTTCCTCTTCACTTTTCTGGGAATATAAACGAATTAAAGAAACGACTACGCTTCGCTATTGAGTTTCTTGTTATGTAGACTGAGTGTTAACATGTAAGCGATGCTACTTGACAATTGAGAACACAACCTATAATTCCAATCTCACACCACCTGTCACTCAGAGCAAAATCATTCATGGACTTCGTTCGTGATTTCTACTTTTCATTTTCCCGTATATAGGCAGTTTCATTTTACATAAAGCACTTTTTTTATTGTCGAAGTACTTGACATTATAGATATTCTGTGAGTATGCCTCACGTGAACTAAAAAGAAAAATTAAAAGTGACTTTTAGAGACATGAAAATACACAATGGTTTGGAAAGTGTCTCTTAATATGTAATTATTGAAATTTATATTAGAGAGAATACGGTATCTACATTAAAAAATGAAATTTGGTACTAAAACTAGTACTTCAGCAATACTAATGGCATTTAGGTGGCAGGTGGTCCACATAAACGAGTAATGCATTACGATTGATAGGCGACGGTTGAACAAAGTGAGACAAATTTACTTTTTGCGCAAATCAAATTATATTTTTTTAATTAAAAATTATAGCCTGTATACACAAGTTTTAATAGCTTACGCTTATTATTATTATTATTATTATTATTATTATTATTATTACTAAAATACCATATTGCCCTCAATATTTTGTTCACTCTTATTCATATTTGGATAGAAAGATATGAATTCCCTAGGCAATTTTTGCCTGTATTCGGATGATTTCTAGGCAGATAACTTTGAAGTAGCAGCGTATCAAATCTTCATTCATAGTTGTGGTTGTTAGCTGGGGTTCCCGCAAAACTTCAACTTCAGGGGTAGCTTAGAGATATTGGGCGCTACTCTCACTTCTATATTCAGCAATAGCTTCTTGAGAGACCGGCGCTTGCTGATCCAACAACGTGCCATTGCGGTCTCTCACTGTCATGGCCAGCGGCAACTCCAAGTATGCCCTGGCGATCCCCAGGCAGCGACTTTTTTTCCGAGGCCTTACGACGTCTTAGACGTCTCTCCGTCATTGGTTTTCGATTCGCAGGGTACTTCTCCTAGTATTTTAACCCTGCTACCAGGGACCCTTGGCATCCACCTCTGGGTCGGGTGAGGGCTGGGAGTAGGTTTTAAGGAAGGAACAAAGGACAGAATTACTTAGGATAGGTACCAGGGGTCTCGTAGCTACTCAGTCCATCCATTGGCACCTGGGGGGAAGGGAAGGATTGTATGACACTAAAGGAATAATTCGGGTAAGGAGTTAAAGGAGGGGGAGGATTAATTTCGACAGGGGAAGGATTACCAGTGGTGCTATTCTACTAAACCTCCAGGACACCACACGGTGATTATTATTATTATTATTATTATTATTATTATTATTATTATTATTGTAACGTTAAAACTCAGTCCACGCTATATGTAAACTTGCGAGAGTAGCAGTACAACATAATGCGTAATTGCACCACTTCGAGTCTGACTGTTAAATAAGCCCCATTTCGAAAGCTATTTTATCAGGCCATTAATCAATCATTTCTTGAGGCCAAAAATACCTGGCAGAGAGCGTAATAGAGCGGAGAGGCGTCTATCACTGGAATGGCGCAGGCAGGCGGTCGGTTCGCATGCGGAGCGGACGGCCGAAGGCGAAGCCGCCCCGCCGCGGAGCCAGAGGCAAGAGCAGGCGCCCGCGGGCGCCAAGTGGGAAGTGCGTGGGCGTGGAGGGAGAGGGGGAGGGTCTGCGTGGGCGTGCCGGCGTGCGGGGCTTGCGCAAGGCGGTGGCGCGCCGCCAGCGTGATGTGACCGTCACGCGTGTGCGGGCAGGGGTGCGTTGGAGTTCCAGGAGCAAACCTGGGCTCCATGACAATGTTCGCCGATTTGTGTCCTCATATCGTTGCGGTGTGGGTTGGGCGCTGGCGCAGGGGTTGGTGCGCTCGTACCACAACACTAGGCTTTCGTTACAATGACACAGGTACGATTTTTCTTGACCAAGTGCTGCCAAAGGAAATTGGCGTATTTTCCCGGCAAAGGCGTAATTCTCGCGGTATCCTAGAAAAGGCAAAACTGGACACTTCCTTGTATCTATGCGTTAAAGAAAAAATGGAAAATCTTATGAATGTCTGATTTAGCTGGGTAAATTTTGCAACTAGGATATTGTCTTCCATTGTCTTCTTTCTGACCTCAAGATTATTACACTTTTTGTCACTAAAATGACCTAAAAATTAATTTCCATTTTTTTTTATATTTCCGTTTTCTTTATATTGAAATTTCGAAGTATAATTTAAAATAAAACTCTTGATGTTATTAAAACTTTTTTCGAAATTTAGGGGGTAAAGTTGAAATATTCAGCTTCTACTGATACTTTTTCCTTGGATTTTTGTGATGGTGGTGGTGTAGCGAAATGGTGCTCTCAAACTCCATGACTGAACCTCGAGACGTGTAAAATTTCAGTATCTACCTTGTGATTTTTTTTTTTCAAATCCTTGTACTGAGTTTCTTAATGTGCGCTAGAAAGGGCTGGATTGCACGGGAGATACCCAGTCAACCTTGGCATAAGACACCTAGATGCACTTCTTTGTGTATTCCTTCGTTGTCCTACCATCAGTGGAACTCTGATGCGGAGAAAGTGCACTGAAACTCCGGAAATTAACCTACGCACCACTTTCCTGATCACAATAAGCTGTTTTTTACTAGCCACTGTCGAGACTTCAACCCTAGTATCTCCCTGTCTGAGTCGCTGCAGAGTCTGCGGCAGAGCCAGGTCTGAGCGAAACTCAACAGGTGGTACTACTGTGACATTCGCCTAGATCAAGGAAACTACGCAAACCACAGATCACAGCAGTCCGCCTACAAATTTGCATATCGACATGTGCTACAAACACGCCGTCTTAATCCATGGGCGACGCCGCGCCGTGTGCTCCCAGCCGCAGCCGGCAGAAGAGCGAGGTGTAGGCGGCGGATGCAGCGGAGCACGAACGCAGCGCCGGCGGCTGGGTCGAGCATGGTGGAGGGCGTGGCGGGGGCGGGGCGCGAATGAGCTCAGGGATGATGGTGGGGCGAGAGCAAAAGGCAATGGCGATGAGGGTGAGAGGGGAGGTGGTGGTGGTGGAAATGGTGTGGGTGTTGGTGTTGGTATTGGTGTTGGTGTTGGTGTTGGTGTTGGTGTTGGTGTTGGTATTGGCGGCAGCGGCAACTGATGTGGTGGCGGTAGTACCGCGACTGCTGACCCTGTTGCTTCTGGCAATGGAGATAGACTCGGCGGCGGTGACTGTGTGTGGTGATGATGGATGGCGGTGATGGCAGTAGTAGCGATGGTGGCGAAAACGATGGGCAGCGCGGGCTGCTGGGTCATTGAATGCGGTAAGGGCAGTGGCGGTAAGAAGCAGAGGCACATACGTGAAAGTAAGAGTCAAATATTAACGAGCTTGTCACATCGCAAATATTCTTCGATTAAATATAGCATATACATGATAGTAGGAATGAAAGACGGCCTTGCCACATAACTGCATTCAATTGTAGGCTGAATTTATCAGTATAGTGCTCATTTTCTTTTGCTTGTAGTATCTGCAAATTGGCTGTCATAAGAGTAAACGTTCGCCACTGATTCGTGCACAATATTCCCTCATCAGTTGTCAAGTACATATAAATTTCCGGAGGATAGTGACGGAATGACTCGGAAATATCTACGAAAGAGAAAGAATTGATTACTCATGGCTGTAAAAGTCCATCTTCTTTTCGAATGAAAGAATTAAACAGATGAGATGAATGCAAGATAAAGCAACTTTGCTGCAAAAACTGCATCTTTGTTTGCGCAGCTTTTCATAAAAGTTGTAAATACAGGATGGCGAAATGTGTCATCACTAGTTTGTTACATAATTTCTTAGTCGCACTAGGTATCACGTTGAGCATCTCAAAATTAGTAGCAGTAGAGCTCGGAGAAACAAATGAGATACTCATACCGCTGCTAGGAGACTATGTTTTATAACAATGGCCGACAAAGTAAGACTGAAGTCTGTAATAAGTACAGTAGTGTATTTGCCTGGTACTTATTGGTGAAACTACCGCTCAGGGCCGCGGGACGCTAGAATTCTCCTCCACAGATCATCTGAATTCAACTTAGCTGCATACCAAATGACAAAAATCCGCCACTCAAACCATAGGATTTTCCGGTCAGAAACGATGCAGCGGCAACTGTTGTTAGTGAGTCATATCAGCGGGTACCACATTTAAAGAATCTGTGTTTCACGTCTGCCTTGGCAGCACCCATAAGCACGCCACAATACCGTACCGCACCTGGCCTCGTGCCAACGTCAGTCAAGCTTGCACTACTAATTTAAAGAAAAGACAAGAGCCGGTAGTAGCGATCCTTACGGCGAAGCTTTTCGGTTTGAGCGTACCAGTTATTTGGAGGTCGGGGATTCGTTATTTGAAGGTCCCGCCGTTTGCTGGACGTTTTGTGGATAATAACCAATACCAATACCAACACCAACACCAACACCAACACCCACACCATTTCCACCACCACCACCTCCCCTCTCACCCTCATCGCCATTGCCTTTTGCTCTCGCCCCACCATCATCCCTGAGCTCATTCGCGCCCCGCCCCCGCCACGCCCTCCACCATGCTCGACCCAGCCGCCGGCGCTGCGTTCGTGCTCCGCTGCATCCGCCGCCTACACCTCGCCCTTCTGCCGGCTGCGGCTGGGAGCACACGGCGCGGGGTCGCCCATGGATTCACTCCACTCCACTCTGCGGCTGCTGCGTCTGGGATGTCAGGCAGCCCGTGCTTCCAATAACGACTCCAGAGACGTGTTCGTTAAAATAAACTAGAGGAGTTACAACAGCACATAATATATGTCATTATTAGTGACTTTTGCATTTCTTCGTAACTTTGGAGAAATCAACGAAAATCTCATCTGCGCCATTTTATGTGTACTTCGCATTGTACACGAGGGAAAAATGATAGCCGTTCTTCAGGAAACACGACACTGATGAAATTGGCGATTTTACAGTAGATTTTTTTTTCTGTGAACCTCTGGAATTGCGTCGTTCCTTTCAGGCCATTTCTCAGATCTACAGGGACGAACGAAAACTCATTAAGAAACTACGTGGGCGAATCCAACAGTGTGTTGCAACGTGTTATTCCAGCGTCCGTGGACTCCTCTCGTATCGCCCCTTGCCCTACTCTTGGCAAATCCTCTTGGCACTGCCTCTGGTACCGACGACCCAGCAGTGCCAATTGGTTGTGTTCATTAGTAATATACATGCAGCATACCGGGAGTACCTTCTCCTTAACGATCCGTTTCACAATTAGTGTTATCGTTGCATTGTTGTGTTTCCCACTCATTGGTCGCATTTGATTCCAAGAATTTAATTCCCACGTGAAGAGGCGCAGCGTTAAGATACTGGTGTACACCGTCTTCTTCAGCCTTATTTGGTTCTAAAGCAAACTCTAATGAAGAAAGCAACACCGTGGGAGTATTTTCAACGATTTTTTCTTTTGTCTTTCTTTGTATCATAAAACATTTTTAATTTTGCCTTATCAACAACGGCCATTTATCTAGTATATCCGTAACCATCAATACTCAACATGCCCACCGAATCATGGTGCGAAGAGAATAAGTTGATTTTCTTTAAAAAAATAATATAAAAACAGAACACAATGCAGACGACGTATGGCGGAGAAATATAATATACGTACAATTTTTTAAGAGTACCCAGATTCTAAACATTGCTAAATTTAGTGTCTTTCGTTATTTTGTGTTGTAATTTGCTGCGTTTACTTTGTTTAGGAAGTCCTATCATCATGTTTCGCTGTTTGAAAATTTGATCAATCACTCTAACAACTGATTTGTCTCTACCCGTATTACATCAGTGTTTTTCAAACATCCTGACTCAGCTCATTTCAATAGAACATTTAATCTAATTCTATAATTTGTACTCCACCTGATAAAAATGTCACAACTATTATTTGAAGTATGAATAAACACAAAAAACGTGTTGTCTACACTTTCAGTCATTTTTTTCTTTTGTGGACACGTTTGAATTTTTATCGCGACCTATTTCTAGTCGCCACCCGCAGATTGAGAAACATGTCATTGTATCATTAGTATGCTACCATTATTTTCACTTCACCTACATTGATATCTACTACCGCACTTTCCCTCAAGAGAAACATATATGACAGTTTCGTAGACTTTTTCGAGGATAGGAGGGGAATGGACCACTGGTGCTTCTCTTGCATCACACCTGAATTCTTTTTTACGATTATTGCGAGATCATCATGACAACGGCTCATCGATAAAATTCGTTTCTTCTATCAACTTACTTTTTTAGAAAGAAAATATGTAGTATTCCGTGAAATGTACTATAAAGTAAGTTCGTGAAGAAATATTGGAAGAGATTTGCTTCTGTGAAAGGCATGATCATTACTATGTAATATAGTCAAGTACGACAGATGAACGTTAATTTATTTAAATTGGCGCTTTGAGCATGTTTGATATTAATCTTTCTTAATGTCACTTAACTGATGAGTGCACTTGACTATGAAGATTGCTGACACACACGTACCCACTCTAACTGAATAAAATATAATAAAAAATGTAATAAATAAAATAATATAATATAATAAATAAAATAGAATGTTCTGGCATACGTCAGAATCGCTTTCTACTATTTTCGACAATAATTAAATATGGATACTATACTGGTAATCTGAGATTGATCAATGAACTAAAATGTCTCAATATGATAAAAAAGTACTGTACGTAATGGAATAATTAAGATTTAATAATTTTTAAGTTGAGTCTTCTCTCTAGCATCTAGCTGGTATCTTTGTCTCCTGGGGCACTAGTGAAAACCACTAATTATGACCGATACCAACCGCGTGGCGACACCAGGTTAAAAAACGGTCATGGTGAAGTTGGCTGAAGGCATTCGGTAGATACGGCCAGAGTACAGAATATTAGGGAATGCAAGTGAGAATGGATTTATTCTGGGCGCGTGAAGTTGTTATTTAATCCCGTGAGTGTAGTGCAAGTTATATCCTTGTTAGTGACGATGTTCTTTCACCGTTGGAACGCAAGATCCGGCGCCGTCCAGCTCGTCGGCTTGCGAGGTTATCTCCCCCTTCCAGTTATCTCCCCCTCCCGCGAGCTACAGGCCAAGCCTGAAACGCTCAAAACTCGCGACTAGTCTGCCGATATATGGTAGTGCAGTGCATGTATGTGTGTATAACTGGAGAGAAGAGTGAAAGGATGAGGAAGGAAATATAAACCGCGGTCCCTGGCTCAAATGCTAGGGTACTAGTCAGGAATTCGCATGACATTGATCGGAAGGAAACCACGTAAAACTACCGATTAAGGAAGTGGATCGGGCGCTAGAATTGTCCACATGGTGGTTGAATTCGGACCAGTTATATGTCGTTAAATACTGGCTCTGATTGCGCTAAAACCCTATTCACCGATTAAAATTATCTACTCGAGGGGACTGTTATCAAATCGGCACCTTGACTTTCAAAAATCAAAGCTCCCACTTGGATACAATATCCCCTTTGGTAATTCACCAATTATATAGATTTTAATCGAGAAATAGAACTTCCCAGTCAACAATGCCGCAGCTGCAACGCTGCTCAGCAGTAGTATTCGTAGGCTGCAGTCGGTGGCCCAAGAGTGGCCCCACGTGGGCGGGCGGGTCCCCGATGCGCTCTACCGAGGCAGCGGCCGTTTCCTCATTCGGCGAATTGAAACCTGCTCGCCGCCTCGCCTCGCCTCGCGCCCGCTTCTCCGCGCCGGCTGTGACGTCAGCGGTGACCCTCCGGGAGCCGCCCTTCGCGCCGTTCACCTCTTCGGCGCTTGGTGCGCGACGCGGCGCGACCCGACGCGACGCCATACGACGTCACGCGACACGCAACGGGACGCCACACGACACGACGCGACGCCATGCGACGCCGTGCGACGCCATGCGACGCCGTGCGACGCCGTGCGACGCCGTGCGACGCCGCGCGACGCGCCAGTGGCTCGCTTTGCTCTCGAGGATGGGCTGCTCTCGCGCGTGGCCGCTTTAAAGGGGAGCGCCCGGGACGAAGCCCCTCCAGGGGGCTGGCGAACCTGGCGATCGAGACTTGAGAACCGTGAAAGGGCTTTGTTCTTTAATCATTGTAGATTCACGAACGAAGTAAATACGTATGCTCTGAAGTTCAAATTAAAACATTTAATCATTCCAGTTTCCATTGTTTGTACCGGTTAAATTATTTATGTATAGTCATCAAGTTCTGTGTTTAATTATATTTGTGTTAAACTTGTATAGTAACAGTTTTGTTCTTGTGATATGTGTTATATATATATATATATATATATATATATATATATATATATATATATATATATATATATAGCCATGAAGATGAAATAAAATATTTCGAAAAGACGGTAAACTGGAATGATTTAGTGTCTTAATTTGCACTTTGACCAAATCCCATAATCCGGAACATCCATTCATTGAGATTTGTAAAATGGATAAAATATTAATTTATTTCTAAATACAGGTATATTTGAATGTTTTTTTAAACTTTTATCTTTTCGTGAGTGTAGTATGAAGAATGTTAAGTAATAGTACAAAAATAGTGAAGAGAAGACGTGTTTTGTGTTCCTTATGCCAATAAAAGTTTCGTTTTCAAAAAAATGTCCATGGCTTCATCCCTCTGTGGACAACGAGAGCTCCCGAATAATATACACTAGTGTTGTATGAGATGCAATGAATATTCTCTTATTGACTATTTCGATTGAGGGACTACGATTTGGAAGGAGTTTCGGTTTTTAGGGGAATTTTTATTATGCATATTGGTATTGTAGTGAGTTATCGTTGGCATATTATGCATGATTAATTAAATTTATTATGCATATGTTTCTGTACTTAATATTTTTTTAATTGAAGAAATTTAATTTTAAAAATGTTATTTCCGAGAAATGACCTCCTCTAATACATACTGATATGTTGCTTTTCATATGTACTCCCAGCCCTCTTCGACTTTTATTGCTCTAAATTTTCGACGACATTTTGTTTGCACGGTTATTATAAACGTATTAGTAATGTTGTTTTTTAAAAACCTTTTGCGCGAAGAAAGAATAATGAGAGGTAATTTCTTCTCGATACGTTATTACAAATATTTTTTAATAAGTTGAACATTTCGGTTCAGCCTTTACTAGTGAAACCAACAGTCCCAAATTAACCAGCGAGGCCAGGAATTTACGAGTAAAACTGGGCGCCACATTTGCGCACCAGAAACCTCCCGGATTTCGAAAATAGCCCCTTTTTTAGGAAGCTCATTACTTTTTTAATCACGCCCGGAAATTTATCACTAGGACGGAGTCGGCGCAATGCATGCGGCGTGGCTTGCATCACAAGTGGTATATTTTGTTTATGTGCTAGAAAAGGGAGGAAGGCCGCCCCAGGAATTCTTTAGGATTTTTGTCCCGCGAGTAGAGGGAGTGAGACCGAGCTACAATTATCGCGAAGCAAATTCAGAACGAATTCTAGGTTGTTTCAGCCATGATCTCGTGGCACACATTCGTTGTAGAAATTAAGGAAATAGAATTCCTATACACAACGCTTCATATCAAATGGTTTCCACATTATACAGACGCAGTCAATGAGTCTATGAGAGTTTTCCCCGTTTACAGCTAAATGTAGTTCAATTGCGATATATTTTTTAATTTTACATTTTTAGTAGTCCCCCATTTCGATCAGGTTTTTCGTTCATTTTTCGTAATCCCTTGATCAAATGCTGAGATGGCCCCATTGTTTTGCTTTTAGTCATAAAGAATACTTCACTACGCGCACGATTTCTTGAGCTCTTCTTTTGTTAGTTGTGGTAAAACTGGGAGTGGAAGTTACTATTTCGTCTGCCGAAAAAATCTGTAGTTCATTTAAGGTGAAAATAAGTTTTCTATAACTCAGAAGAAAAATTTTCTAAGTTTTTGAATGTTGCTAGCCTCGCTCTGTTGGAACTGTTATTCATCATACGAGTAGTGTAGTCAGAGGGTGGGGAAAAGTTCTGGAACTAAAATATAGAGCGCAAATTATACATCTCCGTTAATCACGTATATTTTTAGCTCTTTGGCGAAAATATATTAAATTAAATCAAATTAAATTTTGACCTAATTTGCACTCACAGCTTCTCTATGTGGTGTGGGAGATGTTTCCTCTACTCGAGAGGTATACCCCTCCCTCATTTTGGTTTTGTATGTGGCATACGTAGTTTCCTAATGTGACATTTGGCGTTCGCGTGCTGCTAAATTTGTCTTCTCAGGAGGCCTCCGGAGGCCTTTATAATGTCAGTAGTCTCCGTATTCCCCACTGACTGATTGCCAGCGTCTTCCCAGCATTGTCAAGTGGATGTGAATTCCCACTCACAAACTCATCTCTCCAGTTTTCTTCTTCTCCGTCTTCGTCTTCTTCTAATTCTTCTTCTTCTTGTACTAGTTCTTCTTCTCCTTCATCATAGTAATTACGATTTTAAAATTCTGTTTAGCCATCTGTCTTGTGGTATCCGCTGGACGTGTCCATTTCATAAATTGCTCTATTTCCCCAAAATTTTTATTAAGCAAGATAATCTTTATCCATTTCCATAATTGTGCATTTCACACTCAATCATGTTTAAACCAATTGTAAACATTCACTTTTGTGCTTCATTTAGACTAATTTATCTGCCCTAATTTTATATTCTTCTCTTAGTAGCGTTCACATTTCCATCTCCAAGGATACTACAACTGTACGCGGCTCTCCAACACTGTCAAATTGTTTTTAAAATTTCTCGGATGTTTTTTCTTCTCATACCGTGCTCAATAATTTTCTTGATAATTTTATTTTTTATAATGAATGTATTATTCCTATTCGTTAGTCATAAATTCCTAATAGAAAACGCTGTACAAGAGCGAGTTAAGACTGCTTGTATCTGCTTGAAAGTGTGGTTGTAGCTTTCTGAATGCATATTCACTAAATGGTCTCATATCCTGAGCGAATGTTTAAACAATGAATGCATTGTATGAATAGCTGCTGATTTGAATCCAATTACTAAATAGGTCTACTGGTTCATACAAGCTACATTCTTTTTTCATCAAATATCACCTCAATAAACGGGTGTTATGAGCTAATCGGGACTTGCGGCTCGTCTCAGTTGTTGCATGTATTCAAGAGAACAAAATTGTATAATTATTTATGAAATGAATGAAATGTTGACGTACCTCCATACCACCTACGATAGGAGCCGAGTCAGACATTTTGAAACGAGTATGCCAAAGACGTTCGTACTATGGTCCGATTAAAATAAGTTAGTGAGTGACAGTTGCTAGGGAAAAGATGTGACGTTGGCAAATTCCGTATCACTGAGCACATGTTCTCGGGACACGAAAATATACACGTGAAACGAATACTTATCCAAGTAACCAAATTATATACTCATATTTTTATGCAGCTTCAAAAGCCAACTATCAGTCACCAACTTATTTTAATCGGATCATAGTTGTGTACATTTTTTTTTGTATTAATTCCTGTAAACAGACAAATATGTGTTACTTTAGGGATCATCACCAATGTTCCAGACGCATCCTTGACTCAGGTCGCCAGAGTGTTTTGTTTACTTTGCAGTACGCAATGGTTTAATGCTGCAATGACCTTTTTTGCGGTACGTGTACGGGAAAGTCTATTTTGTCATAGGCATACTGCAGAGAATCACTTTCCATCAGTAAACAGTAAAGATAAATACTAGTAGTTTCCATGAGTGAGTGCTGAAAAGGTTTATAGTTAATAGGCTTGTTTAATTTGTATAATTTTTTCTCGTGTGTAATATTCACATTGTAGTTCTCTTGCATGAAGTGCGAATCAGATACGAGAGAATGATTTCAGACTTGTACTGCCAGTGGATGGCAACGGGCGTTTAGGGCCGTATTGCTTTCTCATGTTAGTCAGTTATATGAATGACTTGGTACGCAGGGGATCAGAGTCGCCAGAGAGATAATGTAAATTTTTTAATTGAATAATTAATTTCTTCATATTATCCACAAAGTATACTTTATTGTTGGTTATATTTGTGACCATCTGCCAAATGATATAGTATCTGTTTATTATATACAGTCAATTCAAAATATGTTTTTAAAAAATGGCACAATTTACTCACTTCATTTGGACAACAAAACTCGCGAACTATTTTAACATCATCTAACGCTGCGTTGGTTGAAATGTTTTAGGCGGATACTTAAAAGTCAAAAAGACCCGACGAAGAGCTGAAGTTATTGCACAATCCAGCCCTACAGAAACTGGCTTTCAGATATTATTGGAGCTCATTTTATAGTACGTAGACTGAGCAGATCACAGGGTTCAGAGTTAGAGATATCATCCTGTTTGAGTGCCGTAGTGGAATTCATAGGCTCTTGAGCAGAAATAAATTAATGATAGCCTGATTTATTTTTGTCTTTGGGATTGCGGCTGGCGCCTGGTTTGAAGTCTTACGTCATTAGTAACCAATATTTTCATGAGAGAGATTTGATGCATTGATTTTTCATTCTTCATGTTTGAACTCTCCTTGAAAGGCATAAATGCATTGAAACAGTTTTCCTTCGTTAATTATTAATTTCTTGTTACGAAACCAATTTGGAACTTCTGAAATCGTACTATTTATGGTTTCTTATTTTCAAAGTACATTCTTCTCATCGGCAAACAGAACTGTTCCGCTTGCAATAGACGAGGGCATATCGAGGGGATCTAAGATCGAACCTTGCGGGATCCCATATTCAATTGGCAATGAATTGGAAAGATAAGTAAATAATGTCCTTTTCGGGCAGTGTAGTATTTCTACTCTTTGATATCGATGTTTAAGGTACGAGGTTATCCAATCTAGGGCGATACCACCAATTCCATAAGACGGTAATTTTGATAGGAAAATTTTATGGTCAATAACGTCAAAAATGTTCAAAAGATCTAAAAACATTCGAATAGGGGCTTCATTGTGGTCCATTGATCATGCAACATCTTTAAGAAAAGAAAAAAATGGCAGTTTCTATAGAGTTTGATTTTCTAAAACCGTGTTTTGGGTTTGAAAACGCTTGGTCTTTCCTGAGAAAAGCTTTCATTCGCATATAGAAAAGCCTCACTAATATTTTGGAGAAACCTGACAAAAGAGAAATTGGCTAGTAATGTTGATTTCATTTTTGTTCCCTTTTTAAAAAGTGGCTTAATTTTTTGGTGTTTTGAAATCTCTGGAAATATTCCTGTGCATAAAGAGAGCATTGAAAATTGTGAGATAACGGGTGTATAAAGGCAGGTACACACGTTTTCAATGAACTTTCTGAAAATTCATCTAAACCAGATGAATATTTATTTTTTAGTTTACTGGCTATTCTCATAATATCATTAGAAGTTTTGGAAAGAAACATCGTCTTGAATTTTTTTTTTAGAAAGGGAGTGATGTTGTCTTTTATTTTAATCCCCTCGTGAGTTCATCCGCAATTCTAGAAAAGTGTTGGTTGAAAAGATTTTCCACTTTTCCCAAAGTGTTTGCTTCTCTTTCATTATCCTTAAAAACAATAGTTAAAGAAATGATAATTGATTTGAATTTAAAAACGCCCTCTTTCACGTGTCATGATGTTCCTGTGTGCTCTAAATATCACAAATTGTAATCCCCATTATATGATTCTATATACTTTCAAAACTTTAGGTGAAATTTATTTATTATTGCTTCAACAAAAAGTTTAGAACACTTTTAACTCAGAAAAACGTTAGGAAGAAATGAAAAGGCGTGAGTATTATTCGTGTCGAAAGATATCACTTTTATATCAGTTGCGATTGGAGACCAGGCCTCCAATCTACGTTTTCTGCACAAACTTTCAAATATGATTGCTACGACCGAACAGGAACAGACTCGTCTTCAATAAATCTAAAAAACCCATCTCGATTACGTTTTAGCCCAGTTTCCCTGATCCATTGAGCAAATGCTGAGATGGCCCCTTGTTTTGCATCTGATCGTCAATATAGCTTCACTATGCGCACGTTTTGTTGTACTGTCCGTTTCCTTCTAATGGTAAGTGTAGAGGTAAGGGAGAGTTGCTATTAGGTAGTAATGCAGAAAAATCGTACTTTCATTTTGTGTATCGATGCAAATAAATTTTCTATAACTCAGAAACGAAAATGAATATTTTTCAAATATTGCTAATCTTATGATTTTTAAAATTTATTTTTATTTATGTTAAATGATTATTTATGTTAAAAATTTTACACATCTCAATTATTTATAGTTAAAATTACGGGAAGGGATTCTGGAACTCAAAACGTGCGCAGATAATCCCCCCCCCCCGGTACGTAACATACAGTTTCTACTGTTTTTTGTTTTTTTACTGAATGAATCTAATTTTAAATCTAACCTAAATCAATCAATTAATCAATTGATACTGAATTTCATTCTATTATTCTGTTAATTAATCAAGTTTCAACAAAAATAAATTTAATGATCGGATAATCCGTATTCTATAATTTCAATAAAAACATAATAAATTTAATTGACTATTTTCATCAGTTTTTATTGCCTTATATCGACGTATGTATAGGTAGACGTGTGTGAATGAATACACGCTATTTTTGGTACATCACTTGTGAATATGTCCCCAATCAACAAAGAGAAAAAAATTCGTTCTTGAATGCCCTAAAATCTACAATGATTCAGACCATGAGCGGAATTTGATCGGGATTATTTACGGCTATTGAGTTGAGAGAAGAAATGTCCACGTCAAAGTTCGCAATTCAGTTGAGCTGCGATGTTGTTAACGGTTTCAAATCGATGCTTATCCATCTTACGAAAAGTCATTAAATGGTGCGTCGAAGAAATGTCGATGCCCGTCGTAAACCTTTTTTCCCATAATTGAACTCGAGGTTTTCGTGGTCTTAGAAATGAAATATATAAAAGGGAAGTTAGAAACTTTTTGGTTTAATACTGTCGATTATTATTTTACAATAACCAGTCATGGGAAACTAATAACATTATTTCTTGTGGAATATAAATTGTTTCCTGTTTGTTTCGAGAAAGGAAACCTTTCTCCTCGTTATCCAATGTGCCTTGCACGTTCTTTGTATGAACGTATAATTCATTCAGTTGCAAAATAGTAATGCAGATCAGTTGTATGTTTCTCATATTTCTTGCATAATGCATTTCATTTCTTTGGCGTCAATGTAAGTTCTGGGTTAACTCGGAGGATATCTGCTTTGTAATGAATCATTTAAGATGGTTTCGTTGAGTTGCAATTTAAAGGTCGAGATAAAAGTTGTATGTTTATTTGAATGAATATATGTATTGCCACTTTCTTGTAAATGCATATAATAAGCTTGGTATTCATCCAACATCTTGGTTACATGTTTTGGCTCACAGAAAAACTCAATTGCCAACTGGGGTCTGAAAATAATTATTATTTTCACGTATCCGTTTTCGAAACTCAATTTCTGACAATCGAGAGCATTTGTTGATGTAGTGCAGTGATGTCAAACGGACATCTGTAGATGATCTGCAGTGTACGAAAAAAATGTATTTGAATGAATACGCAAACTAAACGCAAGAAATCATCGTGTCTTTTGAAGAAAGACAGCAACAATAGTTATGAATACACGCATGTTAGTGCGCCGTTCTAAGATATCACTTTCGAATTCGAAAACGAACCTCTTTGTTTTTTGCTTATGGCCAAGCTTATGGTTGAGAAGATTTTCAGAACCAGTAAAGCTATTAGTGAATGGTAGTTCGAAACTTTCATATTCTACACTTATCTCGGCAAGGTATAACACAAGTTTATAAGTGTACATTTTCAGCTACAATTTTTACTCTGATTAATATACGTTATTGTTTACGGCGTTAATATGATTTTGTAAAAATATGGATTACAATGTAATAGAGAATTGTTTCATATAATGACTCGTGCGGGTTTATTATGACAAATGTGGTTAATTATTATGTCAATGTTATGACGTTGTGCAATATTTATGTTATGGAATATGAATACTTTCGTTGGGGAAGGGTAGAACACCTTGAGTGGGTTATTGCCGCATTCCGGGAGGCGTAATATGTGTGATGTCTCATATGCGAGGAGGATTTGATTTATGTTTCTGGGTATGTCAACTCTAAGGTCATTAGTCCCGTTACTGTGGTGAATGAATTATCCCGGGACGTGTATATTCTCCTCCCCCGCTGGATGGGAGGCATGTCAGATGGCAACGTCCCGCTATTTCACCCCGGAAGGCACCTGTCGGAACAAGCTCTACGCTCCTGACAGGTCGCCCGACATTTGTGGTAGTGCAGTACTTGGAATTTTGTGGTAGTGTAGTACTTGGAATTGTAAGTTTGCGAGTAAAGGGAGATAATAAGACAGGGAAAAGAAAGGAAATGCCGCGTGCGGTCCGTATCCCGTTAGATATTGTTCCGGTCTTCCTTTTTTTATTGATTGATTAGAGATTCTTGGCGCATCAACTGGTAAGGTCATTACTCCCGTAAGAGTAGTGCATATATTCATTGCGAGAGGTGGCAGTGATGTTCTTCCGCTGTGTGGCAAAATCCGGCACCGACCTACGTCGCCTGGCGAACATTTTCCGCAACTATGAATCTCCTACCAGCAGGCCACCTCCACAGGCGGGACGAACTTCTAAGTTCCCGATTATTTCCCTAACAACTGTGATAGTGTAGTGCATCTGAGACTGTAAGTAAGGGTGAGGATAGGACAAGGAAGAGGAAGGAATGATCGCGGACGGTCTGTGTCCCGTTTGTTAGGGTACTGTTCCAGCTTTCGCCTGGTGTTGATCGAAGAAGTCACGGGGAAACATTCGATCAGAGCAGCCAGCCGCTAGAATTCTCCTCTAGACAGCGGCTGTCTAGCTAGTGTCAAAAAATCTCCCGTCAGGATTCGACGCCTAGGGCTTTAGACATTGCAATGACATCAGAAAATGCAATGAGTCACCTTGGCCGGCGTGTAACAATACATATCAAAGAACAGAAATCACCCCTGATTCTCAAAAATCATCTCGATGTCGATAAAATGTCATCTCGATGAGTTTTTGGTATATTCGAAATTCTACGACTCTTCAAATTCCTCTTAATTTTAAACGATTTGGTAAGTATATGCAGTTTTGCAGAATGATATCGGTCGGTTAATTCAATGTGAGGTGACGATTTTATTTTAATGCCATGTAATGTACGAATTCCGGTGTTGTAGATACTACCAGCACTTAACCCCGGGAGCTCGTAGTTAAGAGAGCTTTAATTTCGCACCATTACATTATTTCCTGTTCTGAGTGTTTTAAAGTTCTTGATGTAGATGTGCCAATTATTTGAAAAATTCTCTTTTTGGTTACAGGTAAGCTGATGATCTCCTAAAGATTCCTGACATTACTACACTTGGTAAGCTAGACATCGCCTGGCCGTGGCTGAATCGTCATCTTCCTTTAATTGCTGCCAACAGTGTAAACGTGTTTTTGCCTCCTACAGTCCATTCCAATTAAACGAATAATTGTTATTTTTCAAGCAATTAATCGTTTAATCTAAATTAGTCAGTTTTTCGATTATAGTAAATCGATTGCAATTAATTGACAGAGAAATGCCATCACTGCATGAAAGTCGTGTTTTCTACATATACTCACTCTTACACCTGTATATGAGTGCTACACTATTTGAGCGTTTTTGAGCTATTTGAGCTTTCAAACGTTTTTTTAACGTTGTGTATTTAACGTAATTGGAATAAAAGTTTAAACGGGATGATATTTAGGGTAAGAGAAGACCAACCACACCAAAATCACGTGGTTAAAACTTAAAATGTCTATGTTTTAAGCGAAACAGCATCCCGCTGCCTTCGACTCCTTCCAGTTGGGGGCTTCAGGTTGCTGCGCCACCGATGCCACCGCCAGGGATGGCTTAGTGACAATAAACGTTTTAGCTTCAGCTTCTTTGACTGAGATGTTCTCGGATTCGATTCCCGACGTTGGAGAATACTTTAGACGCTAGCTACATAGCGAAGTCTTGTTCATTGGCTCTCTGGTGAATTCTAGTGGCCGGGTATTCTGATCGTTGGTTTTTTGTGTTTTCTTTGATCAGTACAAGGTGAATTCTGGAGCAGTACCCTAACAACGTGCCAAGGACCGCGCTCGATCTTCCCTTCCTCATCCTTATCGCCTAGCGCTCCCCCCCCCGTGCACACACACACACATACATATATACATACATTTTCAAGCACTGAACTATCACATCTCACGGGACGACCAGTTACGAGTTTAGAGCTTGTCCTGACTGACTATGGAGATACCTGGAGAGGGAAACCCCCTGTAGATCGACTCTGAACCTAACATTCTATTGGGGGAAGAACACTTCCACCCCCAAGGTGTAACGCGCATTAGTCACGGGACTAACAATCAAATTAGTTGAAGCGTCCGGACACACGAAATACTCTCCCCACGTACGTGACCTCCTAGCCCCTGCGCGTGTTTAGTAAAAGCAGCCGATGTTTGAGTTAGAATTCCCCGGGAGAAAAAAAGTCTTTGGAAGCGTTCCATGATCAAAAATGTTTATGAACCTCCGCTTTCGAGCTACGCGACGAGTAAACCTCTCTCCCCCGCTTTCCTCCGCAGCGCCCGGCGTGGCGTGGGCGACGTTTATTTTGCCGGCGGTTCCGCCCAGCCTCATTTCGACCTACCTTATCCCGTTTACCTGTAGCGCCCCGTCTCCGGGCGCGAGTAAACATCGTTAAGCAGCTGCTCACTGCGAACGCGCGTGGGCGAGGCCGCTCGCTCGTGAACTCGGGCCGCGCGCGAATGAACTTAAGGGCCGAGAAGGCAATTTCCGACCGAATCCGACCGCCTAGCAGCAGATGGCTCCGATGGCGTTTGCTAGCGAAGGGTAAACTGCTGCCTCAAAGCGCTTCCCCTGCTTCGAAATAGCTATTGTGGTAGAGCGCATTGGGGGTCCTTGTGGAAACATTTTCCGATTATACTAAACCTTTAATATCAAGCGGAATCTTGTGCTTTTCTTGGAATCTAGGAACGGCCATAAAGTTACTTAAGCCCTTTTTAGTATGTCCTAAAGATGAATCTTCAATCAGCTAAAGGGTGTTATATATATTTCGAATTTGTGACTCAAATCTTCCTGTTTTCAAATGTTTCAAGGGTGGAGTAAAGTTTTCTTTTTACATTGTTTTACAACGCGTTCATTACGAGATTCGTACTCCACACAAATTTAAACTTCTTTTTGAAGTACAGCTACAAATAATACGAATTTTTTACTTTTTCAATATGTTTGTATGTGTCAAAGAAATTAGTTACTTGCCTGGTTTACCTCATCCATATTAAACTGTTCCTTTGCCATGTAGGTAATACGCTCCTCAAACAGAAACTAGCTGATGAGCACAACGAGTAAATTTGCTGTAAACCAGAAATGAGTACACAAATAATCCAGGATTCTGTGCACGCTCCCCTCTCAGCGATGAAAGGTGATCGATATTTCTGGGAATCTCGTTGATGGCAGTAAGAAAGTACAGCCGTTAGTTTCTCACGCTTTTTGTACTTTTCTGTTTAAACTGAGCTCACTATTTCATTCATCATCAACACTATTGCAATTTGTATTGTAATATGAAATCAGTAGGTGTATTTAGGCGTTTCAATAAAATTGTGTATAACTAATGTTTGATCTTTTTCGACCATTTGCAATAAATGATTTCTTGGTGTAACAATAATACATGACGCAGTATTTGTACACTCTATTTTCACCCTTTAAAAGACAGTAGTGCGTAGTGCAACTCTTCATTTTGTTTGTATTCAAATTTCCCCCACCCTTTGTAACGGTTCATGTATTTAATAATTATTATTCTGGTCATTTGTCTATTGCTTTGGAGTTGTAAATTACGTTTCTATTAAATTGAATTATGTGACTGTATAAAAACCTAATTTTTCTGTTTTCTTCTTCTTAGTAGCGTGATAAACAAAGTTTCTTTTTGTTTGAATGTAGCCTTTTTAAATTAATGATTGTAATTTATAATAAAGTTTCTTTTCTTAAACTCCATGGCTCTCTGAAACAGCGACTCTTTCTGTGGATCTGTGAAGTGTGCATACGACTCCATCATTCACTTCAAAAACACAAAAGAGTATGTCTTTACAAAGAGAAAGTGTGGCAGTGATTTTCGTGAGAACAAAAATCTAAGTATCAATTCAGTTTGCTTTTGAATATATTCAAATAATAAATATATTAAATTCTTCTGAATGTAAATTTCGAAATATAGTACAAAATCATACATTTCGTGAATCTAATTGAAAAACTGTTCATACAAATTATAATTGTCGTAACATGATAAAATATATCGTTTTTATTACTTCTAAAAACAAATAATTGAATTTCCTTTATTGGTTGTTCTTATCTTGTTAATTATCGCCTTGACTCGGTTTAATATTTTAATTATTTGTGCATTCACCTCAAACTCAGATACAGCTTCTTTAAGACAATGCATGAATGAATCTGAAAGAATTATCGTTTCTTAACGAGACTCTTTTGTAAAATTGTCGGCTACAGCCTTTTGTGAAAAATAAAGCCATTTCCAGGCAATAAACAATGCTATCTTTTGTTTCGGAATCTTTTATGGAAACAGTAATGTTTTCTCTCTCTTTTCCGCGTTGTTTGTTTCCTTTACCTGAAAAAAAATGACAAATGCCGCGCGCAAGTTGCGAACTGAGATCGTGAGCTAATATATATGTTATAATGAAAGACAATGAATTTCGGGTGCGTGGTTGAAAGCAAGAAATGGAAAGAAAGTTCACGAAGAGAGCTTAAAAGAGAGGGAAAGATAATATACTAGGTAACAACCTTCCTGCTCCAAACTTCTCATACACATGTCTGCGTTCATACAAAGTCACACATGCACTCACGCGCGCGGTTATATACATATGCACATGGCATTCATCAGTATCTGTTTCGCTGCACTTCGTGGTAAAGTAGCCACGGCAACAAAGGACACGAGGTTAGTGACCGGTGAAAAATGTGACTACCACCAGACAACCTTGGTTGGATTGCTAAATTCAAAATTATCAGCTCTTTTTGATAATTTATTATCATCATTTATATGATCATTCATATTTTATGAGATAGTCAATTCAAGTGTAGTTTGTATTACCCTCTCTCTAGATTATATGATTGAAATAAATTAAATTATTAAAAATACCTGTCGTCACATGCAGCTATTTAACACAACAGTGAGAATTGCCGCTGAACAACAAGAAACACTACTCTGCCAATGATGTGATATGCTAAGAAATACACAGGACTTAACTTGGAATTGCGAGAATGTTATGAGAGGATATTCTTGATAAGGAATATTAAAATACGACAGAAAGCTTGAAGGAGAAAGTATATGGTGGTTAAGTAGGATTTTTTTAAAGAATACGAAATATAGGAATTCGCTGTATTTTTCTCCCCCAGATACCTGTGATAGAAAATTCATTGATTATCTTGCAAGGTGGAAGAAATAATGACAATGACTGATTGCATAATACTATGATTTTAATATAAATGTGGTGGGATAAAGTGAGGCCAGGAGGAAAGTCATAAATAATGAGTCATAAGTTTAAGGTTCATAATTAATTTAGAAACATTACGACTAAACCACTTGGTAAAAGCCAACTAGAGTGCGTAGTCGTAGAAAATAATTGATCTAGTATTCTCCAATGTACTTTTAGATTAATTAAACTTTTTATCTACAAGTCTCTATATAAGATGTAAATTTATTTACCTTTTCTGCTGGAAGCTAGGTATAGTTCATTTATGTTTTTTGTTTTTCTTTGGAAAGTAATGGAAAAACATGTTTTCAGTAATTTTGTTTTCGAGGAACCGCCCACGTACGATATTAACATTATTTTGTTGAATGCTTATCGAACAGCAATCATTTTGGTTTTGTGGCTTCGATGTACCTCAGCACTTTTCTTCTTTGCGAAACGATACTTTAATGTACGTAGTGTCGCTTTGTATTAACAAAGTGTAATACTTCCTAGGATGCTGCAACATTTGGTTCGCACTTCCAATTTTGTTTTGTTGCTGTAACTAGATTAGGAATACCAGCAAATTCTGCCGGTACAAGTTGGCATGTCTTCCATTAAAGTAACTTTCATCCCACACTTTACAGGTGACGATAAATTATTTCGCACTTTCCGTAGCATAAAGTTAATTCGTGCAATTGCGCAGACTGACAACATAGTGGTTATTGGTAGATGTTACTTTCCCGCTGAGCACAACACAATAATGAACTATCATCCCAACTATGCATTCGATGTGAAAGATCAAGATCCACGCAAATCCTTCGTGAAATGTCATAGCTAAATGGCGTCACAGAACTGGGGCTTTGGCATTACTCTGATATTCGTCCATTTCTCTTTCCTATTCTCTCGCTTCTAGCCTAAAATTCCCCAGGTCCCCTCAGCCGTACATTTCAAAATCTGAAAACAAAATTCTTTCCTCAATAGACTAAAGCGGAAACTACCGCGACAGTTCTTCTACCCTACTTGATCATCATGTGTTGATGTGGCTTCACACATTTAATGTCGATCTTAATCTCCACACATTTAACACCATTTCGATCAGGTTTTTGTTCAGTTTCCCTGATCCATTGAGCAAATGCTGAGATTTGCCCCTGAGATGATGCCCTTTGTTTTGCTTCTGGACGTAAGTTTAGCTTCACTATGCGCATGTTTTGTTGAACTTTCCTTTTGCTTGTAATGGTAAGAGTAGAGGTAAGGACGCGTTGCTATTTTATTAGCAATGCAAAAAAAAAAAAATCATACTTGCAATTCGTGTACCGATGCAGATACGTTTTCTATATCTCGGAAAATGACAATTTTTCAAATATTGCAAATCTTGCGATATTTAAAATTTATTTTTATTTATTTATGTTAAATGCTTATTTATGTTAAAAATTTACTCATATCTCAATTATTTATAGTTAAAATTACGGGAAAGAATTCTGGAACTCTAGAAAACTTGCGCAAATAATCTTTTCCCCCCTACGTCACATAGAGTTTTTACTGTTTTTTTGAGTGAATAAATCTAAATCTACAAACATATTGAATCTACTTAACGTTTCTGTGTACTCAATGTAGTCATCTCTCAATCGTATATCCTAAACAGTGTTAATGTAATTCAATGTATCGTACTCGCCTGGTGAGAGCCTTCGGGCCGAGCCCAAATAAATGGGCGCAAAAATACTCGTGCTTCCTGGAGCGCCTGGCCACTGACACAGCAGTAGTTGCAGTTGTCGCCTTCTGCCATCTCAGCCAGTTTTTACTGAATAACTAATATAGGTATAGGTTACATTCACGACTTCCAGAAGCATTGGCTGTTAGGAATGAAAACATTTTAATAATTCTTACATCTACATGAAAAAGCCTGAAGAAAACGAGATGATTGTTTCACTGTGACCAATGTTCTCGTGGCTCAGTAGCAAAGTCGCTTGCCTTGCAGCAGTGAGGTTTCAGGTTCGATTCCCGTAGAGTCCCCGTAGAACCTCATGTGAAAATTGTTACGGCAAAACGAGTTTGCCTGTTTCACAGGGGCTAGTCCATCCCCTGTGAAGTGACCCTACCCCAGTCCTAATCCCTTTTTAATTCTGGCCACTGAGTAGTGACGCAGGGGCGCGTAGTAAGTAGGAAAACAGGAGGCGCGTACGCTGATATGCTATTTGGCGGTCCTCTTGGCAACTGACGGCGACGAGATGAGACGGATATTGAAATATTAATGGATTACTCCGGATGCGCAAAGCGCTCAACGCCCCTCGGCACTTGCAAACGTGTTGCATAAATCGAACCAGATCGTAATTGCTCTAATTATTTGTTTTGTCTTCTGAGTTTGTTTTGTCTTCAGAGTAACAAGGCTTCTGTTTCCTCATCACCTCAATACAACAGAACTGCAGTCAAATATAGAAAAACCGCATTTCTTCGAATGTAAATGTTTAATGACAGGCAACCGCTTTTATCGTTGACGTTCTGATGATTTTTTTTGTCTACAATTAATGTTTAATTGTCAACAAAAATCACATCTCCTTAAACGATAGTTTTTGAGATTCCGAAAATATATTGCATTCCCGTCGGCGCTACACCAATGAACGTCCACTTAATGGCGCTGAGTGTTTCGTAGCCTTGAGGCTGAATCATTTGCTACATTTACTGGAATGTCATGCAAGCGCGTTTTCCGAGAATGCCTGAATATGCACAGAGGCGGATGCTGCCACTGCTGCGTGCTACTGCACCATTAACACTCTAAATAGATCCCACAAAGCGCGTTGGAGCAAAGCAGAGAGAAGCTCAGACTTATTCTTTCGACTTGTAAAAGGCATCTTTGATGTTTTTTTTTTAATTTTCCTTTGTGCGTCGCAATCGTACGAACTAGGATGTTAATTGAAATTGTAAAGTGTTAAGTAATAATGTTGACTTTGTATTGCAGGTAAAAGCAAGATTTCCCTGACACTACGTCACAGTATTGGACCTAACGCAGGACTATCTTAGCAGCACTGAAATTAATTTTTTTAGTTACTTTTTAGTATCTACATGCAATTTAATTTTCAGTAGAAACTAGATATTTGAAATTTCGTTGAATATTATCAAACGTTGATTTAAGAATTATTGAATATATTTGTATACTCTGAATTGTGGTAAACGTTGCAATGAATTATCAGTGCGGACTTTACCCTTCAACATATGTAAATAGTGTACTAAATGTGCATTATGTTGAAATATTTATAAGATTAGAATTGTGAAAATTCTCTTATATTGTCTCTGGGCGGTAGTATCTCTATAACTACTTGACTTTTAGAAAAACCGAGTGAACAATTTTAATAATGCAAGTATTATAACAACAGAAATGCAGTAGTAATATTTTTGAAGCAAAGATGGAGAGTGCAGTAAAAATATTATAGTGACTATTCCACTCGTGAAATTTAAACCAAAAGTATTTAACTATACATAAAAATGCCCCAAAAGGGCGGTGTATCTCACAGAGTTCATCGCCATTTTTCTCAGATTTTTCTTACCGCTTCTACCTACTGGCCGATCATAAAATGCGACTTATGGGAGGCGGTTTACATCGCTCGCTGTGTTGATATCCAATAACAGCTATGAACTATAACATTACCTCTGATTTTAACATACACTTTCAATTATTTTCAATACTCGGCGCGTTTTGGAAGTCTCTTGGACATAACTTCACTCATGGAATAGTCCTATTAAATACCACTCGTGCTTTACAAATTCTCAGATAAATCCCCTCCTCGCTTCGCGGGTCGGGAATTTATCGACAATTTCCAAAGCACTCGTGGTATTACCTATGATAAAGTTGGGTTTTAACAGTAATAAAGCTTACTCTTCTGCCGAACTACTCACTTCGTTCGAAGTATCATGGGCAGCATTTCTACTTACTCAGCTGATATATTTGTTGGAATACGTAGTCCAAAATTCTTGTAAAAATGTGCTGATTTAATTAAGACATATACGATTGTGTAGTATAAAGCTACTGTAGAATATATTGGTGAAATGTACAAAATATATTGAGCAGAATTCTACGGAGTAAGCGATGCTACTGATAGCGATTGCTTCATTCCGCGCGCTCTTGGAATGCGCTTCTTTTGCAAATAAACCGAGAAATGTCAACCCAGGAATGCGAGCAACACGCCAACGTATCCCTTGTAGTCACCAGTCTTGACATATTTACACTATTTTAAGTGAAATTAGTGGTTCGTGGATTTTTCTCGGTTTTTTTCCAATCACCGTGTCGTCCGTCCGACCTTATCCGTATCTCTATTTTGATCGAAATGTCAATTACAATTCTGTTTATTTTTATGCATTTCATAATTAACCGGATAAGTGAGCATTCGGTAGAGAGGTGAAGAAGGTGAAATGAAGAAGTAAGGAAGAAGAAAAGAAAAAAATAAATACGGTGTACGACGAAGTGTCGATAATCGTCATAATGAAGGTTATATTTCGTGATTTTTGAAGAAGTTCAAATGTTAACAAAGTGGCTTATGACTGGCATTGCTGGAATCTGTGGCGCACCCAGAAGTCCCTATCTGCAGAATTGCCCTTTACTTCCGAACAGCGAGCCTGCTCCAAATGGGAAGTATTGAATGGACGTTAAAATTTCCGTGCATTGATCGAGAGAGGGTGCTCTGAGATCAATGATGTACTCGTAATAAGAGGATTTGAAGATGTGCACTCGTCGATTGAACATCTGTATCACCACAACCTCGACAACTACCGATGCCATATCTCCAATTTGAGCCGGCTGGGGACGAGAAAATGGCTGGTGTAGTTTACGCTCCTGGCCAGTGATGCTAAAACAGCACATATTTTCTCGTTCGTATTTTCACACAAAAGTACGCAAAGAGGACTCACATTTTCCAAAATATTTACATGACATTATTTCAAACTCTATCTTTAGGAAACATATTTCATTAAGGGCAAAATCTCTATCTTCATAACTGTGGTTGTAAGAAAATTCAGAGTTTTCAACGAAAATGAGACTATTTCGTAAACGTGCACCTTTCTCCCAAACATCCTCCATACTATCCTCTAGCAATATTTAGTCAGAAACGATGAAGACATTTTTTTAAAATTTTGAAAATTGCCCAGAGGCTTCATGTAAATACCCCAAAATTAAAATATCGGTTTCCAATTCAAGGGGCCACGACATCAGTCAAATCGATAGGAGAATATCAATTTTGGAGAAAATAGTACACAGACAGATGTACAGACAGACGGACGGACAGACAGCCATTTTCCCGTCCTTCGGTTTTTCGGAATCAAAGACACGAAAAACTTTTCACTTTTTCGTAACCAGAGCCTTGTAATAAGGGTTTTTCCGCCGAAAATCGCCGAAAATGTTTTGCGCAGCATTACATAACTTTTTGCATTACTACGCAATCGGTAGCGAGAAAGTAAAGGGGAAGAGTATAGCAAAAATACACAGAATATGTGATATAAACAATCGAGGGGGAAAGTCGGCTTCCGGAGATGCCATCATTCATGATGGCGCCCGCTCTCAGAGTGCTGCTGGAACCGAACCATTTGTGGGGCAGGTGGGATGTGCATGATCACCCGAACGCCTACCTCGGAATGATTTTCATCTCTTCCTCGAATTAAAGAATTGGCTTCGAGACCAAACCTCCCAGACCAATGAGCTTCAAAGCAAAGTTCAGGCCCATCTCACATCACTGACGGCAATGTTCCTGGAAGAGGGGATCGAAAAGCTCCTACTTCACGGGAGGTTGACAAAAAATACCCTCATTACGCACGTTACGATGACGATGATGATGCTTCATCATGATTTATGGTGAGATATTATGATGAGGCAGTCGCCTGGCTACAAGAAGAACTTCCGCCTGACCACGGTCTGTGTTCGCAGCTGTGCTCGGCAATGAAGAACCCTCAGCGGAATCGACCACTGTGTTCCACGGAAACCGTCCCGCAGGAGGGTTCTAGAAAACGCTCTGAATCGCTCGCTAGCCTGCTCGCTTGCCTTGCGTTCCGCGAACCCTGGAGAGCCCGGCTGCACTCGCGACTCGTGAAGCGAAATGGTGTCAGTCGGGAGGCGGTCGGTGTCGGGCGTCCGTAAATGAAATCTACTTAGCGGATTAGCTAATTTCTTCATTTATTTTATTTTCTTCTTAATTATTATAGTTTGTTAAATGGTAAAATCAACTTTGCCAGAAATACGTAAATGTAGAGAGAGAGGCAAAGGTAGAATCCACTCAGAAAAGAGAATTGTTTTTCTTTAAAATGTCTTGCTATAAAAATTGTCGAATTCCCCTAGTATAAGATGGCACGACTCAGGCAATACGTATACGGATAATACGGATCGAGCTTTATGAAAGCCATTCTAGAGAATTCTTTCTCTTGTGCTCATTTTTGTTCAATTTAGTTAACGTCATAAACAGTGAAAGACGTTCTATGTGGAAAAATATATATATTCCTATAGATAATATATCCGATATATCAATTCCTTACATACAATGAAACATTCACTCCCGTAAGTTAAAAACTATTTGCAAAGATTCATAAGTTACATATTTTATCTATTATCCCTCACATGCCCTTCGAGAAGGAATCAACGTACCGCCGCGAGAACATGGATAACGACTTTTTTAATAAATATATACTCCGCAGGGATCTAGAAACTTTGCACAGATAGTGAAGCTAGATTTATGACCAGAAGCAATCAAGGGGCCACCTCAGCAAACGAATAATCTGAACGAGGGATCAGTGACCAAGAAGCTGAGATACAAGACTTTTTTTCGTTTGGATTTTCTACTTTAGTCACTGAATGAAAATATTTGAAAATTATATTACAACCTCTTCCTCCTTGTCTTCATTTTTCGTGATGTATGCAATTACCCAATTGCTTATTGCACTTGCTTATTTACATTAAACCCGGGTTTTAGCAATTTACTCTCTAATTATTGATATAAAAACAATGTGAAACATTTGATAGTTTCGAGGAATTCTCTTGAAGTGTTTCTGTATACTCAGAGTGGATCGGGAAGTTTTTGCTTATGGGAACGTTCAGCGCACAGCTGGCCTATTCATGATGGCGACTGGCGCTTGCGGCAGGTTCTGAACGGAATTATAGAAATTAATTGCACAACTGTAATTACAAACGGTATTGAAAATGTACGGCACCGACGCGGCGGGAAACGGTAATTATAACTGTAAACTCAATAGAAGAGAAATGAGTTTTGAGAAAAATCGATCCATTTGTTCAGAAATGTTTCCCAGGATAATGGAATTTTTTATGGAGCGGAATTAATAGTTGTTATTAGTATAGCGGACGAATCAGTGCTGAAAATGGGCACGAGCAATAGGAGTTTTATAATAGCTAGTTCGTGATCGTGTTGCACGGCAGTTCTAGTCGTAGGCTGCTTCATCTAGCTTGAGGTTGGTTAAGAGAATATGCGAACCGAAATATGAAATTAATCGTCGTATTTTTCAATCAGTTCGTTTGGGGAACATTTTTTTATTGGCGACATGACGTTTGGGTACCGCTTGAAGTATTGAATAGTTGAGTACAACTCATCATTGGTATTTAAAGAGTGTAATCATGTAACGAACGAGTCAAGAGGCTTGAACTAACTTTTATTACAGCGCGGATTCTAGTCTTCTAAATGATTTTTGCAGGTGGTATTAATCCCAAATAATCTGTAAATTGTAACCCAATGTTCAAGGTGACTTCAGATTGTTGGAGTGTCCCAAATGCTGGAAGTCGCAAAAATATAGCTTTCTTGGAAGAATATTATAGAGCAAAAGAAATGTAAACGTCGAAATAACAAATAGGATTCTAGGTTTAGAGATAAACATACCATAATAGTTCGGAATTATTATTTTCACTGCTCAAATTGAAGTGTGAGTGTTGAGGGTTGTGAACTTCCATATGCTGGAAAACCCCACGCGTTCATGTTAGACACATGGAAAAGAGCGTGGATAAATATGTGGAAAAATTAAATCTTACAATTCAAGTCCTAATCTTATGCCCTATACGTTGAGTAGGGAAATCACACTAGTAAACACACTAGTAAATCGAACCCCGACCACCGCGTCGATCGTTGGCGGAGTTGATGGATAATAATAAAATTAATAATAATAATAATAATAATAATAATAATAATAATAATAACAAAGTCGATTCGGATAATCGAAATCGGTAAGGCAGTAGTGCCGTGGAGAGCTGTGAAAATCGCGAGGACTTTTTAAAAAAATGTTAACCCTCCTACCCCAGAATCTCTGCGAGTTCCTTAATAAATGTTCGTATGGGCAAATGGTGATGCAGGTTATTGTTAGTAAATTCTTGGTTGCCTGGGAAAAGGAGCGTCGTAGGCACAGTTGCCATAAAGTTCTCCCTGAAGATCGCGGTACGACGACTGTACGTTGGCAACTGTGTCCAGGACTCTACGGCACTCCAACAGCTAAGAGTCTATTGCCCCCTGCTGCAGAACTCTACGTTTGCGCAGGTCATTCATGTTTATGGGTTAGTTCTGAGTAATGATTCTGTATCTGAATAATTTGGAACCTAAAGTAGCGAGCTCATCAATCTGTAGTTTGAAACATATTCCGTGCGATTCCTGTAACATTCTGCTGCATCTCACAGGGTCAACCCGTAGAATGCAATTTTGATAGAAGTATAACTCCTAATACATTTCCATGTTCATCTGTGTTTAGTTGTTATGTTCAATTTAGTCTACATCAATATCTAATACTAATTAAAACTTTCTTAAATAATATATTCAGATGGTTGCCAGATATTACGTCCTTTCATTAGAAAAAAAAAGGAAATAATTACAGGATAAGGATGACCGCGGTGTACAGGCACACAACAAAACGCAGATTTATTATCGCAAATTTAAATTGTCTATCGGTTACATTTTTGAGCTTGATTTAATGTTGTTCTGTTAATAGGATAACGACTGAAACATGTAGTAGATAATATTATAGAGAATTGTAGGGCTGGTAATGTTCGACGTACTCTACTACAGTTTTATTAATGTCTAGTTAATGTTCAAGTTGGATATATTGTGCAACTTTCTTGATGATTATGATATCAATGTAAAGTTTAGGAAGGCTCGTGTGACAATTCTACATTTTTGGAGCATTTTCCTCATTTATGCTCTTTAGGAAATACCTGCCTATGATATTGATTCTTCAACCGTAGAAGAAATGTATTTTACAGAGTACTTGAGCAATTAACAGTTCCGTCTGGTTTTCGTAGTTCTAACAATCAATTACGGCGTTCGCTGTGATCGTCTTTCTACTCCTTCCCCAGAAGGAAACTGAAATTTCTTATCTTTGATTTTGCATCTCTAATAATGTAAGTATTTAAAATATAAGGAAAATCAGACTGTGCCTCGCAATTAATAGGGATTTTTCTTCTTCTCTGTGTTTATATTTCTTCTGATGGTTATTATATGCGCTTTCGGCCATTTATGACCACGCTATTCGTTATCTTCCGAAACCCAGTCATATTTTATTCCGAAGAGATTAACATTTGTCTTTATGGGGGTTCAGCTTTTTTACGGGGTGATAGAATTATTATGAGGGGTGCAGGGAAAATTCCAAATACAACCATTCCTCAGCAGAACTCGAACCTGTAACCTCCTCGGCGCAGACGATGGCTGTCGCAACCGCCAGCGCCACACAGCCTTATTATTATTATTATTATTATTATTATTATTATTATTATTATTATTATTATTATTATTATTATTAATTATTATTATTATTATTATTATTATTATTATTATTATTATTATCACTTCAAATATATTTATCGTTGCAATTGAACTGCTAATTTCTGATTTGCTGTACCAACAATAATTGAATGAAGATGTTGATCTTCTGGAATTGCTTTGTTTGTAATCTGCACCTTGTAATGCGGTTACGTCGGTTTCATCCTAGAATAAACCATACAATTTAATTTCCTATTCAATTTCCAGTCCGATGTAATCACATTTGTTCAACTACTTTTATTTCAGTTCGCCTGCATATCAGTGAATTACATTTTCACATTTGTACTGCATTCATCTCAAAACTTCCGTGCGTCACTGCAACCGGTTTCATTTCCCTCTGTTTCTGTGCATCTACGTTACTCCAAAGGGGAAGGGATGGAGGGAATGAGCTATGTCGGTAGACAAAGGAGGTTCGGCAGCCTATGTTATTTTATACATTTACTCAATGGCCCGCTCTAGTAAGTAAATATCTTCTAATACATGTTTGTGTTGACATATAGTGACACTGCTATTTTTATATCATGTTAATTTAAGCGATACACCATAAAATCTCTCACCAGTAATGACTTTTCGTAACTCGTGCAATGCATTGACACTTTTAGTTGCATTAATAAATAATGAAGACTACTCTTTAAGGAGTAAGTTACTCTTCGAATCGTTGAACTTTATTTTCGTGGACAAGCCCAGAGATAGCTTGATCATTGCATGGCCTCTATGTCGATGAAAAACAATGGTATTCGCATTGAAGAGATAATTCAGACTCCAACGGCAGTCGTTAATAGTCCAAATTTAGCTGTATGCATTGTGAAAAAGGATATAAATGCAAATGAAGGAACAGTATTTCAGATTAATGTTTTCGATTGAATCAGGTCAATGTCATGCTAATTAGTTTGAAAGGCGAAGATGCGCACGATCTCTAAATATGCGAAATATTGGAGTTTCAGGCTGTGGGGGTGTGTTTTTGTGTGGAACCGTCAAGAAGATAATCCAGGGGACTTCTTGCGATTTAATTTGCTTCAATTAAGAACCAGACAGGCAACAAAGACAAATTTTCAATAATTTAGAGAGCCATAATGGGTCTTTAGCCACAAGTTCTGCAGTAATACCGTGTGAGCGATAGTCAATGAAAGGAACTAGAATTAAAAAATAAAGTGTAGGGTTAATGATGATAATGATTCATTAATATTATATATTCAGAAAATCCATATTTATTAAAAATATAAAAAATATTTTTTTTGTAAAATAGAAAAGTGTTACGTCTGTGTTCTCTTTTTATTAGTCGAGTATTTCATTTTTTACATTTAAATGCTCTAAATTTTTTTTATTTTAACCTAATCTCGTAATTTTTCGCTTTGATCTATGCCACTCAGGTGTTGAGTTCGCTGCGGCGGAGTACGTTCACCTCCGGACCGATATTCTAATGAACGTAACACAAACAGGCTCTTGAAGTGTGGGAGGCTGACTTGTTTTGATGCAGTTCACCTGTAGAGCTAGGTAACTGTGCCAAGGCACTTTCTTATCCATACAGTTTGCTAGAATTAACCATCAAATTAAGCTATATGGTTTACATTGTCTTAAAAGAAATATTCTAAATGAAAGAAAATTTAGAAAATGTCCCATGAATGATAATTTTTAGAAAATTGCATTTTTGATTGAATTGTTTCCGTCGGTTGAACACGTCTTATTGGGTATTGCTAAGTGATGTTGATTGTGACTGATTGTGTTACTGTTTTTACTATTTCATTTTTAAACCTCATAAACAGTTTTATTGTAGTAAACCTGAATATTAAATTAGTCCATGATTAAATAATATATTTGTAGTGTCAGTAATAGAAACCGACGTGAATATATATATATATATATATATATATATATATATATATATATATATATATATATATATATATGCCAATGCACCTGCAATGGGTGTGACAGCTGGAAGGGAGTGCGGGGTCTTGACCCGGATGCAATGAACACATGCGTAACATTTGGTGCTCTGTGGATAACGTCGCCTGTGTGCAATGCAAGTGATATCGTCGTTGCTCAAGCAAATTGACACCCTAGTAATGTCATTTTCCGTAGAACTTTTATTCTGACCGGAGAAATTTATTTTGTGAAAAAAGAAAGAACGTGGTATTTTACTTACTGGGTGTTAGGTAAGTTATTATTATCTTTTTCTTAGTTAAAAAAAACAAAATTTCCAAATATATATTTATCTCTGCTAAAAAATGATGAATTTTGAAATATGTCACTTTTATATCCGCCGATGATAAGTCAAAGAAATAAGTCGTAATCTTGAAAACAACAACAACAGAAATAGGTATAAGTGTTTAATTTTTACTTCCGTACGGCATAGAGAGAAAGTTATGGAATGCTGCGCGGGAAAATTGTGAATTTTTGTCAGAAAATCTTTTATTACACGGCCCTGGCAACGAAAAGTGGATAAATCTAGTTTTAAAATTTAGAAAAAATCACATGTTGTAGTCGGAATCAATGTTTTCTCGGTACTTCATACCGAAAATTCGAATGACGATAAAACTTCCGTTCGCCCGTCTGTCTGTCCGTCCGTCCTTCTCTTCCACCGCAAGCGGCTAAACCGTTCAGCCGATTTTCTCCAAAATTGATATTCCTCTACCGATATAGTGATGTCATGGCCCCTTAAGTTTGAAACATATTTTAATTATGGGGGGTACTTTGCATAAAGCCCTTGGGACATTTTCCAAATAAAAAAAATTGCTCCATCGTTTTTGATTAAATATTATTGTTGGATAGTGTGAAGGACATTGAAGAGAACGGTGGAGGTCTCGTGTTCGTTGTAAACCCTGATTTTTCGAAAATGAAAAAAGTTCAATTTTTTCAGTGGTCCTACAACCAAAATGTAGAGAAGGGGAGATTTTATCCCTTAATGAAATCTGTTTTTTAAAGATAGATTTTGAAATAAAATCATGTACAAATTAAGTACTATTCGCGTAATATTTCATGAAAATACATGGTAGGAGCTGTTTTAGCACCACTAGTTCAACATATGTTTATTTTATCAGGCGTTCAACCGCTTCATTGTTTTTAGTCAGCAATGTAACAACGCATTGTACAGTTTGAAGCAACACATAATAGTTTCACCTTACTATTGTGAACAGTAAAGGGGGAAGGCTGCAAATGCATTAAATTACATTGCATTGCATTGCATTGTATTGCATTGCATGGCACTGCTTTGCATGTAAGGTATTTCTAAACATAATCTCTTCCGATCACGATTACTACATTCCTGTAGACTTCGCGTTTCCGATACAGGCTTAGTAGCGCTCCTACCGTATATCGGGAAAACTAAATGATGCACAATACTACTCGCTTAGCTGCGTACTAATGCTATCTGGTGAGCGCACCCTTCTTCAGTTCCTAGGCTCCACCCTTGAAGGCAGCTTTCGCCCGCCGTTAAGCCTGTTCAGTGAATGCTTGACGTCACGCCTACTCTTTTTACACGGGTCTTATGGCGAAATGAAGTGGAACGCTTTTCTATTCCTTTTCAACAGCTTCAAATGCGTTAAATACGACAGTTAACGAACTAAAAAAAAGCCTTTTTATATTATTGCTATATAATATAACTCAGCAATAATTATTAATAAATAAATACATTTTTAAATTTCTTTTGGGGTCGATTTCTGCAGGAGAGGCTCCAACTTACAGCCTTTAATGACGAGCCAGACCGTGTTGTGTATCAATTAATAAACATATTTGGCGAATTTTTTTTTTCATCTTACGTATTCAACTGTACCGATCACCGTTTATTATTAATTGAAAACTGTTACGGGGCAATACAGATATTACAAAGTAGCAATTTCATTCGGGTGAATACTGCAAGGTAAATAAAACATTAAATATCACAAAGTAAACAAAACACGACTGGTGTTTCAAATATTTTAAACGATCCCACGATACCTGTAAATATCGATGAATTCATACAAAAATTGTGTGCAAGTTGTACGAAAGTCGCTTTGGCATACTCATCTCAAATGAATTTGAAACGATCTCTTTGATGTGTGAAACACTCATTTTTTTTTCTTCGTAATGAGTATTTCCCGGCTTAAACGTTACGTAAATGACTATTTATTATTGTATTTATGTAATCTGACTATTTTCGAAATTAATGTAATAGATCCTAAAAGTAATATGTATTTTAAAGGGCTATTTCCCGGCGTTACCGCATCTGGAGTGCTGTGGAAAGTCCTTCGCGTTCCTCGCGCCGGTGCACCTGGAGTAGGCGCGGCGACGAGTACGGCGTGAAGCGGCGAGTGCTAAGGGGGGGGGGCGTGGCAAGGGGAAGGGCAGGGGGAGGGGCAGGGGAAGTCTTGGCGTGGCTGCAGTTCATCCGCGACGCTGTGTGGCTTCGTAACAGCCGCTTCGCTGAAGGAGGAGGATGCTCCCCACCTGCGGTCGATTTAAGTAATAGTTTGCCAATGGAATATTTGGATGGGATGATTTAGTGGTGTAATAAAAGAAAAAAGCTTGCCAGAGAGAAGATAAAACTTTGCTGTATTAGGTAATGCAAGCAAATTTATTAAATGGTTCGTTGTTTTCTTCTGTATTAAACTGCTATTTTTCCGCCCCAGAAATACCAACTTTTACTGTCCTAATGCAAAAACATTAGCGTATCGCCGAGATAGAGCGACAATTTTTTCTGACCTTTTTAGCAATGATGATATTATGACTGGTTACAACTCTACAGATCTACGCCAGATAAACCAGTTTTCAAAGTAGAATTAAAGGAATTCCTGTACAAACAAAATGGTGACAGTTATTAGAAACATCCAATTTTCTTCTCCTGTAAAATGTTCAGTCGGATAGAACCTCGTCATTCTGGGGTGGCGGTGTTCCGCAAGAAATTTCTTTTACCCGGCGTCCAAATCTGCGCTCGGTCCATTTCACTGCCGTGCACCCGGAGGCAGCGCGCGGGCGTGGGTGGCGTGTGAGGCGTGGGCGGGTCTTGGCGAGGATGCGGTGCGCCGGCTCGGCTGCGTGACATCCGCCGCGCGGGGGAGTAAGGTTGCCTGCCACCTGCCCGGCAGCGAGCCGGACGCGGCGGATTTGGGCCGGCGGGGATGCTCTGGTGTCCCGTTGCACGTTGAAACGTTGCAAGTCAGCTGCTCCTTGGAGACCAAATCTAAAATAAATAAAAAAATCCAAAACTCTGTACTCCTCTGTATCTGCTTGTGATTACAATTACGCGCTTCGGTTCTCTGCCAGCATTCGTGCCCACTTGGTTGAGACTCCGTGGCATCAGCAAGAATTTCATCTCCGTGACAGAATTCGGAATGCGTTCGGTGCCAGCTTCTGTGCAATGGCGCGGAATATGGTAATATGACGCTGGGTTCTTGGATACGGTATTTTTCGATAAGACATTCAGCAGACATTGGCATATTTTCAATAACTTTACAGATTTCTGTTTGGCAAATATTGCATCCAGATCTCTGAAAGAAGAGCAGTGACAGGTTTTCGTGAATGACATCGAGGATATTATAATTTGCAGATAATATTTCTGCTCTTTAATATGTACATTTTTAGATCGAGGCGGAGAAATATTGAGGATAAAAGGAAAAAAAAAAGATCTGCTCGTAAGAAGAATTGTAATATATCGCAGGGAAACATGTGCTTACTAGGTAAATGTGGAGTTACATCATGCTCGCACGATCAGGATAAAATTGAACATCATAAGAATTACGAAACCTTCTCTTGGGATATAAATTGATTGCAGGCGAAAGAAATTCTTCAGGATGTTCTGGTTTATACCCGAGAGATGTATATTCAAACTACATTGCGTTCAAGGAGATAAATTGGGACGCTGTTGCGGGCGTTATTTTTGGCGAGTGCGCTGGCTGGCAATTTCGTTAAAAGCGGATGGCGTCTGCACTGCGGTGGCTTCGGCCGCGACCGCTGGCGCGTCTGCGGTGGCGGCGATGACACTCGATGCGTCAAGAGCGACGCGCGACCGCGGAGTGGAGTGGGGTGGGACGGGGCGGGGCCGGCGGAAGCGGGCGGTGGCCGCGAATGGAGAGGAGTCTAGGGACGGAATGGAGACGAGGGACAGTGAGGAGGCGGGACCCGGCGAGATGTCGGGGACAGGCGAGACGTCAAGAAGACAGAGAGGAGGCGGGGACAGGGCAGTATTCTGGAGCCTACGAGGAGTTGGAGACAGTCAAACTGTCGGGAGCCGGCGAACGGTCGGGATCCGGCGAAGGGTCGGGAGCCGGTTAAGGGTCGGGAGCCGGCGAAGGGTCGGGATCTGGCGAAGGGCCGGGAGCCGGCGAACGGTGGGGAGCCGGCGAAGGCCCGGGAGCCGGCGAAGAGTCGGGAGCCGGAGAAGGGCCGGGAGCCGGCGAAGTGTCGGGAACCGGCGCAAAGTCGGGAGCCGGTGAAGGGTCGGGAGCCAGGATAACTAAGTTATGTTGGCGATACTGAGGATGTATCGGAGCGACAGGAGGTGATGACGGTGACATGGTTGAGTGAGACGTGAACACATTATGAGACGTGAACACATTTCATAATTGTGCGATTTACGAGACGTAAGGAGATGGGGACACCTGTGTGCTGCAGTGCACGGCGGAGCCAAGCAGGAGAGCTAGCACTAGTGTTGTCAAATTTTACTCAAACATCGATTCATCGATTTTTCTATACATCATCACAAGGTTTGCGATGTCGTTGAAAACATTCACAAAAAATCGATGTTTAATATATCTATGTTATAAATATGATGGAACAAGTAGTATTTTCCCATTGTTTCCATGTTTAAAATAATACTTCTTTAAATACGTTATATATTATTGTTTGGTCTTGTACAAGAAATGTTAATAATGTTTATCGAATGTAAAGAAGGAAATAAAAAATAAAGGACGTTATGTTTTGCAATTTTTCTGCTTATTCACTTTCATTCGTAAATTATTGCAGTAATATGTCCGGATGCTAATGTGATACATAACACGTCAATGTTAGTTTCAAGATATTTTGTCTCAAATGTGACTGTCATCTTAATTTTCTACTCAATCTTCTACTTAGTCAAGGTTCAAAATAGAGTTTAATGATATTATCACGTACAAAGTAATAAAAAAAAGTAATACGAACACTGACAAAAGGTTGATAATAGCGAATGGTTTCTTGCCTCCGTGGTATCGATAATAGTGACAGTTGTCAGAGGCTCGTATATATATATATATATATATATATATATATATATATATATATATATATATATATATTATATTATATATATAATACTATTACCATTCCTGGCTGGCAGGGCAGGCGTGCGGGGAACCGAGCAAGGGCGGGGCGGGGATGGGGCGGGGGGCGTGAAGGGACGTGAGCGGGCCGCGTGCGCTTCACGCCTGCCCCCTCACTCCGCACGCACACGCGTTCAATTCAGCGTGCGCGGCGTCACGCTGACGCGGGCACAGCGGCTGTGCATGACGCAACGCGAGTTTGCGGGCGGTGGGCGTCGGCTGACAGCTGACGGGTGACGGATGACGGGCATCCACTGCCTGAGAGGCGCAACTGGACCGAGGGGCAGAGCGAAGAGGACAGCGGTACGATGGGGAATAAGGACACTAAGGACAGGTAGCATAATCGTAAATTAGGGAGTTTGTGCACCCTCGAACGTTAAAGCAATCGAAAACCCGCAATCGATCTTCTGCACACGCGCAAATTTGTGTTTCACATTACTTCTGTGCATTGCGAATGCGCAGTTCCAGATTGCCGTCGTTGCTGCCCGCACAAACGTTTCGTGTACAAGCTCCCCATACGCTAGAAATGGGGTAACCAAAACACTTAATCTACGAATGTGAGAGCAGTATGTCATTCGCGCTTAGACCCCTTCCTGTGCCCTGGTGCGGGGTGTCTTGTGGTAGGAAACGCGTCGCGTAGTAGAGAATAAAATGCAGAATCAAAACAGTTTTACAGAAACAAGGTAGTACAGAACTATATAAGTTTTCAAACTTTTAATTGATTGCGCACCTCATGCATGACAAATATTCATGTACGCGCACGATGAACGTTCTATAAATAACCGTTTTTAGATCTGATTTATCAGACATTTTAATTTTTTTTTTGAAATCATTTTAAATTTAGTTACTGAATAATTACTTACTCGTGTAAAAGGATATATTCGGGCTTCCGAAATTAATTCGGTTATGTGTTCATGTATTCAGTCTTGAATTTTTGCTTGTTTATCGCTGTAGAATTCAAGTAGAAAAAATATTTACTCAGGCAAAAGTGCTACACATTTAAGTTTTTTTTGTAATGCTGAAGAAATCCACAGACGTCGTACAAAAATTCAATTGAATGGGGTGTGATCAAAAAGTGGTACTTGTTTTCAATTAATTGAGAAATATTACGAACAAAAATGTTGGTTTTAGCGGAGTCATGTCCCTCTCTTCCATGATTGCCACTGACGGGGGTATGACAACCCGTCAGCGAAGTGTGGCAGAACCTTCTGTGAGTCACCTGTTACGCGATTAAAGGCAGTTAACTCATGCGTAACCCGGTGACCTCTGGCGGGCGCTGTGGACGTGACGGCAGAGGATGCGCGGTGTGCGCTTCCGCGTCTTGGCTGGAGGCGGCCGGGGGAGGGGTGGCGCTTGGCGGTGGTAGTTCGCGTGGCGACTGCTAGAGTGCAGCGCCGGTCGCGTGCCCGCGGGCGCTGGGGTCGGCGCTTACGATGCAGCTCGAAAGCTGCGCCTCCAGTGCGGGAGAACTGGATCTAAAGTACGTCTCCAGAGGGGAGTATGGGGTTCTCTTGAAAATAATGTCAGTTGAACAGTGTTTAAGCGTTGGTAAATTCGCTTCAAAATTATATATTTTTGTGAATTAACGTGTGATAGTATTCATAATTAGTAATATAATTTTAAAATAGAATATTTTCAACGTCTCCTTCGAGTTTTAACCTAGGTTATTACTATTTGAAAAATGATTGGTATAAATATTTATAAAATAGTTCTCAGATATTTTACGTATTTTTTTCATAAAATAAAATATACAAAATAAATATCAATTAAATAGTTATTACTGTCATTGAATTATATTAAATGTTTCTATCAGAAGTTTAAAATGATCCCTTCTAAAACGTTTTTGAAGCCATGAAAGTATTCAATTAATAAGCCCTGTGTGTAGTTTTTGGAGAAGAATTTGAATATTCAGGCGTAATACATTGAATTGTGTATTTTAAGTTTGAAAATATGAACGACAAAATTGATCTAAAGAAACTGTCAATAATATTTGCAAATTTTTCAGTTTTTATATCAGTAAGCTCCACAAGTTCTTCGAATATCAGATATTTTTTATGCAGGGTGTTTCTACGAGTTTTTCTATCACTACTTAGTGAAAACTATCTGTATCTGTATCTTATTCAAAATTCTACTACATTGGAAAATATTCACTGAAATGTTTCTCATTATTTTCCATAAACATAAAATCACTTGAATTATTAAGAAAAACTAACGTACTTCTTTTTCACTTTACAACTACCATAAAGAAGTACGAAGTTGCCAAACGTGAGAACTGATCGCTTATGAAATAATTGAATGTAACACATGTAATGCAATATAATAATGCATTTGTATTGTTAATGTCATTTTACCGTCCTGGTGTAAATACCCCAATATAGAGCTGATATCGAGTTTTCCATTAAAGAAAACGTAAGGATTGACACTTCCCTTATCTGTCGAATAATGTCCCTAATTCCAAGTCCTACGTACCTACGTACAGTACAGAAGAATAGGCACGGTTCGTACGTACGTAGTCGTTCCGCGTCAAGGGTTTCCACCTTGTGCTGAGTCATCTTCAAAAACTGTTTTGTGACCTCTTCCGGTAGGTTGCTCTTTCACACCAACTTTGCCATCGTTGACGTAGCAGTTACCGCAATAACCACCACCATAAACCCCGTTATTGGTTACGCCACTGATTTCCTTCTCTGCATAAAATCACCACGTAAAGTTTTAATTTATTGCTGCATTTACAGTTTTCCTTTATCAGTTTTGGGTAATATACTGCATTACGTAATATACTACATAATATATAATTTATCGTAACAGTATTATATATCTGCAACATATATTTAGTGTCTCAAAATAAATGTTACAGACTTCTACATCAGGTTTGGCAAATCAGCACTCGTACGGGAATGCGCTACCCGCTCTTCCATCTCTCTTTGCTAAGGGGCTACCCTCTCGCATGGGGACATCTTTCATTCCTCTGTCATGGGAGCAGGGAAGGAAGCAAATAACGCTCGATTTTCGTCTCTTCAGAGTTGTACTCTCCTGCCCTTTGCTCATTTATTTGATTTTACAAAATAGTTTTGGTTTGGTTTTTTCTTCGCAATAAATTGTATTTTTTATTTATTTACTAATTGATACCGGATTTGGTTGAATGTGATAGTTCCTTTAGAATTCATGTCCTGTAGGGTTTCCCTAATGATCAACGTTGTACCTTGACGTGCCCGACTTCCTGCACAAACGTGCAAAAGCTATTGCCATCCCTGTTCTTGAGCCTATATGGATGCGGAACATGATTATTTTTGCCAATTTACATGTGATGGGAAATCTCATGAAAATAATATACATAATATACATGTCACATTGGCTTCTGATTCTTTGGCAACCGACCATGCATGGCTGCATGACAGGTACATGAAATCCGACAGAACGTGAGCTGCGAAACACCAGTGCATGATGAATTACCTACCAGTTAGGGGAAATTGCCACATGTGTAACATTTTTATACGAAATGTTTCTTTAGATATTCATTGGAAAATTTATATATTTTTCTCCCCTCTCCATGTTCTGCAAGTAACACGTATTCTAATACTTTAATGACTTGTAGAAAATACAATATTACCATAAGAGAATAAGGTTTCTCTTCCGCAGCTGATCCCAAATCCGAACCAGGCCGATTTGTGAAGGCTGGAGAACATTTGTCAGACTCCGGTTACATAGTTAAGTTGCGGAGTTTGTGAGATTTATTTAGAAATTAGAGATGACATAATCTAGAACGCTTATTTTGAACAAGTATAAAATACGGAGGTAAGCAAAAGGAGTGTAGTAGACAGCGCTTCGATAGCTGTTCCCAGACCCACCACACGGATGAACGCGTTTCCTAGTCACGACGCGCGATTATTTTTTTGGGGGTGCATGTTGGTCCCGATGCTCCTCCATTTCGCGTCGTGGCCCGGGGCGTTGGCGGCGTGGGCGGCGTCTGGTTGCCAGACGCCCCCTGCGGCGTCCGCCGTCCTCCGCGTCCTCCCTCGTCCTCCGCTGCCCCGCGGCGCGCGTCTGCCCGGCGTGGCACGGCCGCCCGTCATTTGTTATTTTTGACACTTTGAAGCGGTACGCGCGCTCGTCCAGATTTTATGCGCGCGCGGATCGGACATCGCACGCCCCAGTTCTGCGTTCGGAAACGGGTCGCGAGTTATTTGCGGATTTCTTTCGGGCGTGATCGCCCGTGGCGCCGTCTCGCCCGGTTTTCGGCGCGCCTGCGTGTGTGCGAACGCGCGCACGCTGGTGTGCGTGTGCGTGTCTGATCAACCGGTTACCACGCCTGTTCTCCCCGGTGGCTTGCGTCAGTTCAGCTGAGCCTTTCACGTAATCTCGACCAGGGATGTGCATTCTACGGACAGAGCGTAGTAGAAATGCGTTTAGGGGATCACTTCGGGAACTTAAATGATTCTCAAATTGCCAAGACATGAGAAAAAATCATGTACGAAGGCCATTGTGGAACACTGAGGAGTGGTTCTATTGTAACGTTCCGTCTTTCTTCCTTCCTCAGTCTCAGCTTCTAAAGCCTTCGCCTCTTCAACAATAGACCACCAATCCCTTCGCTGCCCCGCCCTTATTCGCACAGCGAACACTCCCATTGTCTTTAGGTCTTTCACTTCATTACTTAACCAACCTATTCTACACCTTTCCATTGATTGCTCCTCTACAGAGTAAATTGTTCGCGTCGTGTCCTCATGTGCTGCTCACGTTTCTGCCATGAAATTCTCCGAGATTTTATAAACCTTACTATTTACTCACGGATCTTCCCATTACAGCTCCTGATCAATCTTAGAGTTTGATTTTCTTCCTAATAATCTTTGATCTGTACATTCTAAATTTGCCCTCGGTTTCTCGACAGAATTTGATTTGGATGATGAAGATCTGTCTTTGATTTATAGTATAATACTTCATGCATGATATTTATTTATTCGACATAGAAAAAAAGAGAATGATTAGGGAGAGGAGAATGGGAGTGAAGTACAGCTGTGGATGTTCTAATGGGAGTCTTCTCGAAGTGTTAAATAAGTTTAAAAAAACGCACTTCCATATAGAGCCACCCAACAAAATGGTGGAAAATACATTTGAGTTTTGGAGAGTAAGAAAAACACATATAATGTCTAGAGGGAACCCCAAGAGATTATGTCGGTGTTTGTTGAACGAATAAATGATACTTACTATGGTCCTAACGCAACTAGGATATCAGACTTTGGCAATCTACAGATGTCATAGAATGAATGTTACGTATTTCTATGGCATGTAGAGGAATTGACTATGGTAACTTTTTGCCAATGAGCATGTGATGGGAATTTTCATAGAACGAAGTCACTCAGATACCATCTACCCTGATTATGAGGCAACTCCTCATGCTCATGTTCGATAGGTCACGTCCTGACGCAGAGATTTCGTGTACCTGCCGAACAGCAGTGCATGCGAAGTTGCCTAACAATCAGGGGCAAACGTGAAATGTGGAACTTGAGATTATTGTGATTCTCCTTATCCAAAAAATAATTATTCAATTTTTATGCTTTCGTAATTGTGGAAATATTAAGACGTAGAGATGTTGTAGCAGCTATAATTCTATACTGCAATATAGTCTATACTCGTATATGTAGAGACTACTATTGTAGAAACTGTTCACATGTGGACTGCAACTCTACCGCTCACTTTATGTTTCGTGGAGTGGACACTGGTCGAAAACTTCGTGCTTCCGTTTGGTCTGCCCAGTTTCCAACAGCCCACCTACTCTGCAACCAACCTCCTGTTCCACCGAACCACAGAGCCACTCACCCAACCCGCCGCCTACCTCACCCTTCCCATCCCCCGCGTCTCGCGCAACCGCCCGTGTGGCCGGAAGCTGTCGCTCCAGCGGCGCTGGGCCGCGCGGTGAACCGTTCCGTTCTATAAAACTCGGCGCTATTTTCGCGAGATGAGCCGACCTCTACGCGAGGCCTTGGGGGATGATTGTTTACAGTGCTGTGGATGGCTTCATCGCTGCAGTTAGGGCGGTTGCGTGTGCGATGTGGTGGGGACGTTCTACACTTAGAAGCCTATTGTGTGCGCGCTTGTCAGGTCAATGGATGTGGAAATTCCTCGTCATGCCGCGCTTTGGCGAGCGACATGTGAGTGCAATGTCACGCTCCCCGCTGGCCGCGCTCGGGGCTTAATTTAAATAGTTTTAGACCTAATCCAGAGGATGTCAATTTATCGATTTTCTGAAGCGACCTTACCCAACGTTCACCCTGCAGATTGAAAATATAAGAAGGTAATGTAGCCATCCACAAGGGAAATGCAGAGAAGAAATTCTGTACTGAGAGGAATTTTAGTGTTATTCTCTAAAACTAGGCTCTTAGACAACGAGAAAATTAACTGTAAAAGTTTTTTTCCCTCGTGAAATTGCTTTTATTTCATTGTTACTTTTACCTAAAATATTATTGTGCTTTCTATATGTTAATGTAATAAATAATTATTTCTATTTTATTCCAATGCTGAACAAAATTGTATAAAATATTCAGATGTTTCTTGATTGATGATTTGTTAAATTATGGGATTTGAAACAAATTACAAGCATAACTGTTTATAAATTTTGTTTATTTCTTGTTAATAAGAAGTCTTGAAATACTTTTTGGACTCTTGCCACGTCCTTAAAGGAAACTAACTGTATTCCTAAAATGAGGTACAAGTAAATTACAAAGCAATGTGAAAATAATTCGAGCTCATTTTTCTAAAGGAAATTAATGGCACAACTGCGATAGTACAAATTTAAACATTGGTTAAACCTGCTTACCATCTCCTGAACATTGTTTGTTAGAATCCCAATATTGTTGGTAATGATTGAAGTTAACCTCAAGACATAAGAAATATATTTATTTTATAGCTTTTTCCTAGTTCACCGTCATACGCCTCGACCGACCACCAAACTCGTGAATATAAATACATTACCAGTCACTCTTATTTTGCCATAAAGTCTTAAAATGATATTAAAACTCTGTGTAGAACGTATGAAAGCGCAGATTATTTCACGACTAGTAACGACTGTTTTTTTAAATGATGTTCGACGAAAATAATATAAATACTATCACAACATTCATTTATGGTGAAGCAGTGCGATATTGCTGCAATACGCCACTCTCCGAAAATAATGTGTCATGGACCTCAATCAAATATATTTTACGTAGGTTTCCCTTCGACTGACCATTCGGCAACAAAGGGCTGCTATAAGAGGAAACAAGGCGTTCAATGATTACCTCACCTTATTTCAAGATTTCAAACTCATATTTATTCCTGGTAACAATAAAGTTGGTTAATATTGTTTGAGTAATAACATAGCAAGCACGGAACTGAGAGCAAACGTGCAAAATAAGTTTACATTTTACAGTAAGAGTATTTTGTTTTTGTATTGTTTGTGTGCGTTTACCATGATAAAATTGGAGTTGTTAATCCTAGGAAATGAAATTTATATTTTAATGTCGGTGTACTTTATTTTGTACCTGTGTAGTCGTTTTAAAATTGTTCGTATGGGTTTGTTGCGATTAAATTTGAGGTTTAAATGAATATTTGGAAAATTGTTAAAACAGTAATATAGCTTTTTACGTGTTTCAATTTTTTAAACTTGTTTTTGACAGGGTGGGTCTTTTGGGTTTGCAGACAATTTACCCAACCTGCCTTTTGTTTATATTTGATTTTTTAATGTTATAGAAAGTGAAAATGATTTTTCTAAATTAATTTGGCTACTAAATTTATCTAAGAGTTCGATTATTCAGAGTGTTACGTCTTCGTTTTAGAAATAACTAGTGCTTCTTAATTACCCCGTGCGAAGCGTAATGTTATTTGAATATTAGAAAAAAACATTGTTTTCGTCTAACAACAAATATTGATCAGATGCAAGGAAGAGTGGATTGGTGCATTATTACATTTTTAATATTTGTCTACACAATGTTTCGTTTTGAACGACAGGTATGTGTATGGCAGATGACAGTAAGCGATCTTCTCATATGTATTTTTATTTTATTGGATTTCTGACGTGCCTTTCTTAAAAACAGCTGTTTTTGATGCAAGATATTGGTAATTTATTTCGTTCAAATATATTTAAATTGTCCATGTTCAGAAATGAAGTTATTTCTACTTTCTTCAAATTTCGTTTCAGGCTTAAAGCACAAATTGGTTTGTGCTTTGTGAATAAACGGGCTTCGAATATACTGTATTTTTCAATGTACTCTCTCTGAATCGTTGATGACAATGGACCTGCATTTAACATCGTTAAAGAAGACATTCAGATAGTGTTAAGACAACATGAACATGGTCAGATAGCACTCAACAACTATCTTGTTTCATTTTATTGACATTCTCCCTCCAACGTTGGGTAATAACAAAGTCTGTTGTTTTTTGTTTGATTCTTTTTCATAATCTAACAACGATATTGTTTCTGCCACATGTAAAGATAATTAGTAGTATGCGAGTAAACGGGATACATTACACCATAAAATTGCCATACGCTCTTTGGTATTTTGTCAAATATTATATAGTTCTATTTAATTATCCCCTTTAAGCTTATTGGTGGCAAGTGGCGTGTAATTGAGAATTAATGGTTCGTACATGAGTATCTACCATTAAGTGCAATGAAAAGTATGATGTCATGTGTGCTTGTCACGTCGTAACATAATGACAAACGTATTGAAGCTGTTAGTCTCTAACAAGCAACCGTCATTGCCATGCGCTCACGTCTAGCTCCATAATTTCGATAATAATCCGTTCGAAGCTCTGGGTGTACATGACAAAGCTCCAGAAAAGTATTTTTTTAACCTCTTGATTATCTTTTGTAGTTACAGCTTGAAGGAAGGGTGTTTTTTAGATCACGAACAAGAAACAATAATGAGGCGGATTGAATCCTTGTCAGAGTTTATTGGTTGTGGACCAATTTTAACTGAACCATTAGAGAATATCCTGTGTGATGTATTGGCTAGTAAACCATTGATACCATGATAGGACGTCCAATGCATCGTGTAGTTAAAAATCATTGAGTGAATTGTTTTAATTAAACCAGTATGTTTGCGGTAATTCTTTTATCGTCTCTAAATTAGGTGGTTCTAACTGAGTTTAAATCCACACGTCTCGTGGAAAACATCCTGTTGTTTTGGCGTCGTGCTTCGGTTCGTTGCCCTCCGAAAAGACTGTTGTTAAACGATATGTTTCTCCAAATGTAGCGTGTGTTTTAGTTAATTTACTCGCAAATAATGACTGACTTGTGAAAGGGCAATTAAAATTGAATGTGGATATAATAGGTAGAACGTTCTTCGACTTATTGATACATGTAGTGATTAACATGTAGTGGTTAAGTTTTTTTCATTGGCGTTGTTCATAGATTCTTAATTCATCATTTATTCATATTTCTTCCAGTTTTCTCTCCTTCTACTAGTCCATAAAATTCATTCGTTCATTCATTATTAATTGAAGTTCATCGCACATCATCAACGAAGTCCGTATTTGCTTTTTGTTCGTCGCCAGATTTTTCCAATTAACTCGCACGTCCTTCCACACATCTCCCTTACTTCTCCATTTTTCATTGTGAGTTTCATAAAGTCACCATAGCCTTTTTGAGGGAACCCGTGCCGAGAGAGAATAATGCGAAACGAGAATAACACATATCTGCAAAGCGTTTACATTCTCCGGTGCTCTTGTATCCTGAGGGCACTTTAGTGTATGATTATTTTGCCACTCTTAGAGAATGGACTCCTAAGAGAAACCTAATAACTAAGTTATATTTATTTCTCGTAGAATTATGTCTATTTTTGTTTTCTTCAGCGTTATGATGGAAATGCTCAAATACTCCCACTACGCAAGAACTTATTTGGAGGGTTAGCAGGGAACTAAAAACATAATTTTATATAATAGCTATTAACATACCTAGAAATGTTATGAGTGTTATTACTGCCTATGCCAAAAGTTAAAATTCGAGGCGGAGCGTAGCGGAGCCGAGATTTTTAATTTGGACGAGGCAGTAATAACGCTGTAATATTTCGTGGTACGTTCAACGTTTTATCGGTCACCATAAAATCTCACCTAATTTTTTAGAAAAAATACGACATTACTGCTATATGAAACACATGAATTCTGTTGTTTCGGCAAGATAATCGATATTGTTGGGTATTGCTTGCGATATATCTATTTCAACAATACACGTGTATACCGTGCCTCGAGGAAGATAGACGCTGAAAATTAATCTGTACAACAAGAATTTACAAAGTATTTATTTTTCAAATTGCACAATTAATAACATTATAATTAATAATGAACACTCTCAAAACTAATGCGTTTCTTTGATTACTATTTGTTTTGTAAATTACCATGTAATTTTTTTGTAATAATGTTGACTTGCAATGAATGGGTAGTTGTTTATGTAGGTTACTAAGGATGTTAAAACCCATTGCTAAGGATTTTAAATTTCTTAACCTACAGGTAGGTACAAGTGCACTTAACTAACGTATAGGGTTGCATGTTAACAAGGGTTGAAGTCGCATGTGACCGATATAAAACATAATTTTATTTATACATGTTAACTGATGCTAATGCACGCAGACATCGTTTACACCATATTCATCTTGTTGATTAAGACGATGAAATCTTGCTGGTGATGTGTTAGCTTTTTCAAAGTTAACACTTCACGAGCAGATCACTGTTGTTGATTAATGTTTACTGCTAAGAAAACGATGGTCATTGGTCATTTCATAAACCGTTGTGAAAGTCTGGCAACTGTCGTGCGGGATCCATTCTATGTCAAAGCATATTCCAACACATTCTCTCCTACCTTTGCCTGTCACAATAACCCCCTCGGGTTTTCGTCTTGAAGCTATTTCCTTGTACGACAGACAGATGCTTTTGTAGGTCATTAAAGATGGACCACATGGGGATGGAGGGGCAACCTAAGGAATTGAATGGGGACGGGATAGAAAAGGGAGAATCGCACACGGAAACTCTTGTTTAAACAATGTGGTCACTTTCTGGAAAAGCGGGAAAAGTCAGGAAATTTCATTAATCTTGAATGTCAGGAAAAAAATAGGAAAGTTTGTAGTATAGTTAGAAAGCAGGGAAATGTTTGAGTCAACTATAAAGATAAATATTATTCGATAAAAACGCTAGTGCAATGTTTTTGATAGATTGATTAGATTGCGAGCGCATCAACTAAGATGGTTATTCCCGTAAGTGTAGTACATTCGTACGATTTGTTAGGGTAGTGCTCCGGCATTAAGCTAGTGTCGCAAATTCGACCATCGTCGGAACTCTAGACTAGGATCTCCTGGTCAGAGAGACTGCAGTGACATCAGTTGATGAGAGTTTTTGGCGCCCTGAGGGTTTTTGGCGCACATGGTATTTGTTAAAGAAATATTGCCAATAATGTTAATTTTTATTGCGTAATTAGAAAACTCAAGTTATTGACATATTCCCAAATATTGCTTTTATTTTATTCTTTCATAGTGTGAAATACTCAACAAATCTTATCAGGGGAAAATACAAAGTCCGTTGTAAAACCGTGAAATTTCAATTAAATCTGGGCGATTAAAACATGGCCTCTTCCTTACGGTACTGCTCAGACAATGCACCTGGACATGATCAGATACTACGTCCGCGTCCGATCAGCGCAGCTGGCCTCTAGAATTCTCGTCCAGACAGTTTGGCTTCGACCTAGCTGTTTAGTATGTGTCGGGAAACTGATACTGTCGAGACTCTAATCCCGTTCGTCCTTTGAACAAAATATTTGTTGCGAATTACATTACGCCGATCACCGCCTTCTCTAACCAAACAAAAATTCGGGTGCCTACTTTATTTACCATTCAGCCCTCCGAAAGCACGACCAGCAAGCTGCAAGGGGGCGAAAATCCTTCTCCAGCGGGCGGGGTGGTTGGAGCAGGACGCGGCGGAGGGCGTGGAGGCTCCCTCCCTCGCCGCTATTTCGAGGCCGAACGTCCTGAAAGGGTCCTTGCTGCCACCGGTAAAAAAAACATGAGAGGCTGCCCGCAGGAAGGAGGGAAGCCAGTGGTCGCCGCTTCCTTTCACGCCGCCACCGCCGCCGCCCCCATCTTCGCGCCACCTTCCGGCTCATCGCAGCTGCCTCATCCTCGTTGCTGCTCCTTTCCAACATTACCTTAGAACAATGTCGTTGGGTAGAGGGGGCGGCAGAGGTGCCCCCTTTCCTGGGCGGCAAAATTTTTAACAATTAATAGTAATAATAATAATAACAATAGATATCTTAAAATAATTGAACCGTTTCATCTCATGTTTTTGTCGCACCTACGATTCGGACCGATTAAAATGAACACGGAACCTTTCATTACTTATTTAGTGACTTCTTTAAATGAATGTATAATAATGTCATCTTACCGTCTGTGCTGACTTGTAGGGTTTGCCTGTATTTTGTATTGTGCGTAAATTGTGACGTATTCAGCGAGAATGCGAAGCTATCATATAAAGTGTTCAACATTGTATAATAAAACCTGCAAATTATATTACAGTACGGATAAGTCTCTTCAGGAAAGTCCGTTAGTGATGCTTTGAAAATTCTAGGAAAGTGTCATTGATTGATCGTCAGTCATTTAATTTACATTAGCTCAATCGTATATATGTATGCGCTAACTAATCTGTGATTTTAGTGCTCATATATACGTATAGTGGTTGTTATTAAATGCAACTGGAACTTTTATTCTTTTTTAGAATTACTGTATATTTTAGTCTTTTTACTTGAAATATCTAAATAAGGGGGTGGCAAAATATTCCTCCTCCCCGAGCGGTTAACACCGACGCTGCGAAACTCCCGTCGGTCTCCGGATCTTTTCCCGTCGTTACAATAGTCTCGTTACTACCTCTCTGCTGTCGTTCCTCGCCTTTACCTCTCCCGCTAGCGAGAATTTTTTTTAGACTTATCAATGACATACGTGTAGCTTTTAATACGTAGAAATATTTTAATATCCGTTAATAGGGGATAAGTTTTGCATTGGCTGGACTCAAAAATGTTTTTTGTTGATCACGGGGGCTGAGGGTCGGAACCTCACCGTTGACATGGATATATGCAAGCGAAGCGTATCAAATTAGCCTATCAAAGTGGCAATTGTTCTAACATTACCGTGCTTGCTCCAGTCCCCGCCCTGCCCCTACTGCCCATGTCGCTACCACCCACGCTACAACGAGCGTCTGCTTCACTTCAGCTTGGCACTTTGTACCTTTGCGCCCTCGCCGCTGTTGTCCTTACCAGTAAGTGCCCCTTCCCGTATTGTCCCACATTTACCATATCCATAGTCACAGCCTCTCCTTCTCAGTTAATGAACTACTGCCTGCATCACCGCCGCCGTGGACTGGTCCATTTCCGTCACCGAAGCACAGTGTGCTGTAGACAACAAATAAATGGATATCTTAAAAACCAATCGAAATATTTCTAAAGAAATACGTCTCCAAGTCAACTTCGATGACTTTTCTATCAATGTATTTAAAACGGGCATTTCCGTAGAAAGAACTGCGTTGTGGAATAGAGCGTCGGAACTGTCGATTTTCGTTTTCATTTTCTGTACTAATTCAAAAGCAGACTACGTCGATTATCTACGATATGTTTATTTAGTGACTCATTGCCCCAAAAGTCTAGAACGAAATATATAATACTTAGTAGTTGTGTGGGTCAATATGAAAATGGCAAAGAATTTTATCAGAACTGACTTTCATCTGTTATTTTTTACACATTATTGTGAACGTGAATACATTACACTGTATTGTATTCACGTTCACGACGCGCTATGTTTCTATGCTCAAACATCTGAATATTTGAATGTAGTATGTTTGTGTCAAGTATATTATCTAGAAACCTGTCCTAATAGTAAAGGCGGTAACTAAAAGAATCTGTTAGAAAATTTCAAAACAACCTTAACAATAATATTTTTATAGTACAATTTTATTCAAACATGCGTTTTACACCATTTAAAGATATTTTTGAAAGATTAAGTGTTCAGATACGTGCTATTCAGCCAGAGCTTCTCAGAGAAAATACTATTAAATGTGTAAAACGGGGCTTTATGCCTAAACTATTTTGATCGTTACGTTCCCACGCTTTAATCTTTAAACAAACAAATTTAACAAAAGCTGCATCATATAAAATTATACTCAAAAACGTTTATCAGAAACGAAAATATTATCCTTTGGTATACTGCCTGTTATTTCCTGTAACACGTGCTATGTGTTCGTGTAGTTTTTCTGTGGACCATTCTTGGTCGGACGAATCCTCCAGTTTCCCATGATAGCCTCAGTAATTTCTTCGGAGCTAATACTGAGGCGACTGTCTGCTTTGTTTCGTGACGCTGCGTTTATCTTCAGTACCTCCTCTATAAACTCACATACAGTGTACATTTTATTGGCGTTAAAAGCATGTTGACATTTAATGTTGGAATATAACTGTGGATTGAGCCGTGGCGTAGAGGTCAGACATCGCTTCCTGGACCGCTGTAGCTGGAGTTCGATGCCCGCCCGATCCTAGCGGAGATTGTGAAGAAAGCTGACGCAATGCAGAATTCCTCGGGGTTTTCGCTGGAACCGGGTGGTCGAAGATTCAGAATCCCGGCTACAGTGGATTTGTGAACCAGGTATTAAGAGAGAAATCGAATTCGGGCGCTGTCTCGAGGAGTCGGGTCTAATCAGTAGTTTTCTGAAGTTTTTTCTGATCAATAGCAAGTGAATACTGGAGCTGGAGCCCAACAAATGAGGCGCGGACCACGCACGATCTTTCCATCCTTTTCCACGTTCTATCCTCTCCGCGTACACACACCCTCACAGTTGCATGCACACGTGTCGGGAGACCAACTGGGCGCTTAGAGCTTGTGTCGGCTGGGGTGGTGGCCAACTGGTGGAGATACCTAGAGGAGTAAATACCCTGCAACCCACTGTGGGTCGACGCAGGATGGTGAACCATCCACCTGGAAGGAACACCGTCATTTCTCGGGTTCAAATATTCACTTCACGAACGAGACAAATTACAATAGCAATTGACGTGTATCAATTGTCATCAATCGATGACATGAATCAATTTAATTGAATCACCAACGTGAATCAATTGTTTCCTGTGCCTCATTGTACCATGTTCTCCAATTTAATGACCACTAATCACCTTATGATCGTCATTATATCATCAGACGAAACTGAGACTCTGGAAGCGACACAAATATTGATGTTCAAAATCAAATGTATGTTAGTAATACAACGACCAAAATCCATTGATGTTTTAAATATCGATTTCTTAAAGCTGGTTTAGTAACTCCTAACATTAAATTCGTTCTCAACAGAATTCAATTTGACAGTAGCTTTGTATATTAATCTATGACTATATTTAACTGGAAAATTTATAAATCGCCTCTATATGTGCAAACCGCTTCGTTTGATTCGAACAGATAAGTCACAGTGGTACCATAAGTCTATTTTTTTAATTTAACTTTTACAAAATTACCTTTACAGGACCTTTTTTCCCACGAACATAACATCAAAAACGTAAAAACATCGATAATTTTTTAGAAACATCTATATTTCAAAAACAGCCAATCCGAGTTAACAAAAACAGTCAATCCGGTTAGCCGAGTTCGCTAAAGCCGTAGTGCCGTGGCGATTTGGGACCGAAGAATCATCGGTTCGAATCCCGCCTCGGGCATGGTTGTGTAAGTTTCGTGATTGTGTGTGTTGTCTATGGGCAATGTGCTTGTGATTGGCGTCAGGGAGGGCATCCGGCCTTAAAACATCTCCACATCAGTGTGAAATGGAGTGTGCGGAAAATTATTAAAAATGAGCTCTCCCCATCACCGCCGACCCCGCGGAAATGGGAAAAGCCAAGGATGGGGAAAATAACGTATATTTTGGAAACATCGGCACCGGTGTCGCATCCCTAGTTCGCGGGCGCCAGACGAGGCTGAGTCGTGTCACTCTCTCGCGGCGGCGGGGGCGGCGGCGGCATGTGGTGTGTGCTTCTCTCGGCATGTGGGGCGTCTTCCTGCCAGGGGCACAGCTGCCCTCCCTCCCCCTTCACTTAAGCAGCAGGCCCCTCTAAGAGCCTGATAAGCACCTCTACGGGTCAGAATTCCAGGGCCAAGTGCGTACCCCTGAGCTGCTGTATCACTCCGAACTGCTTCAGTGTCGCAAGGGCTGCTCCGCACTTTCGATATGGCCTATTAAGAGTGCTCTGAGAAGGGGAGAATCGAATTCTTATATATCTCCTTTTACAAATTGGTATTTCGAAACTTGTTTTAAATAGGTTTCAATTGTATGTATAAAAAACAAAACAAAAAGTACACTCATATAAATTACCATTCTGGAAACAAATGGTGAAAACATTCATTGGTGCTTTATGCAGTATTCATACTCGAACATACCATATACAAATCTTCATCTTTAAAATTTGCTTACATTCATACCAAAATGAAGGAGGAAGGTCGGACTATTAAAAGGCGAACAAAATGTATTCAAATGTTCATTCAGTTGACACTATTTTATCAATAGTGAAAGGATTTTAGGCATTTCAATGGACTGCTCTTAAATCAAATTACCGTAATCTGTCGCTGCCGAAGAACGACAAGCATTAAATAATGTATACTAATGCATATTAATTTTTGCAGTTTTTGGTTCAAGTGAACTATGGTACTAGTGTGCTCGACACCATGCTGAAACGTTGGTTTACTTACAGGTGTTCTCGATCGTGTTTACGTGAAAAAGGTTCGTAAACCCACTAAGATGTGTGAAATAACATAAAACTAAAAAAATTATTTTTTTATATTCATTTATAAAACTTAAAATTCGAAACGCAGCTGTAGGGAGCTACATTATGTTATCTACTTGGCAAGGAGAGATTCTAATTGTTTTAATGTGTCTATTCCAAAACCACCAAGGTAATAATGAAGTAATTTTTAATGGATCATTTGTCAAACCTGTTAATTTATTTTCATGAAATGCTAGTATATAAAATATTATTCCTATATTAAACCATAATTAGGAAAATTGAACTTCTGTACATTCGGGAATGTATTGTTTACTTTCATTATAAAGTTGAGCTAACGCAATTAATTTCTTCAGAGTGTAAAGAAAGCACCCTTAAGGTAGTGAAGTAGGTAATTAGCAATTTGCGACAAGGTCTCGTCTCAATGCAAAGTGGAAGTTTGGAGGATCAATTAAAAGTTGACTTTTCCCTTGATTGATTTTTGGGTGCTGTGTGTTTTCTTAAGTTTGCTGACCTCCTTTCCATTACGTGCCTTCAAAGAAACTTTAATTAAACACAATAAAAGTGAAAGCAGTAATACTTCTGTTAGCAGGTCAATTGTTTCTGTGATGTGAATATCATATATTTTTATTGAAGTACGGAGTTATCTAGTTAACTCTGAAATCATAATGAATCGAACGATTTGGATTTTTATCCTTCGTTTGCTAATAGATGATCAAATATAATGCTAGAAAAATACGTTTCTTGATATCACGTATTTAGATTGAAAAGTACTAAATACAATAAAATAATTGAAATATTCGTGGCAATCAATCGCTACTGAAAACCTTATTTTAGATTAATGATTGCGAATCTTGTTTTATCCTCGTTTTTGTAGATGCCATAGCCAGAAAATTGCTAATTGTATTACATCATTGCTGAGTATGATAGGTAGAGACCGGTTTTTTATGTAATTACATTTTTTTGTCTTCCTACGTACCGTTCTCACAATTGTCATCTTGGCGACATATTGCTATCCTAACAAAATATGCATTTTTATATTACGTTTTTTTGCCATATTTAGTATTGTATTACATATTTTACATATTTTGACAATTTTTTATATGTTATTAACTTTTTTCTATGTTTTTCATTTTCTTTAAGAAAATAAGAATTTTTTTTGTATAGTATTTCTGAGTACTGTCCAATAGAGATGCGCTAGTTTAAGACGAGGTTAGATGTTCTTAGATTCTGGCGTTCGTGCTTCAGTTATCTCAGTGGCGGGAAGTGGGCGCCAGCGACTGAGACCGTTTTCACCTTTAGGGGTGAAAAGTATCACTGACGCCGGGTTTCGTGATCTTTAACCTTCATTTCCGTGAAACTTAGGCGATCTCCGGCATGCAACACTTTGATGAGAATGCTGAGCATTGCATTAAATGTTTTCTGGTCGTGGATATCGCGAATTTGTACGAGGCCTTCTATTGTGTTTAGTGTGATTTCTAAATAATCGACCTGGATAGCAATAGATGAAGCTTTGAATACTGACGGGAAAGTTGTATGGTTCATCAACTTGTGCTCTCCAAATTAATTTGAAAAAATTGTATTATTTTTAAATTTTGTTTAGGAAATGTTTGATAAATGTAATTTTTGTAAAATTAGGTAAATGTGTGTAACACTTAGCGGATATTAATATTACATATCACTGTAAACCCTCATTAACACGAATTCCAAGGGACCAAAATTATCGGAGTTCTTGTTATAAAAAATCGTGTTATCGGAGTATTGCAAATTTCGGTATTACTGAAAACCCTTCTGGGACCGAAGTTGTGTTTGTCTTACGGCGAAATTCGTGTTAAGTGGATTCGTGCTAACGAGAGTTTACTTTGTATCCGATTTTACACATTTATTGCATATTTTCAATGTTTTCGTTACATTACATACATGTTCTACATATTTTGTCGTTTGATCTACATATTTTCCGGTCTCTACTGATAGGGACCGCCTTAACCTAAAAATTCTTCTTGGTTTCCACAATGTGTGATCATTTTTTGCAGCTTTGCAAGTGATGAATTCTAAATATTACTTCTAATGAAACTCCAATTATTTCTATTCGTATGAAAACACGCCCTACACTAATCGACCATCGTGCAGCCGTCGATTTAACGCATTTAGCCAGCACTGGGGCTCATTCGCTAATTAGCCAGATGTCAGAAATGATCCGTATACTCGTATCATCTTTCATACAACGTTGTTCAAAACGCCTCGCTAGTGTTCGATTGAACTGGTTAATATGCAAATAAGCTGTATTTCGGAGATTACCCGCCACATATATGAAGCTGACTGTATACGATTTATTTAGTGCTGCACTTGGCAGGTCGTCAGCTGTTACGGTGTCATCCAATCGGGAACTTACACATCACTATCGTGACGTTCAACCTTGCGATTGCTTGACATCGCGACATCTGATTTACGTCGGGGGCAGTTATGTTTAAAACCAAGTATAATGTAGGATGTGGGATGGCTGTGTTCAAAATGATTGGCAGTTGTGTAGACGTTTTAATATTCAACAAGCACAATATCCTATTTCACTTCGTGCTGAAGGAAGGGCGGCGGTACGATGGATCGGGTTCTCAGCTGACTCCAGTTGTGACGTCATAGCTTGGAATCGACTGCTCTGGAGCCGCGCGCTTGAGAAGTAGTTCGCATGCATTCTCGCTAGAGCGCAGGGCGGACGTAGGTCCGAGATCAACCCCGACGCGTCGCGACGCCGATCTGAGTACGTGTGCCAGGCAGCGAAAACGTTTTTGGTGCACCAATACTACACACTACACAGTGAATGATTTTTGGCGGTTTGTTACATTTGCACATTGCTAATCTGAACTAATCCTATTTGCGTGTATCAATGTCTTGGTAATGTACTGCTCTTTCGGAGTGAAGGTATTATGCTACGCTTTCAAAATTCTTTCAAATTCAGTTAGCTATACAATAAATATACACACTGCTCTTCTGCCAATTTCGAACTACTTGCCGAGTCTCGATGGTCATGGGCGGACCCAGAGATGATTTTGAGGGAGGGGGTATTTGTGTGTTGATATGTAAGTGTAGATAAACAAATATAATATAAATTATAAATAAAGTAATTAATTTATAATAAAATGCTTTTAACAAAATGAAAATATTAAATTTAATATTTCATTGTAATGAAAACTCAATAGTTTTAAATTAAAAACTGTAATAATTTGTTATTAAAATCATTGAATTCAGAGCTGCAAAACCACGGAAGTATTAAGGTATTATATTTTTCATTCTATGATACAGATGTCAACAGGTAGACTTTAAATAAAAACGCATGATATCGATTTACAAATTTTACATTCGCTTACGTACAAACATTACTGTGCGAGACTTAGATATGGTCTCTCTCTTCTTAAGTATTGATTAACCTCGCCGTCTCCAGGCGTATGTAAACTTCCCATGCCCTATGCTTTGGTTTCGGGCACACTGCGCGAATTGTCGCAGCGTCTCACGATCATTCATTTGGCACTTAAAGAGAGAGACCTTACTTCGTTAAGACTGCTGCCGGTTGCGTCGGCCACACACCAATACTTAACAGGTAAAAGTAGGTATGACCTGCGACTCGCCTCTGGAGAACAGTCGAAGACATTTTCCATACAAACCACTGGGGGCAAAATACAGTGAGATTCATAATTCCCATTCGTAACTAAGGAAGGACAGAAATAGCGGTTATTTTTTCGATACATCTTTGACGTTTCTATACGTTTTTCTTGTGTTACTCATTTTTATTTTTGCTGCACTTTTACCATTTCATTTTTTTCCTTCTGGGCCTCTTTTTTTGTGAGGGGGTATGCCTCCCCTCAAGCCGACACTGCGATTACATCAGTAACATGACATGCAGATTGAGTTACGCATCTGAATTTGTATTGATAAAAAATACGTAGTTTTTCTATGTTTTTAGGGCATTTCAAGAGTATTTTAGTTATTATCATTTTTGGCAATGTTTTAGGTCGTCAAAACCTGCCCCTTAATAATTATATTTCCCTATCCTAGGGATACTAAATAAATGTCCGACTGAGTCCAGTGCGATCGGTACATTCAGATAGTTTTGTATTCAAAATGGTTGTATTGTAGAAGTGCCGAAAAGGGCAGATATACAGGTGATTCAGAAAAATATTGCAACTTCTAGGACATGTAGGGACTCGAAGTTCATCAGTATTATCAGTATTCATCATTTAGTATCTTTATCAGTATGTGGTAAAATATATCTTTTAACGAAGTTACAAATGTGGCAATTTGTCCTTATTGATGGGCAACGTGTCTTGCACTGGTGTTTGGTTGGTACAACAAATCTCTTTGATTTATCAGGATGTTCACCTGTAAAGAGATTGGAACAGTTTAAGAGATTGGAACAGTTTACCTGCAGCAGTTTTCAAAGCTTTTCCTCTCAGTGTCCGAAGTTTTTAGAAACAAATTAGAATAAATTATTAAAATAGTATGTGCTGTGTAGTGCGGGTGAAGTGCTGGTAGTGTGTACATTCATAGGTAATCCAAGCAAAAAAATGTATGTAGTGTAGTGTAGTAGAGTGAGTGAAGTGAAGTGAGTGAAGTGAATCGGTGAACGGATCAATGCTCTTTTTCAATGGCTGGCTTTTTCGTGTCTTGTACTGTATTGTACGGTATTATAAATTATCTATTTTATTATTATCTATATTATTATATTATTATTATATATTATTATTATTATTATTATTATTATTATTAAGGTAAGTGTTGTTAATCTTTTGGCCAATTATTGATATTAACTGCCACCGGGTCATACCCAATTGCAGTTCTAATAAATGTATGTATGTATGTATCAAAACACCAAACAACCGATGAGTTGCCTATCTCAAGGAGAAAATATCACATGTGGAACTTCGTTATATAATAATTCCCTAAAGTTCATTTGTAAAAGTGATCTTCGACCTTGCTTGAAGCCCTAGGAGTTTGTATCATTTATTCTGAGGGACTCTGCCTTAGTCATAACCTTCTCTGACCCTAGGCTGCTGTATGTGGAGAACTCGTAATGTACTAACTATAAATAAATAAATAAATAAGTTTAATATACGTGTTACTGCTACACATACTCGAGCCTTTGTAGAGTCCCAGCGAGCGAAAAAAATTAAGCAGAACGAACAGGATAACAGAGGTAAAACAGACCGGTGAGCAGCGGGTAATTAGCAGCGCATGATTTTTAGAAGTTGGCACTGTTGATGGCGATAGCAGACGCTCTGTGTCGCTGTGTACAACGAAACGTCCCTTGTGCTGACACATTCGGTTCAAACGCGTTAGGTGTACGTCGGCATTCTCAAAGCCCTGCTTGCATTCGCTTTGCGTATCCCCTTGCTTTGTTGCGACGTGTCGCCTTTTCTAGTCCGCTAATAAATTCTCCTGTTTCAAACGTGCATCAGCCGCCCTTTGTTCAAAAGGCGGATATCCTTTCATTTGTTCTATGTGAGCTTGACACGTTCGTGCAATAAAGACTCTGTATGCAACTGTCAGTTTTATTCATGATTAATGAAGTGTGTGATAGAAAATGCGCTGTTGGGTCAGGTTAATTCGTGGATATTAATACTAGAATTGATGAGACTGCAAGTACTGAGAAAACTCATAATTTTTATGTGCCCGCATCGAAATCGAAAGAAACGTTGATATAAATATTCCACTTCATAATTGCATAGTCGTATTAGTGTTGTTAATATGTAAAAGAAATTATTTCAACGCATATACAAAATAAAATTTATCCACATAAGTGGTTAGGTATTTTTTATTGCTTTCTATCTTCAAGGCTAGTTAATTATTACTATACATCGTTTTACACTATTTTGTATAATGTCTTTGAGGACATAGAGAAGATAATGTTTCAGATTTAGATGTAGATTTATTTAGTCAAAAAAACAAAAAACTGTATGTGTCGTATGAGGGGAGAAGATCATCTGCGCACATTTTCTTGAATTCCAGAGTCCCTTCCCATCACTTTAACTATATATACTTGAAATATGAGTAAAAGTTTAAAATAAATTAATAAAAATAAATTTTATAAGCGAGAGATTAGCAATACTTGATAAAATAGACATTTTCGTTCCCGAGTTATAGAAAAATTATTTGCATCGGTAAATGAGTTGCAAGTATAATTTTTCTGCATTGCTAACAATGTATTAACTCGCCCTTATCTCTACTCTACCATTACAAGCAAAAGAAATGCTCAACAAAACGCGCGCATAGAGGAGCTACATTTACGTCCAGAAGGAAAGCAAGGGACCATCTCAGCATTTACTCGGGTGAGTCTTACACTAGTATTTTGAAAAAGCAGGCAAACCCTAATCGTTTAAAATTGGTTAAATGATGATTATAAAATATGTCCATTGAAAACCACGAGATGCTACACAATCACTTTCTGTGATGGTGCTAAAGTACAACAAGTTATTCTTTTTGGACTCATACTGTACTGCAGTGCACCCATTCATCACGTACATGTATGATTAATCCATTCCAAACTTGTTAAGATATACAGAAAGTTGATATACCATACCATCAATATCTAGAAGATGTAGTTGAAAATTATTCTGGAGTCGCAGTATTCTGACGGAGAGGACAATTCAGCCCAAGAGACCTAATGTTACCCTCTGGGACAAATCTCCAAAGAACGTTCACTTAATTGATTTTCCAGTCGTCAATACCTGCAATATGATGACAGCATTCCAGGCTATAATAGACAAACACAGAAAACTAGTATTTGCTATAAAAAACAACAATGGCGTGTTTCACAAGTGAAAACTTCCAATTGTACTGTCAGCAACAGGTGTCATATTAAAAACCTAGCAGATCATTGGAAAACCTAGGCATGGAGAAGAGTATCCTCATCGGCCTCCAGAAGTCGGCTATCATAAGTACGTGCTCACTAGTCAGGAGGTTCAGGGAGGGACATGTGGGTTTTTGATACTTCACTTTTGAAACTGATTGATTATTTGTGGAAACTGATATTTGATGTTAATATAAATGTCTTAATTTGTTTTATAGATTTTTAATATGTTATAAATATTACCATGCTTTGATGTATCTGCGTGAGACCAAATATATAATAAACAAAATAATAATAATAATAATAATAATAATAATAATAATAATAATAATAATAATAATAATATGGTAACAATGATGATGATGATGATGATAATGCATAGGAAAATGACTTTTTAGGAAGTGCAGGAGCTTCAACTGAAGCTTTGGAATCAGAACGCCTCCCCCAACCGTGGAAGTATGAGATATTCATGGCCCTTCGGGATCTCCATGAGCAGCAACGGAATATTCGAACGTTGCCGCATCATGACATCTCATTTTCGTGATTTCTCCTGCTACGCCTCGCTGGGTCTCCCCCGCGAAAACATAAGATAGTGCTTTTACGACGCATAAACTCGCATCCGAAGAGGGTGCCCGTTGATCGGCCCCTTCGCTTGGGGGAATGTTCTTCCCTTGGCCGTGGGAAATCTCTCCCCTGCCGCCGTGCCGAGTAAGGCCCTCGCCGCCCACCGGACTTTCCTCCCGGTGCCTGTTGCTCCTTTTGTGCTTTCGGCCATGGCCGAAACGGCGACCGCGACGACAGTGGCGATGGCAGCAGCGACGCTAGTTGCGACGGCAGCGGCGGAGGAAGCGGCGACGGATGGGAGGCAGTGACGGCAAGAGCGGCGGGAGCACTTACGGTTGGAGCGATGGCAACTTACGATGGAGCGGCGATGGCAACGATGAGATAGTGGCGATGGTAGCGGTGAGGGAGTTGCGAAGGCAGCAGCGATGGCAGAGGTGAGGGAGCGGCGATGGCAATACTAAGACAGTGGCGACGGCAACAGTGATGGCGACAGCAACGACCAACGGATATCGGGGCGAAGCTTCATTTTTTAATAAGTTATGATTTCGCGCCACCGCCGCCGAAGGCCGTCGGTGCCAATTGGCGTCCTGTTCAAAAGAGCTCTCGCTTTTTGGAAGTTTGCTCCTGCTGTCACAACGCGAATTAGAAATGGATGTGGAGAAGATCTTTGGGAGTGCGCGTGTTTGGTACATATGCGCTTAGGCAATTTGGAGTAAAACATGTTCCCTTAATTGTTACTTTCAGTACGGTTTTGATAGTGTTGAAACATGGAACACACGCAAAAAATTTGTCATCAGTTACCTTCAAAAATGCAAGGTCGTAGAAAGTAATAGATTTGTCTTGGGATGTTGTCTAATGAAGTATGTAATTTTGTTGTTTTCCTAAATATTACATTGTTTGCTATGCTGATGACGAACATTCGAAAAAGAAACAAATTGATCTGATTTGAGAAAACTTTTCGAGAAAATTACAAATTTTTCGTTTTTCGAATCGTGTATAGCTTTTCGCATACTAAATAATTAAGATTTTCAGAATAGGTTAATTCCAAAATTTGGATATTCAAAAATGTCTGCTGTGAAATTTCGGATTGGGTGAATATTGTGTGCTGACAATCAACATGTGCAAAACTCTCCGTGGTTCTATGTTCCCGTGAGGAAGAAAACAACAACAGATAATGCAGGGACATAAACCACGGACAGGCGACTCAGCTATTCAAGCCGAAGATGATGTGAGATAAACACGTACCAGGTCAACGATCGTCTTGCACTAGCTAACGGTAGGGATAGCGAGATAAAGCAAGTCGTTTAAAATACATTGTTTCTTTGCCTTTTCCGTGCGAATTTTTTTGCAACAGGTACAAAGAATATGTTAGAATCCAACAAATGAAGTTAATTAATTAGTTATGATATATCTACATGAAACATATTCTTTACACAATCGGGTGCAATTTCGCAACGATAATTGGAAAATAATTAAAATGTTATTTAGTTTATTACTAACAACATATTTTTTGTGCTAACTTTTGTTTAAGTAAAGGCCTTTCATTCGCATTCTAATATTTTAAACTCTGTTAATATAAAATCCATTAAGGAGATCTCGCTTATTGTTTACATCAGCGTGGGAGAGGATCCGAATTCATTCTAGAAGCCCTGCTGCTGAGATCGTCGTCGAGAATCTTTTCTCAGAAGAATTGACGCGTCGCTGCACACCGCCTAGGTTGCGACTCTGTGCTGCCCCCTTCCATGGCAGTGTTCTTGAACGCAAAGTGAGCAGTCCCAAACCTTCAAAAATCATAAATTCAGTAAAATGAATAATAATAATAATAATAATAATAATAATAATAATAATAATAATAATAATAATAATAATGAAAATTTCACTTACTAATAACTTCTAATTGCCATTTTTAACAATTTCCCTACTACAAATAATTTCATCAAAATTTAACGAGGAGGATTTCTTAATTCCTTATGTGGAAAGCAGTACTCCATGACAAAATCTCACTTATCTTAAACTCGATTCATTTATGCACTTGCTTATTGATCATCTGTTCATCCATGTCACATACTACATACGTATTGTTCGTAGTTTGTTCTCGCTCTCCTCCCATCTTTCCTTTCGTACATCTGTTCATGAGAGACACATTTCACTTTAATTCGTATTCATCTCTTATTCATAATTAATTTCGCCGTTAATTATGTACTTATTTTCCTAATTTTTTGTTAATTAACTTTATTGTTCATCTTTATCTCAATCATTTGTCACTTAAATTACACTTTTTTAGGAGACTTGTTTCATTTGAAATGTAATAAATGATGTGGGTACATTTAATTAAATGATTAAGTTAAATACTATAATTTCATTTTCATGACATTCAACATATAGCGGGGATTACGCTAACGTACAGTTGACAGGTGACAGCAATGAGATGTGATCATTGCCACAGCAATATGAAGTGAAATCAGGAGGTTCATGCATTCCATCAAGTCGAGTTAATCTGCTGCCATCCAATCTTTGGAAGCGTGTGGTTGATTATTCTGTAAACTACTTCGAAGAAGTGTGGATGCGTATGCGAAGGGTTGTTGATCCGTAAGTGCCCGCTTATGTGCCTTTAATGTTGATGTTATTACTAAAACAATCAGGATTTACATATGAATCAGTAGTGTGTTTTAAAATTTATTGCCTGAGTTGCGTTATCGTGAAACGCAAAAACAGTTTCTATAAAATTTTCCTGTAGGCATTTGCGGTAAATTATGTCCTAGAGAGGCAGGTTGTCATCGTTGTAGTTTATTGCCCAGACTTTGGAAACTAGTCGGTTAAGCACCCACTGTTTCGAAATTTGGCAGTACCACGCTACCAACTGTTTTTTACTCGAATGACGTTAGTTTTGACGCCACAGACCAACATAGTAACGGTCTCAGTCATATGTATCCATTACATGTGTCGGTCCCAAGCTGAGAGAATGTACGATATAATTTGCACGGGAAAAGTCGGAGGATTGGATTTTCCCGGGCATTTAGTTAGGGTTCAGATACAAAATCAACTGCCCCCAGAGTGATATTTGAATCCTCACATTTGATTTTTTTTGAGGGCAATGTGCTAACCCTCATTCCATTGGGTGCGGCACGATAAACCTATGGATTTCACCTAGACTATTATATGCATGATTCTGGTAATGGAATAATTTTTTAGGGACCCAAAGCACATGCAAGTGTGCGAAAAGTGTCATTCGATTTACTAATAACTCAGTATTTCCGGAAAACCAAAAAAGTCATTGTTGTGCCTCAATTAAATGTAACTATAACATCTTACTTATAATAGTTAGAACGCACAATACTATGTAGCGATTACATTGATAATAATTCTCAATGTTGAAATTGAATATGTTTAATGTAGATTCTGGGTGGATGCCGGCGGAGTGCCCTTTACAACGGGCAACGGACATCACGCGAACCTTATTTTCCAAATATCATTCTTCCCCCCCAATCCTTAGCGATATTTATCTGGATTTCCGTTCCCATGAAAACCATCCCCCATACTGCGAGTACGCGGTACTACGAGACCCAAACTGATCTAGCGAAATTATTTGAAATAATGTACACACTTCCTTTATCACTCATTTTAATGTACCCCCTAATGAAACATCTTTTTCGGACACATACCACTAGATTCATTGAATTCGAGAGACTTTGTGCCCGGTGAGATCGCGCGTCCGACCCATCGTGCAGCCCCCCCCCCGGCGCCGGGCGGCAGGAAGCGTTTTTCTGCGCGTCGCCGCCGCCGCCGCCGCGGGGAATTGCGGGGGGCGCAAGCGGTTAACGCGAGGCCCCGCCCCCGCCCCGCGTGCGTAGGCGGAGACGCCGACGCCGAGGCGACGCGACGCCGCCATGTGTTCGCTCGACGCTTGTTGTTCCGTTCTCAGGCCGCTCGTCTGCCGCGTAGCTGCGGCGCGCGCTTTGGGATCTACTCCTCTTCGCCAGCACAACGAGTCTAGTAGATACTGAATTTGTTTAACATTCGTTTATTTTTATTACGGTACTTGCCGTCGGGGCTCAGCTGTTTCTCTGGGGATTCATACGCAAGAAATACGAATGTGCAGAATACAAGCTTTATTAAGGGAATTCAGAATACACAGTATACGGCTACGTCAAGCTTCTTGTGTTCGTCTTCCTCCTCTTTGCCTTCGAGCGGGATTGAGGTTCGACCTTCTAGGTTCGAGTTCCGACAGTGGCGGGATTTTAGACTCTAGCTCGTCAGCTAGGTCCCATTCAGTCAGTGCCTGGAGTAGAATTCTAGCGGCCGGCTGCTCTGATCGGTAGTTTTCCAAGGTTTCTCCGATCAACTGCAGGCGAATGCCGGAACAGTGCCCTAACAAACGAGCCACGGACCGCGCGGGATCTTTCCTTTCTCTTCCTTGTCATATCCTCACCCCTTACTCACACTTACACTACCACACATGCCGGGAGACCGACAGGGAGCTTAGTGCTTGTCCCGGCCGGGACGGTGCCCCAGCTAGCCGACAGTAGGTCGGCGCCGGATATCGACCTACAGGGAGGGAAAACCACTCTCGACCAAAATCAAACATTACACTTACGGGACTAATTACCTTAGTAGTCGTCCGAATCGCTAACAGTTGATCAATCAATCTCTTCGTCGTCTTCTTTGCCTTCATCTTGTTCGACCTTGTCTTCTTCCGCATCTTCTTCTTCTTTTCCTGTGTGTGCCAGTAATGGGGCGCCACCTAAAACAAGCGGGAGGTCAACAATAACACCGTTTCAACCGTTTCCTTTGAACCTTTTCCCTTTCATTTGCCATTTTACTATTCTATAAATAAATAAAACGTGTTACGATAATAAAATTATAATTATAATGATAAAATCAATAAATACAGTTGATTTATGTTGAACCTTTCACAATGTTGTCACACGGTTTTGAGTGTCTTCCCAAAGATTAAAATAATTTCCAAAATTTGAAGACTGAAAACAAGGAATATCAGGGCTTGAACATGTTTATAGAAATAAAATGATTTATTATGTAAGGCTTCGACGCCCCTATCATAATTCTCAGGTGGACCACGGCTCTTCAGGCCACCGTGTTCGCACGGGGTCTATGGGAATTAAAATCGCTGGCGTCGCTTCAGCAAGCGTGTAATGCATGCATTACGTCAAGCATGTTGCCTAATTGAATATTGAAATAAGCGATTCGGGTTTTTTATAATATTAGTAGATTGTTACATTCATATTTGTTTTTTACATAATTTTAATAAATCATAGCATTCTTCTAGAATGTAGCTGTCAGCGGATAAAACAAAATTTTGGTATGTTGTTCTTCAAACACAAATGATCAAATCAAGTAAGAATGAAAATGTAGAAATGTATTGTTGTCTGTATACGTGCTCAAGGAGAAATTTAATTGAGTGATTGAACAACATGAATAATCTGGTGGCGTTATTCACGTTTCGTTTACATGACGTTTCAATGACAGTATGATACTAGTAGAAATAATAAAACTGGAGAAGGGGCATACTACTGCAAAATCATCAAAGAAGAGGCCTGAAATTCTATTATTGAGCATGACAGACTAACGCCAAATGCATGAATTTCGTGTTCTTCCCAAATCTTATTCTGGTGATGGCCTTTTCAGTAACGGAGACCAAAGTAATTGATTTCGGAAAGAGCAATTGGGAGCACAGGGATTGATTGAATCTGCGACCTCGAATTCGAATGCACCGATTTCGCCTTTAACCTTGTGATTGGGAGAAATGAGTTTAGTTTACAACGGTAACTTCGTTGAATTCGTTTGTATTTTCGTCTCTAAGAAGGGAAATATATTAAACCTCTACCGTTGACGTTGAAACAAACTGTATTTGGATCGTTTTGCCCGATTTGGATTGTGTTGTCCCTATGAATTCCCGTTACCTTTAATACGTAGTTATAATATAGAACTGTGTCTGGCAAATTAACAATACACTTCCTACATTTTTTCTCATGAATTTTTCAGAGTACTTTCATTATTCATTCATTTCGGAGTACTTTCACAAATTATGAAAATCATAGCAACTCTGAGATATTTGTTCCGCTTTTCTGTATTCTGAGATATTTGTTCCGCGATTCGTATACTTTCATCATACACGTGCGGTTAGATTGTGGAATTCTTGTTCGAAAGAGTGTGTTTCTGAGAAATGCAAACAATAATGAAAATAAAATTATAATCGTTGAGAGATATTTTATAAAATATGTATAAAGCAATTTCAAATTATTGTTTCCTTTATTTCATTTTTAGTAAAATTGATCAACTTTGTTTCATTTTCTTTAAAGGTAAAGCAAAATGTGGGTTATTTCAAATTTATGTAATATCTGATATCGAATGTATGCGTGAAACTTTGAAAAACGCCATAAATGTTGAAGCGACATCGACTTAAACGCTTAAAATGTTAAGCATGCATTTAAAGTATGGATAGATTGCTTAATATCTGCGTCATATTGATAGAAAATGACGTCCACTTAATTCGTACTTCCTCCGGAGTAACAATTCCCAACACACACCTCCCAACACGTCAATACTTTCTGATGAGATAAACTTGTTGTTCTTGAAGCAATGTGTGTCTGTACTCGGGTTAAGGCGTGCGCAATCAACATTGGGCCCCCGCTGCACTTCGGGCCTCAGCGACGAGTCAGCGACACCTGGGCGGCGTCAGAGGTGCAAGGCCCTGTCAGTGTGAGGAGATGCAGCGGGTCGCATAGCGGTTTGCTTAACCTCTGCCCGCGGGACCCTTGCCCCGTGGCCCCTGGCCTCCTCGTAATTGGGATGGCGACTCGTCCCGTGGCATCGCGACGCGTCGCCCGGGCGGATGGGAACGGCCGGTGCGGCGCGGCGCGGCGCGGCACTGCTTGACGATTTCGCGCCGGACGTGCGGAGCCGCCCATAGCCGACGCACAGTGGGTTTCATGGGTGGATTTGATTTGATTTATTTAGTCGAACAACAGTAAGGTCTGTACATGACGTATAGTGGACAAGTACTATCCGCGTACGTTTTTTAGAGCGAGAAACTCTTCCCAACACTTCAACAATAAATATTTAAATGATGAATAAAACTTTCAGAAAAGCATGGTTAACAACATTTGAAAACTAGACTTTATCGCTGACGAGTCATTGAAAATATGTTTGTATCGGTAAACGAACTGCAGAGTTTAATATTTTTGTATTGCTGAAACAATAGTACCACACCTCCGGCTCAGCTTCTACCACTACCGCAAAAAGGAGAGCTCTACAAAACGAGCGCATAGTGTAGCTACATTTTTTTGTACTCGGAAGCAAAACTAGGGCTCATCTCAGCATTCACTCTAAAGATCAAGGAATCTGGACTAAATTGAACAAAAACTTGATCGTGATGGGGGGTCATTGTCCTGGGAACTGAAGAATATTACTTGTTGCAGGAATAGTAAGTGTTTTTTTAAAATTATACAATACAAAAGTGAGCCAATACATTATGTACCATTGCTGAAATAAACATTTTTTCTTTTTGATAATCAGTAGAATGTAATGACAAAACTTATTATATTGTTATGACTAAGTTTGACAAGCAAGACTTAGGTAAACAATCTGGTGGATACAATACATTGCTTTATTCGTAATCGAAAAAACATAAATATCAGTACTCAATAACTTTGTTTCTTTTCTTCCTTCCTTCTTTCTTTTTCTTATTATTCTTTTTTCTCTTTCTCTTCTTCTTCTTCTTCTACTACTGCCTTTGCACCTTCAATTCTAATTCTGCGGAGTATAACATCACGCGTCTCCGTTGCACTTCCTCCATTTCCTGCTTTGAATGATTGCTCAGAGCTAATGTAGCATACCATGCAATATGTAGCATACGTATCGCCGAAGTCAATGTTCATAACATAGTGATTGAATTATACAGACATACTGCAAAATTATGTCAAAATCTTTAAAGAGCAATCGGATATGATTAAACATATACGTGGGAAATATTGATAGTACTTATTTATTTTACTCACTTGGAAAATAAATATTTTGATTTGGAACGGTTGTACGTTATTTGCATGTTAATTTTTAACACATAATACAGTTTTGAGAAACTAAGAGTCTAACGTTCTGTGTTAACCGTATTTAGAAACACTGAGATTACTTAAGTTCCTTGTGCATCGATCTCAAAGAGTAGAAAAAAAAGTAATGGCACGAAAGGACATTATTTACTTATATTTTCAATTATCTGCCAATTGGCATGGGGTTCCGAAAGATTCAATCTTAGATCCTATCCTCTTTCTATTATAATCAAATCTGGAGTTCGTGTACCCATGCAAATAAATTTTGTATGAGTTAGGAACGAAATGTCTAGTTTCCACAAATGTTGCTAATCTTCCGCTTTTTTAAATATTATTATTATTATAGCTCTTGTTATTATTATTTTTAACTTGGAGTGAAGGATTAATTCCATTTCACGTATTTTTTACATATTTTTACAATATTCGTTACATTTTTATGCACGAAGTTTGCTGTTTCAAAATACATATTTGTGGGACAGCGTATTCCTTTGCGCACTTCGTCACGTGTTTCAGCCCACTGTGTGACTTGCCGAGGGACGAGGTGTCCGGCAGAAGAATGTGTTTCCTGGAGGTCTTTCATTATTTTTTGTCTCCGTGCGTCTCAGCGACGAGGATGTACGCATTGAATTTTAAAGGCGTGGATGATATCCTTTTTGCAGCTGGAAAAAAAATCCTATGATTGTGTCTGGAAAAAGGAAAGAAAAATGAGTTAGCGAGGTACCTACGTATACCTTTTAAACGTTGTAGCATTATGTACTTCTCTTCCATGTATACTTCTCTGTTCGTTATCTTTCTCTACATAATCACTCCCCTAGTTTTTCACAGAAGCCGATCCAAGGGGAGAAACTGTGGGAAAAGTTCGATTCCTTTTGGACTTACAAAATGTACGCTATATGTGTTAATGTATAATAAAATAATATGATTAGATTAATTGATTATATAAATATAATGTATTTTGATATTGTTATTTATTACGACAGAAAATGTTCAATTGTCACCAAGAACGTTTTTCCAAAATGTCCCTCGTCCTCGCAAAATATTCTCCTTAAACAGTTGCTGATTCCGCGCTTGGCCATTCTGTCTTGTTCACGGTCGAGTGCTTTGTATGTGGAACGGGACCGCAGTCTAAACGTGTGTGTGGTGGTGCGTTGTTGCAGGGTGTCGTTCGGCAGCTCCAAGGGGTCCATGGTGGAGACGCTGGTGTACGAGAGTCCTCTGCGTGAGGAGCCCGAGGCTATCAGCCCCAGCCCGGAGGCCGCGAGCGCTGCGCTGCTGGCCGGCCCAGGCGCCGACCCCGAAGCCCTCGCAGAGTGAGTACTCCGGCGCTCACATCCACATTCACATCCACACACTCACAAACACTCAGCCTCAAGAGAGAACGCTTTGCGGAACAATTGGGCTCCAATGCTCAGTGGATACACGTGCATTTTGTCGTGGACAAAGTCTTGATGGGGAGACGCTTACTCCTCCTTTTGGACACAGAAAATATGTGCTCGCTCCTTTTAATAGTACACCACTAAAATTACTTTCATACTGGTGCCTGAAAGTAAATGTTACAAAGTTGTAGAGCGTGTATGGGGATCTAAATTGATATTTCGCAAATGAGCTGGGAATGTGTGGCGAAAATTCGTGAAGAAGTTACATATGTTATATTTGCTCCTGATTGTTGGACAAATTAATGTGCGTGTTTGTTCTGTGACACTCAGACGCAGCCAAAAAGTTTTCAGGTATCTGCTGAACACTGGCGTATGTGTTGCCTAACAATCGGGAGCAAATGTCACTTGTTTACCGTTATATTAAATTTTTCACCATCCATTGGTAAAAAGTTATCAATTCCAACCTTTGCATACGCTAGAAGTTTGTAGCATTTATTCTGACTCTCTCTGTTAATGAATATTAAGTCATTCGAATATTTGTATTTCTGCCACTCACACACATCGCCATGAAAGCGGGTTCGTAGTGCCGCTGTTTCTCTTGTCTGTCATTCCACCATTGCTCCATCATTCCAGTCATTGGCGGCTCCAGGAGAGGCAATGGTGACTATGCCCCCAAATCCCAATATTATTTAATAATTGTTCTGTGTTAATTTCAACAATTATCACTTTTTGATCACATCCAAATGAGTAATGATAGCATCACATCCAAAGGTGTATCATTATCAATTTATTTTTTAAATTTCAAATCGGCAACTTTTAAATAGAAAATGACAAAAGAAGTAAGAAATAGTGAACTTATTATTTTACTTTTAATAATTTAAAATAGGTTTGCCGACGGAAAATGAAATGGTTTCGACCCTTCAAATATTTTTGGATCCCCCTCATATCCAAATCATATCAATATCAAGCACCCACGAACCCAATGCCGTGCGTGGGCTGAAAGTGAGGGAAATTTTTAACTGGTCAAAGAGTGCAATAAGTTACGCGTATTCATAGATCAGTGTTTCTTATAAACATCAATATTAAACTATTATCCAATTGTTAATAAAATAAATTAAAAATTAGTGATGTACAGATTTATTTAATTTCTTAGTTTAAAAGAAAAAAAATGTTACCATTTACGAGTTTGTGATATACTTTACACATTTACAGTTTTAAAAAAAATATTTTTTAACGTGTTGATGATTCTGATAGATGTGACATCTCTGTTTATTTCGTCATATTAGAGTTTTTCATGGCAAATTTAGATTAAAGATCATATAAACTGATCACATTTTTTGGGCACTCGAGCATAGAAACTAATATTTACCTTCACATTTTATTGATTGTAAAGTGTTATTTTGCGGTATGCGTACGCAATGTAGATTTTGGCATATGCGTACCGCAAAGATGTCATGGCCATATGCAACAATTCATTACTGCAATGTAAGCAAAACACTGAGGTTACATGAATCAGCATGACTACACCTCGCATATTGAAAATGATTCCAAGAGTATATCATGTAAGTTTCCATGAATTCGTTCTAAAAAAAAAAGTATGTTGGCAATTTGTACCAAAGTTTATCGTACTCCTTTCAAAACGCTAAAGTCTCAATATTTTATTCATATGCAAAGACTCACTTTCTGCAGTACGTAAACAACCCTTTTCCCAAAATCATTTGTATCTCTATATTTTTTCGCTCTGGCTGCTTCTCTTTGCCAATACTCTACTGCAAATTGGTACACATCTGCTTTTAAATTTTCTTTCTCTAACCCTAAACAGTCACAAAATATTTCGTCCATCTTAAAAGAAATCATCATTGGCACACCGAGAGGAGAAAAGTCATGGGTCACAAGCCGATGATACTTATTCACAAATTTAATTTTTATTATTATTAGAGTAAAGAAAGTAATTCAACATTTCGAATGAACAAATTACTAATAACCATAAATTAACGAATAAAAATTTTAATTTAATATAGATTAAGAATACTTTTACACAAAAGTCGGCTGGGCACAATAACTATGCCCCTTAAGAAAACTTCTAGTTACGCCACTGAATGAATGTTGCTATATTGCTATGAATCTTATGAGAACACTACAAGTGCATTTTTGATCAGTGCATATTTCTCTATATTTTTGTTTCTAAAAACGAATGTTTCACACAAAATATATAAATGTTTACGCGGATGCGTTCTTCCATTACAAAGTATTATGTCGGAAATAAGGATTTCAGAATTATGGAAATGCTCTTACTTCAACTGAAATTTATATTTGTTAGATGATTAGCTATATATTGCATTGACCAATGTCTGTAGTTAAAACTACGTTACAATGTTAGAGTAATGTGGTGTAATGTGTTGCTGAAGTTGATTTAACATTGCATTTAAGAGCAGGTTTATCCGGGCAATTTATCTAAGAAAACAGTTTCATAAATTTGCGTTTCATGTAGAGAATCGGAGTAAGGAGAAAGTTTTGGTCATTACTCTGTATCCTCTGCAAACGTCATTTTGTTGTAAACAATCGTCATTAACTAAACTATTAGAACATTCCACCTCAATGTTTCATTATTTAGTTCCTTTCTTTCACAAGACATACACGATGAGGTTTCAATTAATATTGAAATTGGGTGCACATTCAATTAGTATTCATTCTTATTCATACAAGGAAACAGGGTGTGGAATTCCATTTTAATTGCAATATATGGCGTTCGTTGTGAGAGGTCTTCTGATGCGGAGTCGAGAATAGAAACGAAACGGATTATTATTGTTCGGAGTATGATGTTCAAACTACAAACTGAACAGTTTCCATAATAATGTTATTCTTAGTTTCAGCATACAATATTTTGCGATTTCTCTTCCTTTTTACAGATTTGTGCATATCATTTTGTTATGCATGATATTTCTTTGAATAATTTACGCCAAGTGACTGCTGAACAAATGATTATATTTCGTATTATATTAATGTCGCGTTACAACGGGGAATCGAATAATGTCTATTAAGCTTTTATTCACGATCATATTACCATTGTTGATTTCTGCTTTCACTGCTTCTGAATGTCTTATCGTAAATAATTTTGCTCGCATGATGTAATTTTATTTTTCTACTTTTGCGTGTGCGTGTGTTTTGAGTGCAGCCTTGTTTCTTCCAAAACAAGTTTCGGAATGTGAAATAATCTTCCTTCGTTTATCTGCCTAATAGTTCAATGTATGTATGAAGGGATTTTTTATTAGGTTTATTAGGTTTTATTAGGTTTATTAGGTTTAAGATTATCTGACAAGTACTACTAATAAAAATATTTTGTATTTTATTATATGATAATTTTATTATGTATGCCTGCCGGGAGAATTTTTAGATGAAGGAACGCTATTGTTGATAGACTTTTAATGTAATTACTCTAATTAGTGCAAAACTGATGCGGTCGGGACAACATAATGATAATGACTACATATACTTATATTTGTTATGAAATCTTTATTGCTCTCGGATCTTGGCATCAAAGCAGGATATAGAATTTTGTATTTAGAAACTTTCTTTTTAATTAAAAGGAATATTTTAATTATAGTATGTGGAAATTCAACAAATGAATTTACTTTGGATGAAAGTAGATCGCCTTTCCATAGCCTTCCACTGCTCTAGTGTAGAAGTTCAAGGCCTTCCCGCTCTCCCCACATCTCGTACCAAGCAATCTCCGTCATGCACTCGACGCTGGGTACACATGAATACCACGTGCGCTTGTGCGCTTTCAGCGGCGACCCCGATCTCCGTCGCTCGTTCTTATGAGGCGCACACATATGTAAACATGGCCGTGCTGCCCCAGGCGCGAAACGGTCTGGGCCAAGTCGCGCTGCGCTCACGCCGCTGTTTTAATTCCCTCCCACCGCCACCCACGCGTCCCCGCCCCTGTGTAGTCCCGCGCGTGCCCACCTCCTCCGTCTCATTTCACCCCCACCAGCCATTGAGTGCCCCACTGCAATCCGCTCCGTTGACCCGTGCCGCCCCTCGCTTCTTGCGCACCCTACCCACGTTCGCCCCGCTGCTGCGCGCCGCGAGAAAGGTAGAGTTTGCAGAGTGACTCACGATAGATCGCTGCGGCCGGTCGCCGGTACCTTGAACCGCGCATTTGCAACTTGGGACCCGCATCAGCCCGTCCCGACGTCCTAGATTCTTACGAACTTCCAACTCCCTGCGCAGGCATGGTGTAGAAGGTGGACAAAACAGTCTGTTGTTCTGTGATGTTTTTGGCGACGAAGCCGCTTAGCGCTGGACATCTGACGATCTTCCTTGTAGCAACGAATTTTCTTTGCTCGTGGCACAGTGCTGTAGATGTACCGCTTAGGAGAAACGAAATATCTCACGCGAAACTTTCGGGAAACGTCTCTTGTCTGTCCGTCAATAAGTAGAAGAGTTGGTGAAAAAGACATTGCAGGCTTTCGATTTAATTGATTCCTTGTGCGTGACGTGTTATGGTGCTCCAAGAACATCACCTGCCACTGATGCTGAATGCGGAGAGACATTCCGTTGAATGAGAGAGGCAAAAGTTGCCCGACTAGTAGCGAACGGAGATAATACATATGTCAACTAATATTTAAAAAAAGTTTGTTTGTTCGTACTTAATGTGCTGCCGTGTCATTAATCAAAACCGTGTCAACTTATTCCTTGCACATGTGGGAAGAATATAGGCATAGAATATATATTATGTTCAATGGCGAGCATCGGTGATATCGCGAAGACTTACAGACGAACTCACAAATATCAAAATTGATACAAAAAGTAATGAAGAATGGATGTTAATATCATCACAGGTACAATCTAAATCTCACTGTATTTGTTGGTCATCATTTCCTGGAGTATAATGAGTAATATCCGAATAATGAGTTACTGACAACCTTTTAAATTTAGACACTATATCAGACAGGCGTGGCATATGAGAAATGATATATATGTAAATAAATTATAGTTTTTCATAAAATACTTTGACAAATTATTCATCACTTTTTACAAAGGGTCTTGTTTTTTCATGAATATTATTTTGAACGCAAAACATTGCATAGATGTGTTCTTTGTTTGAAACTCAAAAGCGGTTAACTTCTGTCTTTTTGTAGTTAATGAAATGTGCGAAAAGTTTCACAGTCTGTGCTTTTGAGAAAATTAGAAAGTCATGGATGGACATTGTAAGTTACGTTGCGGCGATCGGCTGCGCAAAATGTCAGGGAGAACCATTCACTTACCCTTCTCTCAAAGATTACTCTCTCCAGAACTGCATTCTTCAGAGGATGCGTCATTATCGTTTTTAATTTCTCGAGAGGAGACGCAAGAAAACTTAGGTCCGCCATGAAATGAGTAAATGTAAGTTCATTATCTTGTCCTCATTTAACATTCATGAAAGGCGAAATTATGTTTTTTTCCTCTTTCAGTTTCTGTTGCTGATTATTCTTCGAGCGCAAAATGCCCATAAATTTATTTTATACTTAATCCACAAAAGGTTCGATGATTCTTCAAAAGGCACATCACTAGAGATAGCGATCGGAACGCGTCGATTTTGTCACACATTTTCTTCACGTAATTTATCGTATTAGAGATTTTTATTAAATAGTACCATCATAATTTTGAAAGTTTGTAATGTGCACGATCGCCCTCTTGTCTGAAAATTCCCCAACTTCCAATTGCTCGAACATATCTGCATTTGCAATTTCATTACATTGTAGCATTACTGTAATAGTATGACTACAAGACTGTAATTGCGGCATTACTACACTGTACTGAATAATTCTGCGGGATTAAAATAGTGTTATGAAAGAATTCAAGTCTCCCTGAGTGAAATACAATCAAAGGTCGCCCTTTTCATTCTGATCAGAAGGGAGAAACAAATATTGATTTTTTTAGGTGATTAAGTTGATTTGTGATGATACGGCCTGACACGAAGCGAACAGAATCCTGATACATGAGACATTTCGAGAGCAGAAACGCTTATTACTGTAGAGTTTTCTTCATTTCCATTAACGAACAGTCGTCTTACTACAGTATACAAGCTAGTGAAGATTTAATGCTCAATTTGCAGTAGGTTACTGATAACTTGTACCAGTAAAAGTATTACATCCGTCCATATATAACATATATATTAACAAATATTCTTCCTCATATCAGTGCTTTTATAACCTAGATTTATCCTACGCTTGAAGTTCGTTTCTGTTTTGTATATTGTTAGCGTTGTGCATTTTTTCTTTCTGCTCGTGGATATATTTGTTCAACCGTTTTACCCTTCTTTATCTTGAGCTCTTAAAAATCTTTAAGTTTTGTTAACGCTGCTTGTAGCCGATGATAGTAAACCCCTGCGAGGTTTGTCTCCAACCATATACACTCAACAATAAGAGAAGAGCAGATTCTTTTGATTTGGAGTTCACAGACTCCGAGGCCATAACATTGAATCACTCAGTGTGTTATCTCAAAAGCCTTCACAATTTTACTATTTTAGGCTTTTATTTCAGTTTTGAAAACATTGCAACTTAAATATAAGATTACCAGCTGAAATTGCTCTGGGCAACAACTGTTGCCACTACAATGACTGGCGGTCCTCGAGTTCGAGTTCGACGGTGACTTATTATCGACATAAGGTCGAATACAGCTGCTGTCTGGAGGAGAGTTCTAGCGACTGTATTTCCTGTTCGGTAATATCACCGCTAGGCTGGACCAGTATCTTAACAACCGGCCACAATCCCGTGAATATTTCTATCGTGATCCTTGGTTCATCCTCTCACTTCACACTTACACTTATATGTGCTACACCATGTTCATGTCGAAAGACCAGTCGGGAGCTTAAAGCTCGACCCACTTGGGAGGGCGCCCCGGTAGGAGAAATAACGGGGGGGGGGGACCCCCGGAACCCGACCCGTAGATCGGCACCGATTGTTATGTTGTAGCCGAGGAGGTACACAGACATATCCTGCTATAACATGTACTTCACTTACGGGACTAATAACCGTGGCATTTGACGAGCCTAGAAAATTTCTTAATAATATTCTTGTGAAATCGGTTACACGCGATTACACATTGCATTGTGAGACAACGCTGTTTCAGCCACACCACCGTACTGGATTCTTAATGCTCTGAATGAAGGATTAAAAAACAGCGTTATCAAGCGGCGGAGAAGCGATCCATGGACTGGAGAGCCTGCTGATTGCGTTGCTTGCGAGTTTAAATTAGCTTTCTTGACTGTAAAAGTAAAACCATTGACTTTCTTGTTGTCCCTGAGAACTTGCCTTAATAGTGAATCGAACGAGATATATCGCAGCCTCTTAGGTGCCATGTCACAATCTTAACCAAGTAGCAGAATTATCTAGAGCGAGAATGATTCAAAATTGTCTTCGATCCTTAAAAAGTCAGCTACGCCATGATACGATAAGTCGGCTATGAAATCCTATTATTTCGTAATCGTAAGCGGATTCTCGCAAGCGAAGAATTATGATGTGATTCATGGTGACAAACCTCCCGATTCAGAGAGAGCATCTAATCGACGTTGGGAAGTATTAACCTTCCCTGTATGAAACAATGACTGGTTGCAAAATGAATAACGCGCGATTCTGTCTTCTAATAATTACGTTCATATGATATTCTTTGTTCCGTAATTGTCATTCCTCCAGTCTATATCTATCTTATCATACCATAACAAAATATTAGTATATTAATAGAGGACAATTCATACTATCGTAAGGTACTACTTCATAAGCTTTTGAATCTTCGTTCCCATATTTGTAGGCGACGCTGTATGGTCTAGTGTTCCTGTGTTCACGACAGGGTGTCAGACATTTTCTTGGTATGTTGAACACATGAATTTTTGGCTCTAGTCCGAACAGTATTCGTAAACCGACATTATAAATCATGGCTACCATGCTTTCTCTGATAACGTATATCGTAGCACTACTTTCTACAAAGAACTTCGGTTTGAGCACAATTTTTCCTTTCCTTTGCCTTCCCACCCCTGGGTGCCAAGGAGTGTAGCATTTGAAGCACTCTGAAACCACAATCAAATAAATCAAACTGCCTCATCGAATAAACTTTCTCAGAGAGCATCCAAAATATTGCGATTTCTAAATCTCTTTCTGCACTATCAAAAAGGAGGAGACTCATATTGTGAGTCTGCCAATTTCGAATCTTCTTGTGTAGACCACTTCTTCCCGAAACTGCCGCCTTTGGAAACCTCTTGGGAAGTGAAGGAATGTGCGTCTGTCGTTTGCCAAGCGAGCACCGCGCCAGCGCATGGGACTGCGCCAGATGACGTAGGTGGAGATTGAAAGACGTGTTGCTCTTGTGAGTGCAATGCTAAAAATAATGCACGCAAAGTTTCCGCCAGAACGTAAGTTGCCACCTCAAAATAAAGCGTACTGGACGAATAAGTCACGAAAAAATAAGGAAAACGCTTTGCAAAATAATAATAATAATAATAATAATAATATATTAAATGATTTATTCCTGTAAATGAGAGTACGCCCGGAGACAGTTAAGCAAAAAAGGTAATAAATTATAAAAATGAAAATAAACAGTACCCACAAATATTTGCGAAATATATACAATGCAAATAACAAACAATAAATAAAAACACAAAACACATGTAGACAAACATTAGTATTGTAAAATGTTCTTAATCTCTGCACTGTACATGAAACGCTATAGTACCTTCATAAGAATTGCAAGGTTACGAAGTCTGGCAATGCAATGTTTTTTGCTTCGTTCCGTTGTGTTTATATTCGTACAAACGAATCATCCCACCTGCATTTGCGCGAGAGAAACGCAATATTATCCTGGCAGGTTATTCACTTATACCGAGCACCAAAAAACGTATAGTACGTGAATCAGTATGTAAATATTTTGAAAAAAACTCTGTGGAATAATGAAACATACTGAGGAAATTATGCCCACATAGACCAACGTTTGGAAATAGTTTAACCCCTCATTCAAATTTCCTGATTGTCACCATTTCCATCCATGAAAAAACATGGTATAGTTACACATGCTACAGACCCACATATCCTTCATATCAAAGACAATAATTAAAACGAGAAGTATTGGAGTATATCATTTATGTATTAACAGTTTATATGTTAATTATAATATTGCAGATTACCTTCTGGCTGCTATTTTTAAGTTCTCTGACCATTCACTGCAATTACGAATAATATATAACCATACATTTGTTTCTTACAAACGTTGAATAAGACGTCTTACATTAGTACACTGACATTAACGTATCAGTTGAATTTCATTAAGAATTTCGGTGCCTACTAGTTTCTTTCTGTCGGTAATACAGACGTTCACTTTACTCGTTCAATATGCTTACACTTCCGTTGAGCATATTGATTACCTTACGTCACACAAGATTGTCCCTGGCGATTTGCTAATGTTTTGCATATTACTTTTTAGTGACTGTCAATGTCATCAGCATTGATTGTACGCAAACGGAAACTTCGCAGTACGATCGGATTTCCAATGTTGGACAAAGAATGGTTCAACACCATGTGCCGGATTAGGTGGCCTAGGACAGCACTTAATGTTACTGCAGTGCCTCTGACCGGTAGACCCTATGGTTCAAGTTCTGATGGTGGCGGAATTTTTTACTCTTGCTAGATAGATAAGTCGAATTTTGCTCCGTGTGGAAGATAATTCTAGCGGTAGGCTTCTCTGTCCACTAGTTTCCCGTGGTTTCTCCGAACAAGAACAGGTGAATTCCCGAGCAGTTCCTTACCAAACGGACCGCGCGCTTTTGGCCTCCTCTTGTATCATCAACACTTACACACTTTTACACTTATGCACTATACTACCTCACTTGTCAAGAGTCCAGTCGAGGACAAATAGCCAGTACCGGCTGGGGCGGTGCCCCGCTAGTGGGAGATTACATGTTGGGAAAAACCTTGCAAGACAGCGTGTAAGTCGGCGCCGGATCTCGGCAACCATCGGGGAAACATTACTTATATATCCAGTTAAAGAACACACTACACTTACAGGACTACTGAACATAGCCATTGATGCGTCCAGAAACACGAAATTAAAGATCAATCAACATAACGTATTGCTCAATATTTAATTGCCAAGGGAAAATAACTAAGATTGAACCGTCAGTGGCACTGTTAATATAATCAGGAAATTGAAGAATAACAAATTAGAAATTGCAAAAAACATTGTAATTGAAATAGAAATTCCTTTGACTGAGGCTAAGCGCTTTAATTTCACTTATTGGTAATCTTTTCCCCTTCTCCGTCTTCTCCAATATTTGAAAATACCTCTTTCTAGGCCCATGAGATATTGTGAAATAATGGTAGATGAAGCTTACCTTTTTCACGTACGTTACCAGCCGCATGGTGTATTCTTTTTACAATACTGTTATGTTGAATTTTGGGTTAAAACAAAAAAACAAATTATGTTAATTGATTGACTGTGATTATCACTATTGTCAGTATATCTAACTGAAATAATAATAAACATTTTATGATCAATTTACAAAATATAATATAAATAATATTTAACATCAAACATGTTTATGAAGTAAGATTCCACTTGAAATAATTCTGAGATATCACTATTTCTTTATTTTAATAAATTACATCTTTGTTTTTACATTTCACACATTGTCGCAGGAAGCATGAAATCAATTTCTGATGCGACACTTACAGTTCCCGTGGAATTTCATAATGTTCAGAGAAAACTCCTACATTCATCGAGTGAATCTAAAAAATTTCAAATGGGTGAGTCGATGGTATCAGTCGTGTGACTCGTGCACAAGTTCTTGTCGACTGGTTCTGGTGCTTGCATAAAGTCCTCACCCCCTCGCACTCACAAATCGTATTACTGGGCCGGGAATCGCATGAAAGGTAATGTGTTGAGGTGTTTCTAGAAAACCATTTTTTAATATTTAGAATTCTCAGTTAAAATGTTGTACATCTGTCAGCCATTGTACTTCTTTAAGACGGAACGTTGCAATTATGCTCAAACACTACTTTTTCTTTTCTTAAACGAGAGTTCTGTGAAAATGCATGCGCTTCTATGTAATTTACTCCTGTATTCGCACGAGCTCGTAATTGAAACATCAGTCATTGGCGTATTGTTTTTATATAAAAGTCTTAGATTTCCTTTGGACTAATTAGTTCAAGTCCCCTGTAGATAATTTCGAATATCCGAAATTCTTAATTATTAAAGTCCTTCGTCACCCGTGTTATTTCAGCTTCTCTCAATTTTAGGAACACTGTGAATCCAATGTCCCTTAATTGTACGGACAAAAAATCGTGTAGGCTATCATTTTTCAGGAAGCTTGATGCAATCTGTTTACCATCGAAAACCTTCGGGCCACCTCTCTGGATGTATCATACACTACACTTACGAAACAAATGACTATAGGAGTTGACGCGCCTGGAAACACAAAAAAATCTTTCATTTGAGAAAACTCGGCTTTTTTACTGCTTCCCAGCGCGTAATTAAAATATGCTGCATAGGGACCCATACTGCAGCTGTGCAGCGTTCACGGTAAAAGAGAGGATTGGCAGAGATAAGTCGCATCGCCGCGATTCAGTTTTCCAGCTTCGAGTCACTCAGGTGCTCTCTCTTCTTTAGGAACCACCGGGCCGAGCCACCGACCTCCCCTCTCTTTACCAATCAACGCACCATAGCTGCACCGGCTGTCCCAGTGCGACGGACCGCGGAATATTTAAATTGCCCGCTCCAAAGCAGCAAAGTAGCCGCGTTTTCTCTAAAACGATTTTCGACGGGAATACCATCGCACTAAACATCCTAAAAAAATCAGACTATTCAAGATTTTTGATCGGTATAATTGAAGGGCTTGGGGCAATAATATCATAAGTCACACCAAGCCTTCAGCTATTCTTTAAATGGTAATATTGTGGTGAAATTGTAACTAACCATCTTTCAATACATTTCTAGATCTTTTTTGTGAATGACATGTGTCACTAACAAGATAAGACACTCTTCGACCAAAATTGAGATATTAACATTTACGAATACCGGGAAGGTTGCTAGAGTTTTCTTGATACAGGCCCAAGCACTTTAATTGTAGAACTCCGGTATTACCAGCTAAGACATTTCGTCATTATCAAATACATTTTTCCGATCTATCTTTTTAAAGTTTTTTCAATGCTTATGTTGTGCTTGTTGAGCGTCCGCACCGACACGCGCGAGCGCTACAACAATGGAGGTATTTGTTTAAAAAAATATTTCACGTCAGAAGCAGTTGAAAATTGTGAGACGTACTATGGGGAGAAGCGCAATCTGTGCACAGTTTCTTGAGCTCTGGGATCTCTCTCTCTTAATACATATTACGTTGAATTACAAACACAGGTAACTAGCGTTTTTGGCAAAAATTGATTATTTGCTACCGCATAATAAACACTCTTTTCAAAGGGACGTCATCAAGGTTTTGGCTATTAGCCCTTATCATGCCCTTGGTGACGGTTCGACGTACTGCCGCGAGAACATGGAGAAGGATGAAATGAAATGTGAAAACTACTACAAACCCCACTGAGCTCAAGGCCACGTGCGCAGATGGTGAAGGTGCATTTGTGTCCAGCGTGTGGGCGGAGCGGGCGCGGGGG